>JAKRZM010001269.1:437970-558905 GCA_036379175.1 Heliconius cydno galanthus
TTAAATCTTAGGTGTTTCCATTATTTTCAACGTGGGAAGATAACTTTTCGAGACATTTTAAAATTATACCCCAGAAATTTTACTTAGAACAAAATATGCCCCGAAAAATAAAAAAAAACAAAATTTACACGAACATATTTATTCAAAGCTGATGCTTAGAAAATATCTCTAGATGCGCTGTTAATTTCATCTAAAAATAAAAGTATTTTAAATAAAAAACATCTACCACCAACCCCACAACCATCCCTTATATCAATTAAAATACAAAACATAAATTAACAGTTTTTTTACAATAAAAAACACACCCCCAGGAAATATTAATATAAACTAAAAAGTTTGTATAATGACTCCAGCCCGCTGCACGGAAGTTGATAAAGAATGAGCTTTGAAGCAGGAAGTGCGGGGAACCTATGATGTTACGTTATTGATGTTCCTATGACACAAAAAAGTTAAAAGCGGAAGTCATTTTGAAGAGTATAACTAGCTTCCTAAGTAATGTCGATTTATAATGTATATTATATATGCATAATGTAATTGTTATTTACTATAGAATAGGTTGGTTTAGATTCACATTGTATCTCGTACATAGCAGGGTAGGCAGAGGGAACCTCGGCACCTAGTGTTAAAACATTCAGTTCCCATTAGGAAACTTCAGTTCTTTACTTTTCGTGGAATTCTAGAAGCAGTGTATGTTGAATAGTGGAGATTAACGCCGCGTGTCTTTGACCACAGCAAAAATGAAAGATGAAAATCGAATACACAATCGTCTCTTTTATAGTCAGAGGCTGTATCACTTCATCACGACGACCTCAGTGAATTTGAGATTTAACTAAGTAAATAAACTAATAGAAACAAAATGATTCATCCTTTTGCCGTCATGCTTAATTGCTTATTGATTGATTTTTAAGGTCGACATTTATAAATATCTGAAAACCCGAATAATAAACTTTTTATTTATTTAAAAATATTAAAAATTGAGGAAAATCGTAGCGCAATGGCGCAAAGTGTGATTGTAAACGCTACAGGTTGTAGGTTCGATTTTCACTCGCACAAATGAAATATTAATAAATATTTCCATTTTCTACGTTCTGGTGTCGCGGCAAAGCGCTGCACCTATGGATTTCCACCACTCAACACGCAATGCCTCCAGAATTCCGCGGAAAATATCCCAACACTGGGTCCATCTGCCTACCCTACTATATATATATACGCGTGATGCTGAACCATAAACCTTTCAAAACCACAAAATCGATAGTTATTTTCATATCCCAATAAGAAAATATTCTATGAAATCGATTTAATTTCTTCAATCTTATACAAACTGCGGTTAGAATCGAATAGTAACAGTAGAATTGTATGAAACTCGAGTTAACGCAATTGTGGGTTGCGCAATTCTGAATTACTTTTCTCTCGTCTCGTGGTAGAATGAATTTACAGGTGTTTGTCAGTTTTTATATTTTTAAAATAAAATACTGCTATGTATGTGGACTTTTAGTGGTTGCTGCGTTTGTTTTTACCTCAATTATTAGTTATTTATCTTATTTATATTATGAGCTTCACGCTGCATCGCAGCAGAGTAGGCAGAAGGAACCTAGTGTCAAGACACTCCGTTCCTCACTTTCTGCCAAATTCTGGAGGAATTACGTGTTGAGAGGCAGAACTCAACGCCGCGCTTTCCCTCGACACCAGAGCGAAGAAATGGAAATATAAACGTATATAAATATTTCACTTCCTCGAGTGGGAATCGAACTCACAACCGTCGCCTTACAATCACACCCTTGAGCCAGTGTACCATTATTTATCTTTGTAATCTATATAATTATTATGCGTTTATCGTACATTGCCTGCCCATCTATAACTTAGCTTATGTACTTTAAAAGATTAATTTTCAAGTTGCAAAAGAGAAAATACTTAGATATACCTATTTTATAATGTCTTGTAACTTTGAAAGGTAGCTTTTCAATATCTGAGATGGATATAGGTTCATGTCCCACAAAAACCAAATCTTAATAATTGAAATATTTTAATAGTTACTTTATTAATAAACTCAATTGAATTACATAATTAATTTATTTATAGATATAATTTAACTTAAGCAAGCTGACACGATTACAAAAATAACATATTTGTAAATAATGCATCAACAGTTGTGACTAATCCGATGATGTAATTTCTTCTTAAATACGTATACTTATATTGTGTATGATTGAATGTGCCAATCTCGGAAAAATAAAATCTCAATCTCTCTCTTTCTCTCTCTCTCTAAAATCTCTATTTGTCTCCAGTCCAAAAAAATATATATTTGTATTGGAAAGTCGAGAAAGGCCATATGACAACATATTAAACCTTTTAGCGTAATAAATTCAATGTAAAAGAGTCTGAAATAAACTTAAATTCAAATTCAGTTCAGCTTCACGCTCTATCCCGCTTGTAGCAAGATAGGCAGAAGAAGGCTAGTGTTATAACTATCCACCCCCCCACTTCCACCTAGAAATAAAATGCAATACTAGGTACATCTCCCAATAAGTGAACTCTATAACCAAAATAATTTCTGGTTTCAATTGACCATTTTTTATTTGAAAATTCACTTTCTAAACAAATTTATTCACTGATCCGCAACACTTGTAAACACTAAATATTAAAACTATTAATTCAAGCTAAATCTTTAACGATGTTTCTACGCTTGACGTCCTTCACCATTGTGACCGAAGTCTCCGTAATCGATTTACAAAGGAGGATGATTCGAGACAGACTAACCTACATTTTAAGTCTAAATATTATTTTATTGCTATATCCCGCATATTGCAGGTTAGGTAGAGGGAACCTTGTATAAAGACCTAATTCGTTTTTCTGTTATTATTGCACTAAATAAACCATTGTAAGAATTTTCTTACTAGTTTGTCCTTTACCAATGTTTCTTTTTTTTTGTTTTAATAACTTTTAAAATTCATACAAATTTACGTCAAAATTCTAAAAAAATCAGCTAGTAAAATACAAAAGGTTATCGTACCGGTCTGTGGCCTTAATGACCCAGTTCAGATCCAAATCTTTATTTGAACTGAATGATACTTATCTAAGATATTGCCTACTTTGCGAAGCATTTCTACAGTTATTTCTCACTTACGTCAGTGTGTGCTATATTATGTGGCTTCCTTTCATTTCGAAATAATATTTATTCGAATTTTCGAAATATTTATCGTTTATTAAGTGTATGTATGTATGTATATTATCAATATAAAAGTGACCATCGTGGCTTAGAGGCACAAGCGTGCGAGGGTTGTGTGTTCGATTTCTACTCGAAAGAATGAAACGTTAAATATTTTTATTTTCTCGATGATAGCACGGCATTGATCTCCACCACTTAACTCGCATTGCCTCGAGAATTCGGCAGAAAGTGTCTTAAGAGGAACGGAGCGTCTTAACACTACTTCTCCCTGGAGTAGTAGGAAAGTAGTATTAGTGTAAGAAGGTATCGAAGAGGCGCGGTATCGAGTCCCGCTACGTTCAAATATATTTTTAAAAATATTTATCCTTACTTTAAAAAATAATGATATAAACACTACAGTTTTTTATAATCACTTATTCCCGCATTTTAATGCATAATATTCAGGGATATCTCAATGACGCAATAATCTTATTTCCACTTTCCAAATTCAGAAATATTTGACATTCTTTTTAGGTTCCCGCTGTAGGTATTCCGCATATAGCAGAGAGAACCTAAAGTTACACTTTAATTCAAATTTTCGAGATATTGCAGGTTGAGCAGAGGAACTAAACACCGCACTTTGTCTTTTTATCCGAGCGAGGAAAATTCAAATACTCCCCGATTGAAAATCCTAATTTTAACCTTTAAATTGTTTAATTAAAATACTCTCTGAATTTGGATTTGAACGGCAACACTACGTTTTTTTATTATTTATTTATATTACAACTAATTGGATATAAGATACCGGTATTTAGCAATATCCGCGTACTGCCGAGCTAACGCAACCCTGCACGCTGACGCATTCACAAAATACGCACGACAATGCACGTACCTACTTATATTTTTGCATAATAATTAAAAATTATAAGTTATTTTTTAATTGCTGAGGGAACCTGGGAATCTTAATCCAGGTTAAGGCACTCCGTTCCCATTTAGACACTTCTGTCTCCAACTTTATGCCGAATTCTGGAGGCATTGCGCGTTGACCCGTTACCAGAGCGACCAAATTTGAATCGTAGATATTTTATTTCCTCAAGCGGGAATCGAGCCCGCTACCATTACCTTTACAAACGCACGATCTCACTGAATTTTATACTTATACTAGCAGCCCGCCCGCGGCTTCGCCTGCGTGAATTACGTTATTATTAATTTCTGTCTCCATGAATACCTACCTCATAAAAAGTACCCCTGTGCAAAATTTGGGACTTCTAGCACTCGTAGTAACAAAGTTTCATACAAACTATCAACCCCGAAAACACCCTCTTAGGAGTCGAATATTGCAAATTCCCATCTTAGCGAGCACCTCCGTCCTATAAATAACCTCAGTGCAAAATTTAAAACTCCTAGCTCTGGTAGGTTCTGACATTTCGTGATGAGTGAATGAGTGAGTGACCTTTCGATTTTATATATTAGATGAAGATATAATCATGAAACTCGTTACATATGCACACAATTCCTTTAAAAGAAATCGACTTGACATTTAAACTACATACAAACAACTAACACCGGTATTTAATAATTAAAATCGTCAATTAAAAGCTTTGTATGGTATACGCCAAGTACGGTTTTTTTTAATGGCAGTGACGTGACATCCGGTGGATTACGGTTTTTTTTTAGTAATACTAGTTTATCTAATTATATATAGAGTTAAAGGAATGTCTGACATTTGTGGTACAGTTGTTATGTTTTGGTATTTTTAACCGACTTTTGTAAAAGGAGGAGGCTTTTTTAATGTTATCTCAAAACTTTCGACTGTGTGGACCGATTTTGATGACTCTTTTAAAAAAAAAAATTGGTGCTTTCTGTGTGGTCCAGTTCTAATAATGTCATCCTCGAGAAAATCATATAAGTCTTAAATTTGCATAGTTTACTATTTCAACTGATTATTATATAATTTAAATTTTATTAGTACGGCAATTGTATTCTTTTTTTATAGCTTCACGATATATCCCGTACGTAACAGGGTCACAAGGCCAAACTCTTAATGCAATGCGTGAAAAAGCAAATAATAAAAAGTTAATTTCATCGAGTGCGAATCGAACCCATAACCTGACGCGTTCACATTTGCACGCTTTTGCCCCTGTGCTACGACTAGCCACACACAGATGGATAACCATATCTACATACATTTTAAAATATTTTTTCTATATTACATTGTTTCAATGTGAACCATCTGGTTAAACCAGACGTGGTATATGGTAGTGGATTTGCTGGTTGCAGCAAGTTTTTTTGTCAATGATGCAAGTTCAAGTTGTTTTCGTGCAAAAAGTTATATGTTATGTACCTGTATAACTAATATGGGTGTTGAAGTGGCCCGGTAGATCTACAAAGTACGGTTAGTGTTTAATTTTTTATTTTTGTACCTGCACGTCGTATCCCGCACTTAACAGGCTAGGGAGTGAAGGAACCTGGACTTAGAACACTTCATTCTCCTTTTTTCGTCGAATTGAATTGCGTGTAGAGAGGCTGCTCTTTTGCCTTGGTACTAGAGCGAAGAATTGGAAATATCAATAAATAATAATTCATTCCTCCGCGTGGTACTCGAACCCACAACCGTCGCGCCACATGTTTGTTCCACTGCGCCACTACGGCCCCAGAATATACGATGGTTTAGTAATTATGAAAACTTGCGACATCTTTACCAAATACTAAAAACGATAGAGACTCCTTCAAAATGTCTTTGTCTATTACACTTTGATAAAAGGCTAATTTTGACGCAATGCCGATATGAACTGTTAAATTTAATTTATCTAACCCCCTATTATAAAGTGATATAAGGTTCATTTTCCAAAATCCAACAATAGTACCGTTCGTGAGAATATTCCAATGAACAATACAAAGCGGGTCAAGCGAAAGTGGTCTCTAGTCTGGGATAAACGGTTTTTTTCAAAATCAATAGACAGTATTGTTGCATTTTGGATTTTTGTATTAGATACTAGAGAGTGAATCGCGGCTTCGCCCGCTTAAACTTATTATTTAATTATAGCCAAAATACATAGCCAATATTTTTTTTTCTAATAATAAGTATCCTATGTCCTTTCTAATACCTCTAAGAATATGTGTACAAAGTTTCTTGATAATCGGTTGAGTAGTTTTGGGGTGAAATTGTAACAAACAAACATTTAAAAAATAGTATTTAATAGAGATAGTTGATAATATTTAGATGTCTCCTTGTTGTCTCACTGGTGGACTGTCAACTTTTTATTTATATTAAATAGCATTTTTGGAACTTGCGAATAAAGTTTAGATGAGCGCAAAGCGCAGATGCCTCAAAATTAAACAAAAACCCCGCAGATCATGATAAGCATAAGAAACCTAATGTTATGGCACTCATTCCACTCTATCAAATTTGAGGATATTGCCTCCTGTCTGGCGGAGTTCAGCGCCATGCTTTGCTATCTACTATTAACTATCTATCTGCTATCTACTATAGCCTATCTAGTCCCACTTTCAACCACGACTACTTCTACAGTGGCCGTCCCAGATATCAATCAACGTTACAGCTAAGACCAGTTAAGCACTAGGTCGTCTACATTAGCATATATGAATATATGAATATTCAAATACAAAATAGGGTTCCTCCACTCTACTTTCACTTGGATGACGCTATAAAACTATATTGTATTGTAATTATGTTTTTGTTATTGATCGTTTGTTGTGTGTGTTGCGATATGAGGTCTTGGGTTCGATTCTGACCTGAACCATCAGAGACTAAAAGATGCTTAGCATATTATGTAAATATATTGGTAGATTCTTGGATAAATAAACATTTAAAGAAAATTTAGCCATATTTCAATGTTCTATATTGTCTCAGTTCTAATTAAGATCGCGTACCTTCTATTATAAATAAGTTCCGAATAAAATTCCCTCTGCCTTACCTCTTATATGCGTGAAAACAGCGTGAAACTAAAAAAACAAACGCGTGTTAAAAATAAAGGTTACTACTACTAGCACGTACGCTTGGCTAATCTATATCTAACTTATTATATTAAAATACCGATTATGTTTCGCAATTTGAAACCATGCTTCCATAACGCGACGTGAGCGGTTACGTAAACTATCATATCTGTAGTAGATATAATAATATTGTTTTACGGAATTAGTATTGGGTTGCTAATATATATGGTATTTTTGTTTGTCGTTATATTATAGCAGAGATAATCTAGTGTAGAGGCCGCTATTTTCAATATTTAGCCCATATTTAGAGGTTTTTGATTGGCGGAATTAAACGCTGCGTTACCATACTAAAAGAATGAAGAAATATAGTCCTTGGAATGGCATCGAACCGACAACCTTCGACATACAATGAGAGATCTCATCGATCTTGAGACAACAGTTCCACGGTAGCGTCATTTTATTCTTTAATATTATGTCTCAAAAATTAGACCGTACATGAGAAACAGAGTGTCTTAACACTATTCAGGACAAAAAAAAGAATTTGAACCGTTTTTTTGCTATATAAAAATATTAATTAAATTATAGTAATAATTACTAAACACTATAGTTTTTATAGACTTTTAGTGTAAATGAACACTGTCAAGTTCGCAATGCAATCTTTTCCATTTTAATATCTAGGTAGTAGTTTCTAGTAATTACTGTATCCGCCGGATTGAAAGCTTTTAATATCGCTGCCGGCGGCTTGAAAAGTTTTATAGAAATAAGAAATATTACAAAAAAAAGTTTGTATGATATTGTAGGCTTCTTTTTCATATCAGGTGGTAAGTTTCTATCTTTGATTTCTGAAACCTATATATTTGTGGTTAAATCCTAAAAAGGGGGGGGGGGGTGGTTGTCAAAGCTAGGCTTAAATAGCTAGCTAGGAGCAAAAAGCTCGAGACGATTCCAGCTTATAAAACAGTCAGTTCCACTAAATCCTGTCGTGGCCATCATTCTGTCATCGTCACGTCACGTCATCACGTGCTTTAGAAATATTTGTAAGGTTCTCTCGGTTATCGCCTCTACGTGACTTGAGTTCACGAAGCTTTGAATAATGCATTTAGTCTCTTAAATCTTTTTTATTATATTTTTTTTATTATTACTAATATAAAAATAAGGTGTTGAAGGATTTTTGTACTCTCCATCTATAGTATTTTTTATTTAGTATTTTTTATTATATTTTGTACTCATGGCGCAGCCTGCACCTATAACGCGACGATTGTCGGTTCGATTCCCACTCGAGGAAATAGAATATTTAATATCTTCATATCCTCGCTCTACTTAAAGTGGGAAACGGAAGTGTCTTAATTTTTACGAAATATCTTAACACTACGTTCCCAGGATTCCTCTGCCCACATGCCAATACAGCATGACCCTAAAGAAATATATTATCATAATATTACTGTGTAACAACTAATAAAACTTTAAAATATTTTTATTTACTGACCATATTTAGACTATAATAGATTTGTTTATAAAATAACTAGGTATAAATATTGATTTTATGACCGGTTTTTATATAAAACCTGAATATACATACATATTATTCTCAATTCTAAACATGTTGACATTGATTTATCTTGGTACGATGAGATTTGAAACATTAAGGTAACATTTTCGTCAATATACCAATAAATGTTGATTTAACATAAGAAACGATTAAAATTTACGAGATTATTAAAATGAAGAACATTTAGAAGGAGTGTCTTAACACTAGGTTTCCACCACCTAAAAAGAAGGCTAACATTTTCAAAGTTCCTATAACCAAAGCAGAATATTTAAAAAAGTAATTCCTCCAATTACTTCCATGGCGTCCATAAGATACAATAAACGATGGCGAAACACCCCATTGACTGTTTGTCTTATCATTGTATTGTTCATAAGGTCTAAACTTCAACTACCATTGTTGATCATATCGTTATTCTTTGTTTCAAACTTCGTTGTTACAAGGGCGCACCTTATTGTTCTATAATTTGCCTTTTTTTGCTCTGATAAGTACCCATTTTGATGAAATTACTAGTTTTAGTTCGTGAGATTAGCTTTTAGTCTGGTAAGGTATTTGGTATTTGCTATTATTTGTATTTTTGTTGAGTAGAGGAAAATCGTGATGTAATAGGGGGAATAGAAGTGTTTAATGGGAACGGAATGTTTTAAAACTAGGTCCCCAGGTTCCCTCCTCAGGTTCATTTATGGGTTCGATGGCGTAAAGTTATAATGTTTGTGAGATATATGCGAACACACGACTGACATATACCTACTACAAGACAAGTCTTAATTGCGCCACGATTATATATTATTATTTATTAAAATTTACTACAAAAACGTTTATAATGGACGATTTAACTTAATATTACATAAAAGTTTATTATTTATGTCAATTGTATGAAATATTAACAAATAGGTATATATCATTAACACCTGTCAGTTTTCGTAACTCATGAATGATTCATCATTACAAGCTTCACACTTGCGTCAATTATATTACTTTTAATATTTTGCACTAACGATTTACTTGTGGTGGCCTTGCGGAATAGATATATATAAGAATTTTTTTTTTTTATGTTCATGTTGCCATGATGTATAAAGTATGGTAGACAGAAGGGAACCTTGTTTTATACAAGGTACCTCCACGCACCCTGAAGTTTCTAGACATTTTGAGTGGTTAGATACTCAAGCTCCGGAAGGCTTAGAGAACCTAGTCTTAAGGTATCCGTTCTGCACTTTTCGGCTAAGTTCAAGATGAAAAAGGAAATTAAAACAATTTCTTCTAAAATAACATTTCTTCCGATTGGTAATCGAACTCTAAAATATCGAGTTTACTTTTTGAGTCACTTGGAAATCGTTATAGCAAACTATTTATTATGTTTTTTGATTATGGATTCGATTTCCATTCTCCAGAATAAATTATGTAATATTTTCATTTCTGAAAATCCTTGGAAAATCTAAAACGAAATACGTCAGTACTTGGTTTCTTCTGTCTACCCTGCTATATGGCGTGGAACTAAAAAAACCAAAGCTTTGACTAGGGTTTGGACAAAACTATGTATCAGACTACAAAGCCGGATGCTCCGTGACGTAACAAAGCGACGCGCTCAACCTTTAGAGGACCCTCATCTTTGGTAAATTCATCTTTTGACCCCAACATTGAAACAATGCAGCCTTTACACGCTAAACTCTTTGAATAAGACCTTTCTATATGCTAATATTATTAGTGTTTTATATTACGAAATGTATTTGAAATATTTTCGTAAAATTTTATTTGGAAGCCCATCGTGACGCTGTGGAAAAGCGTCTTACTGTAAATGTGAGGGTTGTGAGTTTAATTTTGATAGGTTGACTGGGGACTCTCAGGGTTCCGTACCCAAAAAATCAAAATCCCTGGTTCCGTCTGTCTCTCACCAGGCTGTCTCATGGCTCATGTATTTTAGTTAGATAGTTATAATTTTCGCAGATAATGTACTTTTATTTTTGTTGGCGCTATAACAAAAAAATAGTAGAAAACAATCAAATAGATATTAGGCTTCCAACAATGTAATTAAAATGTATTAATGGTACGGAACTCTCTGCGACTTCCCTCGAATGGGAGTCGAACCCGCAACCTCGTTTACAGTTGCACGCATGTTTTAAAACCATAAACCTTCAAACCTCCAATTTAAAACAGCTGAATCGATTTTGACATAACTTCAGCAGAATTACCATTAGCAAATAATTTCGAATATCCGCAATTCAACTGGTTTTCATTATAATAATTGTTTATTTATAACTATATATTACAACAAACAACAAGTTTAATATGAATTTAATTCAAATTATTTTACAACTAACCGCTTGCAAATGTTGCAAGTAAATTAATTAATATTTATATGTCTCTACTAGCGACCCGTTCGCGGCTTCGCCCGCTTGAACTACATCATTATTAATTTACTCTACATTAGATAGTTTCGTTTTCTAATAATAATATTATTTTAAAAACAGTATCTAAAACTATATTTAAAAGTAACGTTTCAGTTTTAATAAAACAATTATTTATAGCAATTTTGTCGAATAATATTCCTTATAACGGTGTGATTTTAAACTTTTTTTGTTAACCAATTGAAAAATAACAGCNTGACTAGGATTTGGACCAAACTATGTATCAGACTACAAAGCCGGATGCGCCGTGACGTAACAAAGCGACGCGCTCAACCTTTAAAGGACCCTCACCTTTGGGAAATTCATCATTTTGACCCCAACATTGAAATAATGCAGCCTTTACACGCTAAACTTTTTGAATAAGACCTTTCTATATGCTAATATTATTAGTGTTTTATATTTCGAAAATGTATTTGAAATATTTTCGTAAAATTTCATTTGGAAGAACGTCGTGACGCTGTGGAAAAGCGTTTTACTGTAAATGTGAGGGTTGTGAGTTTAATTTATAATAGGTTGACTGGGGGACAGGGTTCCGTACCCAAAAAATCAAACTCCCTGGTTCCGTCTGTCTCCCACCAGACTGTTTCAGGTCTCATGTATCGTAGTTAGACATTATGTCTTTTTATTTTTGTTGCCGCTATAACAATAAATAGTAAAGACAATCAATTTCATATTTGTGTGATCCAACAAACGTGATATTAATTGGTACGGAACCCTCTGCGGGTTCCCTCGAATGGGAGTCGAATCCGCAACCTGTCGTTTACAGTCACACCCATGATTAAAAACCATAAACCTTCACCTACCATTTAAAACAGCTGAATCGATTTTGACATAACTTCAGCAGAATTACCATTAGCCAATAATTTCGAATATCCGCAATTCAACTGGTTTTCATTATAATAATTGTTTATTTATAACTATATATTACAACAAACAACAAGTTTAATATGAATTTAATTCAAATTATTTTACAACTAACCGCTTGCAAATGTTGCAAGTAAATTAATTAATATTTATATGTCTCTACTAGCGACCCGTTCGCGGCTTCGCCCGCTTGAACTACATCATTATTAATTTACTCTACATTAGATAGTTTCGTTTTCTAATAATAATATTATTTTAAAAACAGTATCTAAAACTATATTTAAAAGTAACGTTTCAGTTTTAATAAAACAATTATTTATAGCAATTTTGTCGAATAATATTCCTTATAACGGTGTGATTTTAAACTTTTTTTGTTAACCAATTGAAAAATAACAGCAAATGTTAAGGAAGCTTGCCATAATACGATAATGAAAACTGCAATTAAATCGGCTGAGCCGTTTCTGAGTTTAGCACGAACAAACGCACAGACAAACAAACGAAAATTAAAAAAAATATTTTTGTTTCTATTTTAATTATTAAGAACATTTTTTCTTATATATCTTGTAAATCAGTTACGATTTTAATATAAGTAAAGATATATAAATTTCTTAACATTAAACTTACAAAACTGTTTTCCTTTTCAGGTAAGTTACTTATATGGTATACGACTCTACGAGACATTCTACAGTGTTTAACATCCGGTGAGTCAATTAATGTACCTACATACATTTATGTATGTATGTGAGTAGGTAATATTTTTATGTCTATACTAACATTATAAAAACAAGGAGTTTGAACTCTTTAATCTAGGGAACTATTGCTTCGATATAAAGAATATTTTTGATAGTTGTTTTTTTTTTGAGTGGCGGAACTTAACGCCGGGCTGTATTTACCAGAGAGAGGTAATGACAATCGACAATAATTTAAATGTAATTATTGTCCAAAGATATCTTTACGGCGATGAAATGATTTTTCTAAATTAATATCAAGAGAAATCGATCGATCTTGAGATACCATTTTCATTTATAAATTAAAATCTATGATTGAAAACGGCATCTCAAGATCGATCTCAGAGTTGAGAGTAGCTTATAAATGGGAGCCTAAGTGATAGATCACTATTTCCTTACTTTATTTTGGAAGGAAGTATAACCGCAACTATACTGAATATTGAGTAATAGGTTCCCCTATACAATGCAGGTCATGTGACATAAGCATAGCTGACGTTAAATTGATGGAGTTTAGGTAAACTGGTGTATTCCTTATGGGAATGTAACACGAAGGTATTTGTACGTGACTGTTTTAACTAAAACCTATAAAGTTACCTAGGTGTGTATAGGAAGTATAGGTAATAGGGTAAAACGGTTATGTCAGTTGCTAAAAAATTAAATAAAATTATATGGTAGTTATATACAAGAAAACAACATTTAATTACGATGTATACAGATAAAGCAAACTATAATAAATATAAACGCGTCAAGTTTCACACTTTCCCCTTATTTGCGTACGTTATGCCATTATAATATTATGTTTAATATATAATTTGTACTTAAATAATCAGCTTCACGCTGTATCCCGCACACAGCAGGGTAGGCAGAGGGAACCTAGTGTTAAGACACTGCCTTCCCCACTTTCTGCCGAATCCTGGAGGCATTGCGTGTTAAGTGGTGGAAGTCAACGCCGCGCTTTTGCCTCTACACCCGAGCGAAGAAATGAAAATATAAACGTAAATAAATATTTCATTTCCTCAACTGGGAATCGAAATCAGAACCGTCGCGTTTCAGCCACACCCTTGTGCTGCTGCGCTACGACGGCCTGTATTGTAATTTGTCCTTAAATAAGTGTAATTGTTACGTATACAATTAAAAATACGTAAACCAGTGTTAATTTATTTATTGTTATAAAATATTTTTAGGTTTCTCATACCCAAGTAAATATTAAAATCATACTGTATATTTAAAATATAAATTGTAAAATAACTCATGCCTACGCAACCATTGCACCAGATACCACTACATAATAATTCTCCAATACCAATAATTTTAGTATAAACATAAATAATTAATACATACCATATATATTATACATATCACATTATCATATCGATAGTGATGTCAAAATGATAGTGACGCAAGTATCGCAGTTTAGTGGTAATCGTGTTATACAATACAACACTACGCAATTCTGTTGCCTTTGAATTTGTTTTTTAAACTTAAAGCTGTCATGTTCTTGCAATATTATAACATACTAGCGGACCCGGACGCGGCTACGCCTGCTTGAATTATAAGAATATTTATTAAATATATTTATGAAATTATTTTCAGTTTTCAATAGAATTAGTAAGAAAATAGAAGCTTAAATAATCAAAACGAATAATAAGTAGAGACATATTATTAGAAAAAAATATCTGAGTAATTGAAATGAATCAACAAAAGAAGTAAAAGTAACTAAAGGATTTCCTTAATATTAAAAAAGTACCTAAAGTTTTCCGTGCGTGCGTACTCTATGAAATAACGAAACATTTTTCTATATTAAATAAAATAATTTTTGCAAGCAATAACAAATAAAATAAGAAGAGAACCAAAGAGTAGTTTAAATAATTGATTTAAAAGTAAATCATGCTTAAATAAACAGTGCCAATGTGTGAAAATGACATAAACGCGACGGTTGTGTGTTCGATTTCCAGTCGGGGAAATTTTTATTTTCATTTACTCGCTCTGGTTTCGAAGGTTAAATGTTGCCCATGGAGAGTGAGAGGAAAAAATCTTTTAATCCCTGCCTTGCTATTTGCTCGACAATTTAGATTCGATGATACTATAATATTTTGGTAGCAAAGCCAGGTGTGCCAGTATTCGAAAACGAAAGTGTCTTATTAAGAATACGCTGTCGTAACGCTAGGTTCCCAGGTTCCCTCTGCCTACCCTGCTATATCTACAAGATAAAGCATGAAGCTGAAAACAATTAAATTAACTATAAGGCTTTTAGCATTGATCAACACATGCAAATACCTACATTATAAAAAGGGGGAAAAAACTCAATTTTCACAATAATTCGATTGCATAAACAGACGTCAACATAACACTATTCCCATGCATTTCTACATGTTAATGGTTATTTCATTGGTTTCCGTGAACCAAAGAAATGTGCCAGGTCTTGGTTTTGTATGTATACACATACGTACATACATACATACATTGTGTAGTTTTTTGTATCTATAGTTATGTGACCCGGCAGCTCTCGCTTTCTACATTGATCGATTTTCCATTGTTTCAAATGCCTGTTTTTATCAAATTTAGCAATTAATTATTGTATAGAATGAGGGTATTTACGTTAGCTGTTAGCTTAACGGTATTTATGACAATTCATTTTTATTCAGTTTTAGTATTCTTTTTATTATTTCAGCTGAAATTTTGATTGTATAAATAATGTATAATAGTCATTATGGTGCAGTCAGACAGCGTCTGGCTGTAAACTTGATAGTTGTGGGTTCGATTCTCATTCGGAGATGAATTACTTTTAATTCCCTGTTTTGTAAATACAAAGCGCGACATATTCTCCACTGAACACGCAATCTCTCTCTTGTATCTCTGCTGTATGCGGGATACAGTGTGAAGCTATAAATAAATTAAAATATTTTTTCTACTATTGAAATCTGATGATTGATTAAATATTTAAATTAGCACAAAATATGTTAAGACATTTAAATGTTAAAGCCAATTATCACGTACACGTTAAAAAAATATGAAATCATACGGTAGAGAGATGTTTAATAAAAGATTTGGTTTATTGCATATTCCATAGCAACCTACCCAATAAGTCTATGACGCTCGAGTATCGTCGGCTCCCGTACTATATGTTCTGTTTTATACTTAAACTAACTTTTATTGGCGGCTTCGCCTACATAATCAAATGGAAATAATAAGGAATTTTGTACGACACGTGACACATTCCTTTTGTCATTCCTTCTTGAATAAACGGACTAGATGGCGTCATCATTGAAGAACTTTTCCAATTCCAATCTATTAGTTCCTGAAATAAACTTCGCTCCATCACACGTTGTCGTCAACGTAGAGCATCACAAAAAATAATCTTATAACCTTATTAGGAAAGACCAAACAATTGAATGCCAATTAAATAATAGAAACAAGGAAATGAACCAGTGAAACAAAAGTGAAAACGCACTCGATGACGCCAAGTAAAACACACTAATTCCCATTAGTTAGAGCTGAGACAGACGTTAGTGTTGAAATTGAACAATGGACGGTTTTTACGGAAACCATTGCCCAAGAGTTCGTGTGACCTTTGGTATGTGGGTTAAGATGTAGGAGACGAATATTCTTTGACTGGTCGTGGCGCGGGGGTGGTAGCGTGTGTTTGTAAAGGCGATTGCTTGTGGGTTCGATTCTCACTCGAGGAAATGAATTGATTATTTTTATTTCCTCGCTCGTTGAGTTCTGCCACTCAATATGCAATGCCTCCGATATTCGACAAAAAGTGGAGAACGGAAGTGTCTTAATAGACTTTAGTTCTCAGATTTCCTCTGCCTTACTCTGACCCTGATATGTGTAGGATACAGCCTGACCTGACCTCCAAAGGCCGTAGCTGGGAAGATCTGAACACTACTCAATGTCAAAAGCCTGATGATGATTCCTTTTCTTTTCTTGAGCTTTACTTAGGGGGTTAAAAGAACATATTTCTTGTTAATTAACAACCTCATCTATTTGGCCGCTTTTCCAGATTTTTTATGAGGAAATATAAATACTTATTTTTATAAAACACCAAGAAAATTGGTAACACTGCATCGAGTTTGCGGATATTTCTTTTACAAAATAGAAAACTTATATGACAGTTTTCGTAGGCTCAATAACAAAAATAAAAAGAAAACCCTCTTACTCTATCAACAATACCAATTTTATACTTATTTTGCATATTGTTAAGATCTTAATGTTTTAATTTTAATTGTATTACGAGATGGTAATCAGAGTTAGCCTTAATTTTAGGTACGGCTGAGGTAAACGTATGTGGGACGTGAATTTCGTATTTAAATGAAAGTGTTCATACAATGCTTGTAAGCACGGAAGACCTAGTAATTTTAATGTCTGTTTTATGTCGTTTTTTTTTACTTTTTCATTTTGCTTCTCGTTGTATCTTGTATACAGTAGGGTAAAGGGAACCTAGTGTTAAGACACTCCGTTCCTAATATTCGCTTTGCTTTACGTTTTTTGTCACCAGAGCGAAGCGAATGAAAATATTAAATATTTAATTTTATTAGCAACTGTTGAGTTTCTTCTCTTCTCAGCGGAACTGCCTTCGGAACCGGTGGTAGCTTTTTGTTTACATATTCAGTCGACGATTCAAAACTGCTTGCAATAGTCTATTTGAATAAAGAATATTTTGAATTTGAAGTTTGAATTTTTGTATAGTTAATTTATTAATAAAATTTCTTCTCTCTGGAGACACAAGATAGGACAAAGCGTCTCGATTATCTAATTAGGCGTGAGGAATGGAATATGTTATTACTAGGTTCCCACTGATTACTATACTATATACGCAAAACTTAAAAAAAATATCACGTCCAAAAGAATCCCGTGATCATGTAAAGGTTCCGTTTTTCCCTTTTGCGGCACGGAACCCTAACAATGACTCACTCTTCCACTTAACTGTATATAAAATATATGAAGATTTTCCCGACACATTCGTCAATTTAACCTAATATTGACATCAACAGATCATCGATGATGTCATCTCGTGCATCACGGTTATATTAGAAAGGCTAGATATAGGTACCTCAGGTATCATTTATTATACCTAGTTGTTACCTGTACACAACCTGTTTGTGACTAACGATTGGAAAAAACAGCTGGTTGGCATTTACATGAAGGACATTGTTATAAAACGATTATTATTTATATTTTATGTATCCTTTTTATTGTAATTTTTAAAGTGTTATTCTATACGCTGTATCTCGCGCACAGCAGGATAAATTCATGTTAAGTGGCGTAACTCAACGCCGTGCTTTGCATCGTTACTAAATATCTAAATCTGAGTCTGCTGTTATAGCTTGCCGACGTTGGCCAGAGCGGACAAATTAAAGTAATTTAAATAAAATCATTCCCTCATTGGTACTTAGTGCCAGAATTTAACGCCTTACCTTCATAAAACATTGGTCCGAGTGGGAATCAAACTCACTAACGTCGCGTTTACACTCAGTCTCATATTTTTAAGAGGACATTTTCCGATCACTATATTACGAGTATAGGTATATATTCGATTAATAGTATATAATAGTAAATATTTAACGAGGCAATGTATATATAATAGATGTCGGTGAAAGCGAATCAGGGCGTCACTGCTCATATAAGCCGCCCGAATTAATATGCCCGACCGTGCTACGCACAGGGACGTACTCGGATAGCGTGTTATTAACGAATGTATTAATAATAATTAATGAATTAGGTACTTTTGTTAGTAAGTAGTAGTAGTTTCTGTTAGTTAATATATTAAAAATATTTACTTTTATTTAAGTTGAACTTCATATTGTAATGTAAAAACGAGAACTTCGCTTCACTATGCCTACGCTATCATTATTTTTTTCTATCATAACATTTTTTTTTGTCTTTATTTTACCTTCACATTTTGTTCCGTATGTAGAAAGGTAGGCAAAAAGAAACCTAGTATCTTGTTTTAGTACTATGTATGTCTCACATTGCGCTCGAATTTAAAATATTATGTATTGAGTTGCAGATCTCAACATATTCTGCCAAATTGGAAATGAAAGTTTATTCTCCCAAGCGAGCATCGAAGCCCACAACCATTGCATCTATAATAAATCGCTATCGCACTGTGGTACGCTGGGATCTTAATGTCATTAAAGTTTCACTCAATTATGTTAAGTTATATAAATAAATCTAAACAGAAAACAAATTATTAATAGTACAAAAACAAACAATACACCACTGTGGCAACATTAGGTAAACGCAATACCAGTCACCTGGAGACGCGGTGCGCTTGCGCATCCTAATCGACGCTTGATGCTCCTTTATGTCCATGACTCACTTTATATTAATATAATATATGCATTCGAATGAAAGGCCAGTTTTGATATATATTTAGTTAAAATAGAGTGGTTTGTTGTGGCGTAGCGGCACAGCGTTTGGTTGTAAACACAAGGATTTGAAGTTCGATTTCTACGTATTTTATTATTGTAATTTTCACCAATACATATTTTTAACTTCATCGTATTCCGTATGTAGCAGGGCAGTAGGAGGGAACGTAACCACCGACCACTTTCGCCAATTTTTTGATACAGTACGTGTTGAGTGTGTGTTTGTTACCAGAGCGAAGAAATGGAAATATTCATTCTTCGAGTGGGAATCGAATCTAGAACCATCGCGGTATTGAGACGATTTGCTGCTGCTTCAGGACGGCTTGCTAAATTAAAAAATTACAATACTTTTTCACAGCTTTTTCTCATCATATTTATTACTCCTATGTTAAAATGCTTCTAAATAAAATATTGCTTATTTTATAGTTGCGTTTTGTTATGTTTATATTAAACTTAATAATTTATTATATAATAATAATAANTTTCACGTTTCTACCATAAGCGGTTACGGCTGTGCGCGCGTCTTACCTCAGTCAGTGAGGACAAGTCCTTTTATATATTTAATATAATATATGCATTCGAATGAAAGGCCAGTTTTGATATATATTTAGTTAAAATAGAGTGGTCTGTTGTGACGTAGTGGCACAGAGTTTGGCTGTCAATACAAGGATTTGAAGTTCGATTCCTACGTATTTAATTATTGTCATTTTCACCAATACATATTTTTAACTTCATCGTATTCCGTATGTAGCAGGGCAGTAGGAGGGAACGTAACCACCGACCACTTTCGCCAATTTTTTGATACAGTACGTGTTGAGTGTGTGTTTGTTACCAGAGCGAAGAAATGGAAATATTCATTCTTCGAGTGGGAATCGAATCTAGAACCATCGCGGTATTGAGACGATTTGCTGCTGCTTCAGGACGGCTTGCTAAATTAAAAAATTACAATACTTTTTCACAGCTTTTTCTCATCATATTTATTACTCCTATGTTAAAATGCTTCTAAATAAAATATTGCTTATTTTATAGTTGCGTTTTGTTATGTTTATATTAAACTTAATAATTTATTATATAATAATAATAATATAGTTGCGAAAAATCTTCTTCAAACGGGATTGTAACTTGTGACCTCGGTGTAGTAAAAGGCAAAATCGTTAAATATGTCTTGTTTACTTTAAAATCATTGGTATATAGTGACTAATGGTTAGAGAACGGATAGCCTTAAGGACGAGCGCCGTTGACGTGACTGTCATTATAATATCCTGAATATATAATTTTCCTTTCATTGCAAAATATTATTTATGACCATCGTTGCATAATTAAAAAGTATTTTAAATATACATATTTGAAATATATATTGACTTCCGCTTCTCAACCAGCAATGCTTCCAGATTCCGGCGGAAAGTGGAGAGCTGAGTGTCTTCACACTAGGGTCTGCTATATGCGGGATACAACATGCTATTAAAAAAATAATAATACAAAGGTTCGACTCATGCTCACATTTTAATAGATTAGTAGAATCCGAATGTATATAAATATAAAAGAATTTCCTATTCCCCCACAGCCTAGTCCCCCACAGGCGTAACCAATGGTGGTTACGACTGTGCGTGGATGGAGGAGAAACGTGAAACTTGGCCAGATGTTTACTTTCATAATGTGAACATCCATTGAGAAGGAATTTTGAAAAATTTAAACCCTGAAAGGGTGAAATGGGGGTTGAAAGTTTGTATGGAGAAATCTTTAAATCGGCACCAATCTTTATAAAATTTTAAATTCAGGCTGACTTGCCTGCCTGACTTGCCTGACTTCATGAGGCATTGCGTTTGGTGTGGTAACGAACCAGAGCGAATTGAAAATATTAAATATTTTATTCCCCAGTGGGAATCGAACTCACAATCGTCCCGACTACAGTCGCACGTTTGTGGGCACGCAGGGGTGCCTGCGTCACGACGGCCTCAATTAATTATTTAAAAACATTTTTAATTGTCACTTTTACACTTTTGATTTATGTTCGACGTCTTTAATGTTGAGAATAATTTTTTTATTATTAATAATAATTATACAAAGGAAATAGATATATCTAGATATAGAATTTCTCATGAAATCTTTCGTAATATTCTTAGAATAGTGTGTAGTTTTTTTTTAAAAAACAATGATGGTCTTAGGATTTCGTCTGATGGGATGTGAAAAATTGGATAGTTGGTTACATCTCTATTTTTATATATTTTTCTCATTTATATAATCTCTTTTATTAAGGTGATTGTAACATGAGGGTTGTGGGTTCCATCCCCATCCGGAGAATGAATTATTATTTATTAATATTTTCATTTCTTCGCTCTGACACCAAGGTAAAAGCCCGGTGTTGGGTTCCGTCACTCAACACGCAATGCTTCGGAAAATCTGGCGGAATGTGGAGAACGGAGTGTCTTAATACTAGGTTGCCTGTGCCTGCCCTGTTACCCTGCTGCGTGATACAGGTGACACTAAAAATATATGTATACTAGCGGACGCGCGCAGCTTCGCTTGCGTATTTAGGGGTGAATTCTAATAACCCATGAAACATGTATTCGATGAAATATTTTTAAGAGCCTATATTTCAAATTTTATAAAAATCGGTGGCGATTTAAAAATTTTTCCATACAAACTTTCAACCCCTTATTTGCACCCTTAGGGGGAGAATTCTAGAAAACGATGAAACATGTGTTCAATTAAATACTTTTAAAAATCTAAATTTCAAATTTTATAAAAATCGGTGCCGATTTAATTTTTTTTTTTTCCATACTTACTTTGAACCCCTATTTCACCCCTTTAGGGTTAAAATTTTTCAAAATCCCTGCTTAGTGGATGTCCAGATTACAAAAGTAAACATATGTCCAAATTTCACGTTTCTACCATCAGCAGTTACGGCTGTGCGTGCGTCTTACCTCAGTCAGTGAGGACAAGTCCTTTTATATATATAGATATGTAAAATGAAAACAAGACCAAATTATAATATTAAAAATCGGATTCAACATCAAAAGTTTCTCCATATCAATGACAAAATATGAAAACAAAAGAATTATACACCTTATCGGAAGTCACCATTGTTCAATAAGAGTTGTGAAAACGTCCCACTTGTCGAGATGGGTTCATGGTTCACATGGCGCGGTGCCATGGTCTACATGAGATAGTTTCTGGGTCGAATCCGCGTAATTTACTTCTATGTATTTTACAATGAAGATTGTACTTTTTTTTTCGCTTTTCTAAATCAGTTAGCTTTCTTCATCTGGTCTCTTGACGTGAAAGACAATGACTCTGTCTGAATTTGTAGTGTTTTTCCTAAGATCGCACGCTTTTTTCTTTCAAAAGTGTGAAAGTTTTGATGTTTGAGTTACAGAATTAGCTTTAATTATTTACGCTGTCGTCTCGTATTTATCTTTATATGTTATTTATTCATCGTTTATTCGATTTATTAGAATGGAGAAGAATGTGCTCAGGTGGTGGTGGTGGTTTGCTCTTGGCACGTCGAGAGAATGAGTGATGAAGGAATGGTAAGAGAGTAAGAGAAGCAAAGGGATACCTCGTTTGGTCTTCAAAGTGGCGATGATACTGGAGAAAGGTCACGTAAAAAGCATGAGGACCCTCAAGAAGGCATGTATTATGAGATGAATGACAGTTGATGAGGCGAAAGAGGTATACCGTAGCGCTTGGAACTCCTTTCTCTTTGACTGTATTTTATTTGTATTATACTACGTATAATATTTAGTCATATTCGCAATTTATTTACTGAAAGTATTTACACAACTGCAGTCTTAAAAAAAATAACAATCTAACACAACAGTGCAATATCGATCTTATTAATATAATAATAAAGGTATTTTAAAAAAATGTCCCATACATTGGACGAGAATGACGCACGGACATTTGTTTTTCATATAATGTCAATATACAATGTTTGTTCTGTCTGCGATCCATTTGCACAAGTTGCTTTGGAAAATCAATAATTAGAACGATAAAAGAAAATTCTTATATACTAGTAGTGTCCTCTTTCTATGTCTACATCTAAAAGCTTTTCCTCTTACTTACAATTTTGGATATATTTAAAAATTTACTTAGGTTTAGCTCACAAGTTATATTATAGGTTTATCTTCATATTGTTGAATTTGTGATTTGCACTGAAAAAAATAATTCAAATTTATAAAAGTTTTAATTTCTTCTAACTTGGAGTTTGGCCACTTAAGACGCAATGCCCTCAGAATTCGGCAGAAAGTGGAGAGCGGAGTGTCTTAACACTAGGCTCCCTCTGCCTATCCTGTTACAAACAGAATACAGCGTGAAAGAAAGATTAAAGATTTCATAAATTACCAATACCTATTTTAAATTTAATATTTCAACATAACTAAAAATCCTAACATTTCTGTTTAACCAGGAACTGGAACAAGAGAAACACCTTCTACGACGACGGCTGGACACCGAGCAGGGGGAGTACGAGGCGAGGTTACTGGAACTGCAGAACGACATCAAAGAGCTGACTACTAAGATAGGCTCCAAGGATACATCAGTGAAACAGGTAGGTGTTGTTGATTTTATTTAGGTATATTATTTTTATATATTATATTTGGAAATGATATTTGTTATTAAGATATCTAGTTTTTAATTTGTGTTTTGTGTCTTTATAAGTGAATAACATCCACAAAATAATTTAAAAGTATATAAAGGTTAACTTTATATATTATTTAATACGGATATAAAATAAAAATAAAAACAAACAAACCTTAAAAGACTTAAGAAGTAATACAGTTCCAAGTAATACAATTAATAATTAATACAAAAAAATAATTTTAGATAAATAAATTTCTAAGGAATTTAATTAAAAAAATCTTATAAAAAGAGTACCTACCTGTAGAGTGTAGATTCAAAAATAGATACCATTTCTTATCTAAAAACTATTTCGATTGATTATTCAGATGACGAACACCAATTAAAAGATAGCGGTTAACGGTTAAGTTAAATTAATGAAATAATGATGAACTCTGATACTTGTAGCTATATTTAAAATATATAATTTAGGCTAATATTAAGGCTAGGGGCGATCGGGCACAAGCGTGCTACTTAAACGCGACAGTTTGTGGGTTCGATTCCCACTCTGGTAACGAGGCAAAGCGGCCACTCAACCCGCAATGCCTTCAGAATTCGTAGGAGAGTGGAAAACGAAAGTGACTTAACCATTAAGACGGAGTGTCTTGACTCTAGGTTTAGGATACAGAGTAAAAATATAAAAAAATGTAGGTATAATCTTAAACTTGATGCTATACAAGATAACAGTGTTAGGAACAAAATTACATTTATCAGTATTTTTTTGTTAAAATAAGATCTATTTAGAGTGTTTTTATTAACGGTTATCAATGATTTTTTTCGCGTTGCAATTCGCCGTAGCGGATGTAACTACCGCGTTAATTCTAAGAACTTCTTAATACTTTTCAAACTCTGAACGTCAAACGTTGATGATAGTCGTGGTTCAGGGGCACAAAGTGTGACTATAAACGCGAGATCGTGAGTTCGACCCTCAACTCGAAGAAATGAAATATTTAATATTTCGCTCTAGTGCCGAAGCAAAGCACGGCGTTGAGTTTCGTCACTCAACACGCAAGCTTCCAAAATTTGGCGGGAAATACGTAAAAACGTAACAAGGTAGCTAGTTACATAAGTTAAGTTCCAGAACTCAACACACATCCTCTCGAAAATTCTATGATGCGTAAAGAACGAATATCTTAAATTCTCCCTCTATCTACCCTCATATAAGCGGGATACAGGTGAACCTAAAAAAAACAATTATATTCCGTTATTATCGAATGCTATACTATAATGACTATATTCCATTGTTGGGTAAATCATTCGATTATTTGTATTTGGCTCCAAACTAAGTCAAGGCGACGAGGTATTGTCAGCGATGTATAGCGATTTTAATATTACATCACTTACAAGTCCTTGGACGGTTGGCTTAGCAGTTAATTAAACTGAAATTATTTAACGAAAGGTACGGGCACGTTCGACTGTCAACTCGACGGCTGTGGGTTCGATTCTTATTCTCTGGTAACGAGACAAAGAGGGGAGGGAGGTGTCTTAACACTCAGTTCTCTCAGGCTTAAATATGTTTTTAAAAATCTTGCCCATAGATACAAACTTAAAAGACAGAGAGATTTTATTGTTCAAACACTTCGTTCGCCGCTTCACTGATACTTTTTTTAAAAACAATTCATATTACTTACCCGCAACCTCGCTTGTGTAATAACTAAGAGATCCGACATAAAAATAATTTTTAAACTAGTAGTTCCTGAGATTAGCTCGATCAACCAAACAAACTGTTCACCTTTATAATATAGGTGTAAACTATAAATATTAAACGTGATTTAAGATGAAGCCTTAACATCCTAACCACCTAATACAAAATTCACGTGTCCATACATAATAACATCAAAAATGTTTTCCATACCAGCTCGAATTTCGAAGCCTAACAAAACCAAACCCAATTCGCGTATGGGTACATTTCGTTGCTCAATCCTCTTTTGCTAAGTAGGATTTAAGATAATCGGCTTATTCGCACGTTTTATTTAACGTATGGCGTTTTCTATGTGTCTATTAATCACGTGATGTTTTTTTAGCTTTTTAACCCCTCCTCCCATTTGGTTGTATGTGGTAAGGCTTAAGACGGTTCTGGGTCCGAACTTCACTCACGGTAATGGATTAATATTTTCATTTCTTCGCTCTGGCAACGGTTTTTTTGGTCTGGCGCGACGTTTTGAGCTGTTAACACGCAATGCCTAGAAAATTCAGAGGAACGTGGGGAACGGATTAACACTAGGTTCCCTTTGCCTACCCTGTTATAAACGTAAAGTCAAACCATATTTTCCGCTACCAAACGAAAGAAATCTGACAAACAGTAGGAACTACCATGTAATTAACAATCTCACGATATTTTGGGGTCATGTGAACACAGAAAAGATTCGAAACCGTCTAAATACCATTTACATTTGAACAATTAAAATTCAATTATTATAATACCTAAGCGGCAATTATAACCTTGTAAACGAATAAAGACGTCAATCAAAAACGAAGGAGTTTATATAGTGGATAGATTTTATACTAAAACTAGAACCTTTAGGATTTTCGAGAAATTCTTCTTTTAGTGCTTCTCTACGCTTATAAAGCTAGGTTTTATATCTTCAGTAAGTAACGATAGAGAGATTTACTGGATGTAGCCAAACAAGCCTGGAAAACGTTGGTACCAAGTTAACCTCAGCTAATACAAGAGTAGTTGGCAAGGGCTTCCCGTTATGCGTGTTTTAAGACTAGCTTAGGTTTCGAGGTTAACCTGCTATGTGCGGGATACAGCGTGAAAAAAGAGGTAAATAACCTCTATATAAAAAAAACACAGGTAGCGGAAACCTGTAGGTACATTTTGTTCGCGTTGTTTTGAAACTGCGGACGGATGTTGTATTATGCATTAATCAATTCGTGTAAACAATCGATGTAACCAAGGCTTATTTGACTCTTACTTTTATTTTTTGGCTATGGAAATTAATTTTGCCGTTTTTCAGACTATTTCAAAGCTTCTGAAAGGTTGTTCTGTTCAATTATATTTACTTGTAAAAATAAAGTTATTTGTTCTATCGCAAAGATGTCAATAACTGCTTGAGGAAAATTGTTGAAATTCTATATATTTCACAAGCTAAGAAAACCCCCCTTTACAAAAACCCCCTAAGAGTTTTAACAATTGTGGCAAGTTTTCGGCATGTTAACTAAAAGGAGTTATGACAGGCTAAAAAGAAACTTGAAATATTTCGCGTGAACACGCATTTTGCACGTTTCCAACTTTTTAACTTGGCTGGAAGCTCTGGCGGGTGTCTTCATAATAATAAGAGAACCAAAATATACCATCTTTTACTGATTGAAAAATCTGGCTTAGTAATATTACTTTAATAATTTGAATAATAATTAAAACTATCAGTTTCTTACTAGAAAATGACAATAATATCCTGCGGAATGATAAAACATTGAAGTGCAATTATTACGACGTGCACGCAATCGTTATAAATTCGAAACGAGATATCTATCAATAGATTTTTTTTTAATTGCAATATGCTTAGTAATTTCCCTAGTCCTAACCTATCCAAGGTTAGATGAAAAAATAGTGACTAATTCGAATTCAAATACACGTGTTTTGGAAGGAGAGTGGAGAATAAGGCTCTGCTTAACTGCTTATCTACAGGAAGGAGACAAACATAAGGAAGTGTTCTTTTTTTCTTAGTATCACACGTTGTATTTCGTATACAATAGGCTAGAGCGAGATAATCTTGTGTAAGATACTCTATATTACGCCCAATATTCGAGACGTTACGTGTTGTTGGCGGAACTCAACGCCGCGAATTGATAAGAAATTGTTACAATTATCAAGCATGTAAAACATACATATAAAATGAATAATGCTTGCGTGCCATTCTCAGTTATCTACATACACACATTATACAACAAAAAATATTTACTAAAATAGTTGTAAAAACTACATTATGATAAAATGGGTATGTGTCATAACTTTTAAGTTTACCATTATTTTAATGATAGTACAAATTGCTTATAATGAACATGGATTTTTTTTGTAATAAGTATTTATTAAAATATATTAATAAATACTTTTTCCTCAACTTCATCCAGTATTGCACAGAGAGAAGGCAGAGGTCCCCAGATTCCCTCTGCCTATCATATCATGTGCAAGATATTGTGTTAACCTTAAAAAATCTATTCATATATCAAAATAGAACCATTTTGAATTCTCTTAGAAGAGGTTACGACCGTTTTATCGCCCACGCAATCGAAGTTTAGGTTATAATTTATTTCTTATATACCACTAAGGTAGGACATTAATAATGAACCGTTGTCATGACGTCAATCCCACAACAAGTAATTCCATGAAGTGTATTGAAGTCACTACAGTAATACCCCTGAAACCTTCACAAGGTCAACCACTCCCTTCATTAATTATCGTTTTGTGTAACCCATTCAAATACTGGTATTTGTATTTCTAAAGAAATTACAATAAGATAATAATTATGGACAGCTGTGATAATATATTAAATGTATTTATACTAAATATATACTTTCCTAAGTACCTATATATATCGGTTTCAATTCATAAAAATAATTTGTTTCCCGAGTGAAGAGAACTCACCACCGTTCTGCCATTATTACTCCTAAGTTTTTTTCATCTTTGCTATGAAAGCCGCGCCCAGTTTTAGCACATTGGGCTTAGCGTTTCAAATGACTGCCAGTATCGCGATCATCTGGAAAGCAAGGCTAAGTTGGCCTTAAAGAAACTGGGGGTCATCGGCAGAGCTAGACAGTACTTCACGCCAAAACACCGATTGGCCTTGTTTTATTAGATTACTGTTGTCATCTGTGCGCTGGTGCACCCCAGTATTAGCTTATTCCATCTGATTGCATACAACGTAGAGCCGATCGAAGAGTTGGGGACTCAATGATCTGTGCAAAATTTAACACTATGGCTTTGCGTAGAAACTGTGCGCCACCCTTATTTTACCGTCCACAATTTGGCGGAAAGTGGGGAGCAGAGTTTCTTAACACTAGGCTCCCTTCGCCTACCATGCTACCTGCTACGTTCACGCTGTAGGGAGTTTGAGGGAGGTACGGGACCTGATCAATAAAGAGACGTCTCTCCTTACCTTTATCCTCCCTGTACTTAACACAAGTATACCCTCGCTCCTTTCCCGTCACACATCGCCTTGGCCACCCGCAATTAGTATTGTCGCCGACCAATTTGTTAGATGAGCGTAAAACGGAAACGTTTCGCAATCAAGTTTTTTAATGGGGAAGCAAGGAAGCTGTCATGGTCGAGGAGTGGCTTCTAGTGAAGATACATGGAATTACTTTTAATAGTAGAAACTCCTTCAAGTCGTATATAGTAGGAGTTAAGATGTAATTGAAGATATAGAAAATGTAAAAAAAATAAATAAAAAAATATGAATTTTATTAAATGAGTGGGAGAGTGGTAAACGAAGTGTAATTAATACACGCGATAAATCCGAAATTCAGCGGAGAGTGGACTGGAACGGAATATCTTAACACTGGGTTCCCTATCTTGAAACTAAAAAAAACTTAATCGGACTTAGATATGTTTATTATTATAAAAGACGTCGTAACTATTATAAAACGTTAAAAATGCAAATTACATTCACCATTGTCAATGTAACCTTCTAATACCTGTTTTGGTGAAAAATTTCTTGCCCAACGCTTCCGTATTTATTTTTAACTCATTTTTTTCTTAAATCAGCTTCACGCTGTATCCCGCACAAAGGCGGGTAGGCAGAGGGAACCTTCAGAGGCACTTGGTTCCCTTCTTTCCGCCGTAAGTGGCGAGAAATTCAAGTACTAATGAATAATAATTCATTCCTCGAGTGGAGATCCCGTTACAGACACACCCTTGTGCCCCTGCGCCACGAAGGTGTCATTTTTCTTACTTTTGATGATACAATGAGAAAGTTTCAGAAAGACTAACTTAGGGAGCCACGACACGTCAGCCGTACTATACATGACTGATTCCTATCAGTTCAAGTAACCAAAATCTTTGACGTTTTTTCGAACAAATAATTATATGGTCACTGAGCATTTCAATTTGTTAGAGTATACTTTTTGTGAATCTACATACTTTTTGTTAAACTAAAATAGGCGTAAAGTATAAGGCAAAAGAAGATTTAGTACGACCATTAATGTATATTGTAGATGATTGTTATTTGCCTGAACCGGGCATTGAACCTACAATCAAAATCTTAGTAGTTCACATTTTTGCGAAGAAAACCTAATTAAGTAATCTGTTATTTGCAATTCTTTTTAATTTCGAGGTAATATTAGCGGAACTGAACGCCGTTTGTTTTGTTAGACCCGTGATATAGAAACTGTCTTCGATAAATAAACTATAACAATAGTCCATTTATCGAATAAGGCTATATCATTTGATATAATCTAAAATAACTGCGGTAACAGTTCAGAGAAACCACAAAAAAGCTAGTATTTCATATTTATTTACAAGAATACAAGATAGACTAGAAACAAAGCAATACTAATTAGAATAAACAATCAATTCCACGCACTTTCTAAGCAGACGCCATTTTCTTAGATAAATATTTAATCAAAAATTAATTAATTCTATAGTCTACTTAAAATCTAAGGATATTGTTTTTGTATGCATGTATTCACTTTCCTATACTTATATTTAAATAAATAGAATTAATTAAGATTTTTAGCAGTGAAATCTATCTTGAGGCCGTAGTGGCGCATTGGCTCAAGTGTGTGATTGTACACGCGACGGTTTGGGTTAGATTTCCGTTTGGCGAAAATAATTATTTTTTATTAGATAGGTACTATTTTTATTTCTTCGCTGTAGTAACAAAGCAAAGTTCGGCGTTGAATTCCGCCACTCAACCGAGTGTCTTAATTGTTAGTTCCCCCTGCCTTGTTATATGCTGGATATAACATGAAGCTGAAAAAGCCTTATCTCAATTTACATTCATATGTTATGAGATGTTAATAGTTGTTAGTTAAGAGAATGGTGGCCGTCGTTATAGTTGTTTAATATTATTGTAAAAGTAACTTTTGCTTTGTTTGGACTTCGGTTCACCTTCAATAATACAGTATCGATAATACTGAAGGAACGCCATGTAAAGGGTATGGTGGAGTCCTCAGAGGGTTCCGGAAGCCATGGATAGTATGGTCAAAAAATTAGAAGTAGATTGCTGAGCAGATTTGATTTTTTTTAATCTTAGATTATTTTCTTACCAAATAAACAATGTGCAAAAATTCTGAAAAGGTAATTTCAGGGCGGCCACGACTGTTTGACTGTACTGTATGAAGAGGTTGATGATAGTGGACGAGGCGAAAGAGGTAGTGCTTTCTGGCTACCGAGCTAAGGATAAGACGTGAAGCAAAAAATTAATAAATAATATTAATACTTAAATTTTCCCATAGTTTCTTACACATTAACATTATTTATTACAAAATTATTTCTAATTAAATTACTAATTTATATTATTGTTACAGCGTGATGAAGAAAAAGCCAGCCTGATCGCCGAACTGACAGCCCAGAACTCTCGTCTCACAGCCCAGCTGAAGGAATCTTCTGCGACCGAGGCACACCTCCTTGAACAGCTGGAGGGGCTGAAAGATCAATGTTCTATGAGGAAAACTGATTTACAGGTAGGTTTTCATATTTATTTGTAAATTGGCTGTAACAGAGAGAAACTATCTAATTGGAAGAATTAAGTAGATTATTTTAGTTTTTATGTTCCCGACTACAAAGAAAGGCTTATCTTTTTTCACGCGTCTCTTGTGTGCAATATTTTTTATTATGGGCTGGTAATCTTAATGAACTTGTTCTTTTTTCTTTTGCTATATAGTTAGGTAAGGTACGAATAGAATTATTACGGTTTGAAACAAACAGACAAATTTAAAATCAAATGCATAATGACTATGTTTTTTTCTTTTTCTTGCCAATTAAATAGAATAGTGACTACATGCACAATTTATATAATTATATTTTTATGCTTAAAAATATATTGTTGTTCTTTTTTACTAGGACCATGTCCAAAGTTTGGAGTCGCTCAAAGCAGAGTTAGCATTGATGAGTGATAAGCGATCTGAACTAGAACGGAGAATTTCCACATCTCTCCGTGATAAGGACAGTCTCCACCAACAGTTAGAAGAGGCGAATGATAGGATCACTGCTTTGGAGAGACAGTTGAAGGAACAGGTAATATGTGATACGTTTTTAAAATAAAACTGCTTAAAAAAGTTTAATAATTTGATAAAATTGTGTCGTCGTGGTCGTGGGTTCGAATATTAGTGTTATATATTTAAAATATCTGGTATACATCAAATGGATAGTGATAACTAGAGCTTTCCCTTACCAATGGGCTATCTAATACTAAAAATATTTTTTTATTCGAACCAGTAGTTCCTAAGATTAGCGCGTCAAACCAAACAAACTATTTTTTTTTAATATTAAAATAAATAATAAAAACTGAAGTACATTGTAATTTTTTTAATAGGTTCCCTTTAAGTACCAAGCAAAAAGTGCAAATAAATGAAAAAAAAGCATATATTCGATGTTGACATTTTATAATTTTAGTATTCGTGTTTGTTGGAGTTCATATATTTCTTTTATTTGTATGAAATAAACTGTTCCATAGTAATGTGAAACAGAACGGAAGGCAATTTGTATTGACGTATACAATATGGCTATTATACTTATTTTCTTTTTTTATTTTCTAGTACGTTGACCTGGCGTTCGTTTACTTTTATTGCATTGTATTAACTTTAGTATTAATAAAAAATTAAATCAGCTTCACGCTGTATCCCGCACACAGTAGGGAAGACAGAGGGAAGTGAAAGTAGTTTAAGGCACTTCGTACCCCATTCACTCCCCCGAGTGGGAATCGAACCCAAAACCGTCGTGTTATTACACTCACAAAACGGCCTCATTAATTTAAAATGAAAGTCAAATCTAATCCTAATCAAATAACACTTTATTATCCATAACACCTTGCAAATTATATTTTTATATTTAAACATAATGTTTGCAACGACGACCTTTTCAAAACTATAATTTCAATATTCCTCTAGGAACATCTATACCAGAACACATTAAAAGAACTGGAACGCCTTCAAAGATCCCACGACACGCTGGCAGAAAGAGTGGGAGTGGATACAGTGGAAACAACAGAGATAGCACGTTCTCTACACGCTGAGATGGAGTCAGAGCCAGAAGAAGATGAGAACTGGTTGAGGAATGAAGCTGTGCAAGTCTTCAAGCAGCTGAGGACGCTGGCATTGCAATTGAGTACCGGTCATGATGATGATTCAGGTTAGTTTGTTTAAGATTCTATTATTGAAAAAGGATTTTTTTTTAATATTTTTACGTATTTTATATGTATACTTATGAAAAAATGAAAATAGTGAATACTCTCTAGTGGAAATAAACCCACAACCTAGTTAGACGCTGTGACGGCCTTTAAACTTCAATTTATAAATTACCCTCACGCGGCTTCGCCTGCTTAAACTTATTGTTTTATTATAACAAACACATTAATAAAACATATTTATTAAATCTTTACATAAATTGTAGCCTATGTGCTATTCTGACGTATAAGCTATATCATTGCAAAGTTTCATCTGAATTCGTTCAGTAATTCTTGCTTGAAAGTGGAACAAACACATCCTTACAAACTTTTACAGTTGTAATATTAATAGCATACAAAACCAATAAATTATAATTAATTATTAATTAAATAAACAACTCTAAAATCATGTTAATATAATAAATAATAGCTACATTTCTTCTTTTATTTATTTATTTATATATTTATGCATATCATAGTAAAAGCTGTTTTCTCTGCTGTCAGTCACGATATGAAATTGAGCTAAATCACTATGTTGCGTAGATAATGTGCATATATCGAATAAATAAAATCGATATTTATAAGAAATTATAAATAGTGGGTGTCGATAATAATATCGATGATTAATCGATTTTTAGGGTTCAATACTGACAGCTGTGAGATATTTTCTTAACTTTTTCTATGTATATATGTCTGTTATATAAATTAATATAATTTATTTTTCTTAATAGCAAATCCCTGAATTTCTCAAATTTCAATCGTGTTTTTTCGATGGATAAATTTAAAATGTAGTAGTATAGCAGGTTAAATAGAGGCAACTAGTGTTAAGTCACTCTGTTACCACTATCCAGTTTTCGATAGTGTTGCGGAACTTAACGCCGGTCTTTGTCTAGGTTGATAATATTAAATAAAATCAATACAGCTAAGCTTTTACGGCCACAATTACTTTTGATATGAACTAAATATAAGTAATTAATATAATCTATGTATATCAAGAAATAGCGATGTCATGTTATAATTATCGAAGCAATAGCCAGTATAATGTGTACGTAGATTCGATTTCTATCTTAGATAAATTATAAGAATTAAGATTGATATGTTTGAAATTTACATGAGATATTTTCCTCTGTAAGTAGGTTCAATTTGAGTAAAACATAGTACAGCGTTAAGTTCCGCTATCCAACACACGGGGACGTTTCTAGAGCAATTTTCCAAGGGGATCTGAACTTTGAACAGACATGTTTTTCAGGCTAATCATTTTTTTAGTAAACGCGACAGGTTGTCGGTTCGATTCCTACCCGAGGACAGTAAATATTTCATATTTTCATTTCTACGCTTTGTTGTCATGGTAAAGCGCGGCGTTGACTTCTTCCGCTAAACACGTAAAACGAGAATTCGATGGAAAATGGGGAGCGGAGTGTATCCCGCACACAACAAGTTAGGCAGAGGGAACCAGAACGGAAAACTTAAAATATTATATATTTAATTTCCTCGAGTGGAAATCGAACTCACAACCTGACGCGTTTACAGGCACACTGTGCCCCTGGGGTCACGTCTGGCCTCATTAGTCCAATGTTAACCTCGTATTCGTCCTTGACTCCTAATTAATAGGCAATTCGATACGAAAGCTATTAGATTAAATCTTATCTCTAAATTTATTGGCAAGTACATTAGACAGTAATACGGTTGTAATTATATTAGAAGTTAATTTAATATATAAAAGATATTAAAATATGTATAATTATTAATTTCTTAATTGATCTCAATTAAAATATATATATGTATAGATATTTGAGGCCAGTCGTGGCACTGGGGTAATAGTGTGTGACTGTATACGATAAAGGTTGTGGATTCGATTCCGACTTGAGGAAATATTTATTATTTTCACTCCTTTTCGTGTTGAGTTCCACCATTCAATACGTAATGCCTCCAGAATTCGGTGGGTAGTGGGGGCGGAGTGTCTTACTTAACTGCTATATGCGGGATATAATATGAAACTGGAAAATTTGTGTTATAGTTAAGTTTACTGATATTATATCAATTTTATTATAAAATCACTAGCTTTTTCCTGCGGCTTCGTCCTGTGGTCAAATGGAAAAAGAGCAAGAGGAACTAGTAAATATTCATTTCCTCCATTTGTATTGGAACCCAGGACCTGTGGCGTACGCTGCGCCACGCCTGGTTTTTGTATTGTCTCTGCTTCATAAAAAATACGAATATAATATATTTTAAATAATATATTGTTTAGCTATATACTCTACATAGTTATGTCTATTGGCTTACAGTCTCAAAATCGATTAAGAAAGTTTCACACAATAAAGACCTTTAAATTAAAAGCAATAAGGACTTTTTAAGTAATTTCTTTAAACGTCACGCGATCGAATCGATACTTGTTCATTTGCACGCGTGTAATGAACTAGTTTCTATTTTTACAATACTATTTTCTAGATTATTTTATAATTTTTTTTTAGTTTCTCGCTGTATCCCGCACAAAGCGAATAGGCAGAGGGGACCTGGGGGCCTAGTGTTTAGACACTTCCGTTCTCCATTTTGCGATGAATTTTGGGGGCATTATGTGTTGGGTGGCTAAACTTAACCCTCGTTACCAGGGCGACAAAATCAAAATCTTAAATACTTCACCCCCCAAATGGGAATCGAACCCAAAACCTGTCATGCTTACAGTCGCACGCTTGTGACCCTGCGCCACGACTGGCCTCTAATGCTTCTAACCAACCGTTTTTTAGCATTTAATTGACTTATTTGCAGATTTACGATTTTATACGATAACGATTTTATTTCACCTTTTTCTGATTTATATTTATTTCTTTAACAAATAACTTATGAGAACGCAACGGAGTAGGTATCTTAACACTAGGTTCCCTCTGCCTATCCCGCTATATGCGGGATACAGCGGGAAACTGTAAACATACAATACAGGCCAGTCTACAATACATTGCCCTCAACCATTTATACTGCACTGTAATACTAACCGAATACGAATACCTGAATAGTACTTCCTGATCCAAGTACAATGGGTTTAGATTACTCATAGTACGATTATGTAGAATACAGTAGCTTTTGTTAAATATAGGATTTTAACCCGGATATACCTTTTTATTATTTTATTTTTATCGCTCATTTCTCACATTTTGTTGGAAGCAGAGGGAAAGTATTGATTTTACACTTGATTCTTCATTTTAAGTCTTATGGACGTTTATGTACGAGTAGCTATTTTTTTTTTGCTTTGCGCTAGGTTTCCTTCTATCTACCCTACCTACCCTGCTATATGTCGCATACCGCATAGAGTAAGGTAGGTAGAGGGAACCTAGTATTAAAATATTTTGTTCCTCACCTTCTGAGGCACTGCGTGTTGAGTGGTGGAGCTCAACGCCGGGCTTTTGCCTTAGTGCCAGAGCGAAGAAATGGAAATATTAATAAATAATAATTCGTTCCCCCGAGTGGGAATCGAATTCACCACTATTGCGTTACAGTCACACCCGTGGCAGCGTCAAGATTGCTTAATTAAAAGCCTTGAGAAAATTTAATATATGAAATCCTCTATCCTAATTATTTCTGAAAAACTGCTTCAATGGAGTCTAAACACTGGGTCCCTCTGCTTACCCTACAACATGCGGGATACAGCGTGAAATTAAAAAAAAACCACTAAATAATGTTATAATGCAATGCCAACATTTCTTACGACCACCGCTCGTATTCCGTTTCGTCACGCTATTTTCACCGAAAATCGAGCGTGATGTCATGACACGCTGCGCTGTTGCGGCTGGCACGGCCGTCACGACACGGCCTCGACTTCTGGTTGTTTTGAAATTTTTTGGGTATATTTTCGCCTTTTATAATTTTGCTTTTGTTGAGATATTTGGGATTTGTTTTGTTTTTGGAGAATTTTATTGTATGATGACAGGTTTTATTCTTTATCATGTACATATGGTAAATAGGGCTTTTCTAAGTGATTTTTAATGTAATTATAATATATAGGTATAACTCGTTAGTTGCCTAGTGTTCAGACACTCCACTCCCCACTTTCCACCGAATTGTAGAGACTGCGTTATGAATGACGGAACTGAACGCCGCGCTTTGCCTCGGCACCAAAGCCAAGAAATGAAAGTATTAAATATTTCATTATCTCATATTAATCGAACCCACAACCTGTCGCGTTTAAATCGCTTGTGCCCCTGCGCCACAACCCGGTTCCCCCACACCACACAAAAAAAAAACCAGAAATCCACAAAGATAATCCGTTCGTGTATTGAAAAAACAAATAATTACAGTCATTTACATGTATTTACATACATTAGGTTTGTTTACCAGTTTTTACATACTAAATTGCAATTTAAACCAGACCGTTTTGAGGTAGAGCATAATCTCTTTCATAATATTGTATCGTAATAGACTGATTTTACTTTTAACATCGTGTATACGACATTTATTTTACTGTGGATATAGTATGGTTGACGAGTCGTGGCCGCGTATTGAATTTTTCTAATGATTGCATTGCGCATTGTCTATTAGGCAAAAAATAATTAGAAATATGTAAGAAAAGCAATATGCACATGCTACTTACTACAAGGTGACCACAACTCGTCGTGCGTACTGTACTATAGAAGTATGTTTTTGCTAATGTTAAGTTAGTTAATGCTAATTACTAGACCAATTGTTGTGAGTTCGATTCCCGTGGAATAAAGCGCATAATCTCTTTCATAATACATTATAGCTGTAACGTAACCGAGTTTACTTAATCGTGTCTTAAAAACGTGTGTACGATATCTATTATACCGTAGTAAGTACCAGAGAAGTTAATTATTACTAATGCTGATTAACTTATATTGTTTGGTGTTGCGAAACAATGGGAAATAGAGGCTATTATGGTGCAGGGCACACGGGTTCAATTGTAAACGCGACGGTTCTTGGTTCGAATCCCACGTGATATACAGCGTGAAGCTAAGAAAAATAAATAACTATACCTACTTACGCAGTGGGACAGCATCTGATTGTATACTCGGTTATTGGGGACATGGATGTAGGAATAGGGGGGCCGGATGGTCCGTGTCCACCCCAAAATAGTCCGGAGCCCATCCCATAAATTTTACTAACCAGAAATTTGCCCCAAAAAACTAAAAATGGCAAACCCAAGAAAATAACTAGATACGCCCATGATTGTGGGTTCCGATCCTCGTTCGGGGGATTATACAAATTATCGCTTTCATAGTACACTGTATTGAGTGATATTTAGTTTTTACTTAATCGCGATTCATAAACGTGTATACTACATCTATTATGCTATAGACACTTAAGAAGTTAATTATAATTAATGTTAATTAAGTAAAGCTGTTTTCTGTTGCGAAATATTGTTTCTTTATGAAATGTAGTACGTGATGGTTGTGAGTTTGATCCCCAGTCGGGGATATTTCATTTCTACGCTATAGCATGACAGAGTGCGGCGTTAAGTTCCGTCACACGCAATCATGTAGAATACTGGCGGATGATGATGAAATTCTACGTAAAAAATGTGAATATAATAAAATTAAAAGCAGCAAAGAAATTTTGTAATAACAGGTAGATTGTTGCGTGAATTTGAAATATTAATAAGAATAAAATCGTTCAGATTTAGAACGAGATATACCAAAATAATAGAAGTTACAAAGTTTTTCAGTAACATAATAAATAATAATAAATCGTCTGTAATATTCTTAAAGAGAACATTTATTTGGAGAGCGTAGTGTCTTTAAAATTTTCAAAAAATCTAGTTATTTTACTTACTCCTTTGTATTCTTCATATGTCACACAAAATTACTATATTACTTTGAACATAAATATCTCTTATTCCTCCTGGCATTAATCCCGGCTGTCGCCAGGGTCTGCCTTCCTACTCACCCTACTCCACTAAATAAATAAATAAATATCTATTAGGTATCAATTATGAATGAATGTAAAAATTTTTGAAAATAGAAATTTGATCCACTTTCACGCAAAAACTACTAAACGGATTAAAATAAAACTTTACAATAATAAAACTTATATTTATTATTATTATTTTCTATCATTTGACTAAAACAAATACTATAAGCGGGCGAAGCCTTATTTCTGTCGCTAGCAATGTCTATATCAGCCTCTTTGTTCTACCGCAGCCTTGCGCGTCTCTAGTTACGAAGCGGAGGATGTGGCTTCTGTACGACATCGATATACGATACGCTATACCTACTTTAGAGAGAAGGGGTTCTGTTAGATTTGAGTTAGAAAGTGAATGTGGTTTTGGTGTGTTTCTTAGGATTGATTTTATATGTTGTAATTGAATATATGTATTTGTATTTTAAAACAATAGCTCTACGCTTTTTTACATTTGCTAGAGTTGGTTGAGGGAATTTAGTGTTAAAACATTCTGTTCTTCGAGAGAGTGGAGAAGTAAAAATAATTCATTCCACAGGTTGAGTGGCAGAACTTAACGCCGCGTTATACCTCACTATGAATACAAAATAAAAATAATTAAATCCTTCAAATTACATTTTTTTTTTAATATTTCGCATTACTTCTCTACATATATTTTATTAGTATCATTTTATTTTCCATACTATTCGCACTGGTAATTTTACTTTGAACCTTGAAAACAATCCGAGCATACAATGTAGACCGCAATCCCATTACCCCAATAGAGAGGAGGAGGAGAGGCCTCCTAATCCTCTTTACGTTTAATAAGATAATCTATATTATGATAATTTTTCACGTGTTGTAAGATTCTTTGACATGTTTTCTTTTATGAAATGTTTTATTTAGAACTACTTGAGTGTAAAATTCAACCACTTAACACACAATGCAAAGAGAGGTGCAGAACAGGAAGTGGGGAACAGTGTCTTAACACTAGGTTCCCTCTGCCTACTCTGCTATTTATGGGAAACTAAAGTGTTCTTAACAGCCCGTCGTGGCATGACTAAATGCAACGATTGTGGCCATACATAAAATGTTTTTATTGACCAGCTCTTCTAGACAAGGCACAGTGTTGAGTTACACCACTCAACAAACAATGTCTCGAAAATTTATTAAATCGAAAGTAGTGTCTCAATATTAAATTCCTTCTGTCTCTACTTTTTTATAAAACTTTTTTTATTCTTTCACACGCAGGTCTCCATTCAGACTTCTCAATAACCTCGCTCGACGGTGAAGAAGGAGAGACTCTCCGTCGAGGCGCCCTAGCCGCAGCATGCGCTGATGCAATGGCAGCGTACGCCACACTCGAAGGCTCGAGGGTCCGGGATTCGATAGCTGCTCACGCCAGACGCGCCTTGGAGAGGGAACGACAGATCGACGAGAAGAATGAGATTATAGCTGATTTATCCTCTAAGGTAGGTTTTCATTAGTTATCTTAGTTCATTTTGGTGGTAATTGTTTTTCTATCTTAATTTCCAAATTATAAAGAATTCACTGAAGACTTTGGTCTGTTTTGTTACGTTTATTGGTTGGTGACGCTATAAAAAAAGTGTTCACATTCTGTCACTTCAAAACTACTCAATCGATTATCATTAAAGTTTGTACATACATATATTCTTACAGGTATTATAAAAGACATAGGATAATTTTATTAAAAAAATCATTGGCTATAATGTTAAAAAAAGGTTAAGCGGGCGAAGCCGCATTTGAGTCTCTTAGTAAGTGCATAATGTAAATAATATTTATGTCATTGAGTATCGAGGTAAATAGGGCGGTAGATTAATCCTGTTTAATTTAATGCTCACAGCATATTGTGTTATTGTTATGTTACGTACAAACGCACATTATACACTTTTCATTAGTAGGCTTACTTTTGTTCGCTTTTTAGTCTTTATTATGAGAATATTTAAAAGTTTAAAATTGGTATGTAGGTTCCTTGGGAAGTGTAGGGAACCAAATGACCTCGACTCGGAGGGATGAAATGTATTTTTCATTTCCTCGCTGCAGTAAAACAAAGTCCGACGTTGATTTTCGCTGAAATGTCTAGAATCGAACAGAAAGATGAATAGAAGATTATCTTGACAGACAAGAGTATTTTAGTTCAAAGTACATATACAGTGATAAAACTGAAAAAAAATAACAGTACTTTCATGGCTTTTCTTTAGTAACTATTTCGAATTTTTAAAAAATCTTACGGGAACGGGAAAGCTAAGTTGTCAGGGAAAACCTGGAAACCTATTGGTCTTAACGACGATAGACCACTACCACTCTACCACTTTCCGCCGAAATCTGAGGCTTTGCTCAATTGCGGAACTCCAGGCAGACTAGAGCAAGAATAATTCACTCTTCCGAGTAGCAATCGCTCTCACAACCTTCGAGTCCCACAGTCACACAGCCTACCACTACACCACCAGAACCTTAAAATTTTAATCGAACCAAATTTTATGAAATTGGGCAATGTTACGCTACACAAGCATCACCAAAGGCTATTCTATTTTGTATTGAATAGCGAACGGTACTTATCGTGGTGCTGTGAACTAAGTGGATTTGGGATACTAACTGTTTATTTAATTTTGTATGGTTTTTTTGTGGTATGTACCAATTTGGTGGTGGGATGTGGTCTTTTTTTGGTTTTGCATAAGAAAAGACCTTCCCAATTAAGTGTTAGGCATTCATATATGTTCGTGTAAATCTTGTTTTTCAAACTTTTCGGAGCAAATTTTTTGTAGGTAAAATTTCTGTTGTAGCCCTCCCTACTTTTAATTTCGCTACTTAACTCGTAGCGTCGATTTGGGGGAGGAAAGAGGAGTGTCTTGACAAAAGTTTATCCCTGTCTAAACTTAGAAGCGGAAAAAAGCACACCCATGGCATTATAATAATATAAATAATATTTAAATACTAATTTAATTTAATTTTAGTTAATAGATTATACAGAACGTAGGATACTAACACCAGTTCTCTACCTATCCCGCTATATGAGGGATAAAGCGTGAAAATAAACAAAAAACCAAAAAGAAAGCTGCGCTATCACAAAACGACTAAAATTTCCACAATACCAATATCAATATAACTATTATATTAGAAACTATTTAAATATATCACCTTTCTTCATATATTTAGTGTATTGCGAATTGCCATTTTGCATAAATAATATGAAATAAATTTCTCAAGACGTGTGTTTTTAATGATAATATAATTGCCGCATCGTGAAGAAACTGCTTGTACGAGCAATAAAACTATATTTTACTTTAGCTTTGTAATATTAAAGTACGTATTGTAATATTAGTATTTATTGTGTATAATAAAATTATATGCGTCGTTGCTCGGTTGGGAAATGTGGGTGATGTGATGGGTGTGGGTTCGATTCGATTTGGGGAAAAACTTATCTTGAAATAATTTTGTTGTTAGGTTCGTGGTAGGTACACTTAGTATCAACGTCTATAGATAGTAAAACAGTGGATGATGAAGATGAAATTGTATGATGAAGGTATATTTTTTAGCTTCACTCACACATAGCAGGGGTAGCCAGATGGGAACCTAATGTTACCTAATAGTCTGGGAACCTAATGTCCTCTGTTCCCGTCTTCTATTCCACTTTTTTCCACTTTCTGCTGAATTCTGAATTCTGGAATCATTGCGTGCTCAATGGCGGAAAACAACGCCGCTTTTCCACGTTACCAGAGCGAAGAATTAAAAATATTTAATATACTATTTCCTCGAGTGGAAATCGAATCCACAACCTATTGTGTTTACAGTCACAGGCTTGTTCCCCTGCGCCATGACTGGCCTCAATACATTGATGCTTTTAATCTAATAAAAAACAATTATAGACAGATATATATATATATATATATATGACCTCATATCATCCCACATATATATAAACTACTTAGATACTAATCTGTACATTCTATATATGTAGAGTAACTAACTTTAGCCATTTATGGATGAGTCTGTTTTAGATTTCATTTATATGGTAATGTGTGGGAATTTGAATGTTTGTTTTATGGGAAATAGGTACACCGTAGTGGCGCAGTTGACGTATTATTGCTTATTATCAGTTCGATTTCCAATCTGGAATATGCCTACTACATTATATAGATGTCCCAAATTTGAGCAGAAAGTAATCTGTAAAACTTTAGTTTATTTTCAGAACTAATAAAATGTAATTTTCTTATAATAAACTTTACAATCATTATATTCTCTGCAAACGAGGGTTTTTGAGTCGGTAGCTCAAAGACGTTCATGTCTACGTGCTCATTGATATTCGAAACAGATTCGAGATTCAAAGAAAGTGACTCACAGTACATTGCCTTGTATAAAAGTTTAATCGTAACCATCTGTAGTTATTATATTATACAATCAAATCAAAATTAAATCAGCTTCACGCTGTATCCCGCACACAGCAGGATAGGCCGAGGGAACCTAGTATTAAGAAACTCCATTTCCCACTTTCTGTCTAATTTTTCGAGGAGTTACGTGTAGAGTTGCAGGACTCAACACCAGGTTTTTGCCTTGGTGCTAGAGCGAAGAATTCAAAATATTAATAAATAATAATTCATTCTCTTGAGTGGCGATCGAACCCACAACCGTCGCGTCACAGTCACATCCTAGTATCTATGCACCACGACGGCCTTGTATTTATTATATACGAAAGTTTTTTATTTTTTGTTTATGCCATAAGAGTTAGCGGAAAGAGCTAAGTGATATATAGTCCTCTGTCCTTCCCTCCTTCTGTCTACCATGCTATGTGAGGGATACAGCGTGAAACTTAAAAAAATCTTAAGAAAAGATTGCGTCTAGTAAAGTTAATAATTTTAATTACTTGTTGTCATTGAAACACCCATTTACAATCTCCTACACTACCTATGTATATAATATGTACTGCATTCTACACACTATACAGGGTGAAATTGTCAGCACCACTTTAAATGAAACCACAGTTTTAACTACTCTATAAAAGCCTAATATAATTCAGAAAAAAAAATTCCCAAAAATGAAAAAGTTATTTTTTCAAAGAAAACAAATAATAAAATTATTGTTTTAAAATTAAACGCCATTTGTAAAGTATAACATAAACACGCACACACTTACCTGTCAAAGCGGCAACGTCGCACATTTATGTGTGCGTCACACGAAATACAGGTATGGATAAAAATCGTGAAATGAAAAAAAATCCTACGTCCAAACTGTTGAGGTACCTTGATTATTTTTTTTAGTTCTGGGTTTGAAATATTTTACCCTATATGCAGTTTCAGTAAAAGGAGCGCTGCCTCTTCCACCCTGTATAATTATAAAATGTTGTAAATAAAAAGAAATAATTCTTCAATGGTATTGGGTGGCGTTAAGTTTTGGAAATGAATGCAAAGTCGAATGAAGATGCTAAATAAGCGTATAAGTATGTTCTTTAAAGGTCATCTACAGTTAAATTGTCATTTTACAAGGTCGACGACAAGAACATACAATACTAATTTTTTTTAAGTCAGATCACCTTCACGTTTGTCTCGCACAGCAGTGTAGGTAAAGGGAACCTAGTGTTAAGACACTCCGTTACCCATTTTCCGCCGAATTCTAGAGACGTTTCGTGTTGAGTGGCCGAACTCACCGCTGACCGGGCTTTTGCCTTGGTGACAAAGCGAAGAAATGAAAATATAAATTTGAATGAATATTTAATTTTCTCGAGTGGGGATCAAACCCACAACCAGTNAATATGATGTACGCCAGTGATTTTTAAGTTAAGCTTTTTTTAGACTGATCATTCCCTCGAGAGGGATTAAACTGCCAACTACAGTTATTGCAGGCAGACTCTGTTTCACCGTATTCTGTTGCTTTAAAGGTAATTTTGTTGTTATTGTAAACATGAAAATAATTCTGGGTTTGAATCCAATTTGCTGTAAAATAACTTCAAATATACTCTAATTTTACCATTTTCTAAAGAATTTACTGAATTTAATGTTTTAAGTTGACAATGCGCACGTCTTGCATTGGCAGTTTCCCTTCTCCAGTTGGGTACATGACGCAATTCTACATACATTATTAAAATTCAGCGCATTGCCTGCTTTTACATAGCTTTAAATTTTTTCTATATTTTCNTCCTCTTTTATTTAATGCACACAGCATATTGTGTTATTGTTATGTTACGTACAAACGCATATTATAGAATTTTTTATTAGTAGGCTTACTTTTGTTCGCTTTTTAGTCGTTAATATGAGGGTGTTTAAAAGTAGAAATTAGGTATGTAGGATCCTTTGGGTGAACAGGTTACCAAATAACCTCGACTCGAAGGGATGAAATTTATTTTTCATTTTCCCATCGTAAAATAAACAAATTGCGGTGTTGATTTTCGCCAATCGTCACGTAATGTCTGGAAATGCGAAAGAAAGTAGAGTGAGGATTATCTACAATTAAACATACTGGAATACTTTAGTTCATATACAGTGGTAAACCTGAAAAAAAAACACAATAATTTCATGGCTTTTTCTTTAGTAACTGAAAAGATTTTTTTTTTTTACGGGAACGGGAAAGCTATATTGGCAGGGAGGACCTGGAAACCTATTGGTAAATGTCTTAACGACGATAGACCACTACCACTCTACCACTTTCCGCCGAAATCTGAAGCTTTGCTCAATTGTGGAACTCCAGGCAGACTAGAGGAAGAATAATTCACTCTTCCGAGTAGCAATCGATCCCACAACCTTCGAGTCCCACAGTCACACAGCCTACCACTGCACCAATAGAACCTTAAAATTTTAATCGAACCAAATTTTATGAAATTGGGCAATGTTACGCTACACAAGCATCACCAAAGGCTATTCTATTTTGTATTGAATAGCGAACGGTACTTATCGTGGTGCTGTGAACTAAGTGGATTTGGGATACTAACTGTTTATTTAATTTTATATGGTTTTTTTGTGGTATGTACCAATTTGGTGGTGGGATGTGGTCTTTTTTTGGTTTTGTATAAGAAAAGACCTTCCCAATTAAGTGTTAGGCATTCATGATGAAGTTATAGTCTGTATGTAACACGGTGTTTGTCAGTTCAATCCCCACCATAGCTTTGAACGGAAATGTTCGTGTAAATGTTGTTTTTCAAACTCTTAGGAGCAAATTTTTTGTACGTAAAATTTCTGAAATAACCCTCCCTAAGCATTTTTAATTTCGCTACTTAACTCGTAGTGTCGATTTGGGGGAGGAAAGAGGAGTCTCTTGACAAAAGGTTATGCCCGTCTAGTTTAGAAGCGGAAAAAATCACACCCATGGCATTATAATAATATAAATAATATTTAAATACTAATTTAATTTAATTTTAGTTAATAGATTGTACAGAACGTAGGATACTAACACCAGTTCTCTACCTATCCCGCTATATGCGGGATAAAGCGTGAAAATAAACAAAAAATAAAAAAAGAAAGCTCCGCTATCACAAAACGACAAAAAAAACCATATTCCACAATACCAATATCAATATAACTATTATATTAGAAACTATTTAAATAAATCACCTTTCTTCATATATTTAGTGTATTGCGAATTACCATTTTGCATAAATAATATGAAATAAATTTCTCAAGACGTGTGTTTTTAATGATAATATAATTGCCGCATCGTGAAGAAACTGCTTGTACGAGCAATAAAACTATATTTTACTTTAGCTTTGTAATATTAAAGTACGTATTGTAATATTAGTATTTATTGTGTATAATAAAATTATATGCGTCGTTGCTCAGTTGGGAAATTTAGGTGATGTGATGGGTGTGGGTTCGATTTGGGGCAAAAAATTATCTTGAAATAGTTTTGTTGCTAGGTTTGTCGTCAATCAGTGTCTATAGTTAGTAAAATACGGAGACAGTATGTGGAAGATATATTTTTTTTACTTAACGCTGAATCCCGCACATAGCAGATTAGACGGAACCTGGGAACTTAGTATAAAACACTCCGTTCTCCACTTTCTGTTGAGTTCTGGAAGCAACGCTACGCTTGCCAACGAGAAATTGAAATTATTAAATATTTTATGTCGGAATCGAACCCATAATCTGTCGCGTTTATATATCATAATATAATGACATTTTTATTCTATTAAAAGTACTATTTTAGACATATATATATGACCTCATATTATCCCACATATCTATAAACTACTTAGATACTAATCTATACATTCTATATATGTAGAGTAACTAACTTTAGCCATGTATAGATGAGACTGTTTTAGATTTCATTTATATGGTAATGTGTGGGAATTTGAATGTTTGTTTTATGGGAAATAGGTACACCGTAGTGGCGCAGTTGACGTGTTACTGCTGATTATCAGTTCGATTTCCAATCTGGAATATGTCTACAATATTATATTGACGTCCCAAATTTGAGCAGAAAGTAATCTGTAAAGCTTTAGTACATTTTCAGTATTAATAAAATGTAATTTTCTTATATTAAACTTTAAAACATTATTGTTCTCTGCAAACGAGGATTTTTGAGCCGGTAGCTCAAAAACGTGCTCATTGATATTCGAAACAGATTCGAGATTCAAAGAAAGTGAGTCACAATACATTGCCTTGTATAAAAGTTTAATCGTAACCATCTGTAGTTATTATATACAATCAAATCAAAATTAAATCAGCTTCACGCTGTATCCCGCACACAGCAGGGTAGGCCGAGGGAACCTAGTGTTAAGACACTCCGTTCCCCACTTTCTGTCTAATTTTTCAAAGCATTACGTGTGGAGTAGCCTAGGTTCCCACTAGGTTCCCTATAAGCGTGAAACTTAAAAAAATCTTAAGAAAAGATTGCGTCTAGCAAAGTTAATAATTTTAATTACTTGTTGTCATTGAAACACCCATTTACAATCTCCTACACTACCTATGTATATAATACGTACTGCATTCTACACACTTTATAATTATATAATGTTGTAAATAAAAAGAAATAATTCTTCAATGGTATTGGGTGGCGTTAAGTTTTGGAAATGATTGAAGTCCAAAGTCGAATGAAGATGCTAAATAAGCGTATAAGTATGTTCTTTAAAGGTTATCTACAGTTAAATTGTCATTTTACAAGGTCGACGACAATAACATATAATACTACATTTTTTAAGTCAGATCACCTTCTGTTTGTCTCGCACAGCAGGGTAGGCAAAGGGAACCTAGTGTTAATACACTCCGTTACCCATTCTCCGCCGAATTCTGGAGACGTTTCGTGTTAAGTGGCCGAACTCACCGCTGACCGGGCTTTTGCCTTGGTGACAAAGCGAAGAAATGAAAATATAAATTTGAATGAATATTTAATTTTCTCGAGTGGGGATCAAACCCACAACCAGTCGCGTTTACAGTCACACCCTCGTGCCCTTGAGCTATGACGGCCTCAAATTCTACTATATTTTATTCTAGTGACTCAGTCGCTAAATCAATTATGCCGTTTCTGAGTTTAGCGTGAACAAACGTACCGACAAATAGGCAAAAGTTTAGAAATGTTGTTTTGAAATTATTCAATAATAGATTTTCTCATATGTCCATGTGATCAGTTACATTTTCATTATAAGTATATGTAAATGATAAGTTCTTATAAATTAGGTTAGGGCGTAAAACTATCTCATAATTTTAAAGAGTTTCTCTACAATAGAGTCAGCGACTGTCAAAAAAGGGTTAATTTTATTTCTAATATCACAAAATATTTCATCATATTTATAAACTATTCCAGTTATCAGTAGCTGAGGTTGAACTCCGCGCGGCCGCCGAAGAAAAGGACAAGTTACTCAACGACGTGAACTACAGCAGCTTGCAGAACGATGAAGCCGTGACCAAGGCCCGGCAAGAGAGGGACGACGCCATCGAGAGGAAAAAAGTGGCTGAGGTGGGTTGGATTTGTATTGGTTTAATAAATTTTTGAAAAATATGTGAATAATAACTTAAATTACGCTGAAATACCCGAAGAACATGAAAAAATACGCTTTACAGATTACCTTACAGATTTAAACTATAGTTCATAGAATATAACATAATACTGCATTATAATTTTACCATATAAACGACACTTAATATTTTTTAAATAATGTTTTTAATATAAATGCGTATATAAACTCCGTCTATTTTTTTGTTGATTGGCGGAACTCAACTACTAGAGGAAGAAAATGGAAATAATTCATTCCCAACCATCGCGTTTACAATCAGACACTGTAACTGATTCAAGACGAGAACATTATTTGATTACAAGTATTAAACTTTTAATAATAAAAATAATGTAAATTTCCAGGTTTCTCTTGCCAAAACAAGAGTAGAGTTGATGCAAGCAAACAGCCAGCTGTATGAGGCTGTACGCCAAAAGATCGATCTCGGACAGCAGCTGGAGCAGTGGCAGGTATGTACATGTCATTTATGGTATAGGGAACCTAGTGCTAAGATACTTCGTTCCTATTAAGACACTTTTGTTCTCCATTGTACGTCGAATTCAGGAGGCATTGCGTGTTGGGTGGCGGAAATAAACCCCGTGCCATTGCCACAACTAGAGCGAAGAGATGAAAATATTAAATAATTTCCTCGAGTGGGTATTGAACCCACAATCTTCATCTTTACAGTGGCACGCTTGTGCTTCTGCACTACGACTGGCCTCAAAATATACCAATTTATAAAATAAAACATCTAAACAAACGATAATATTGAAAAATATTTAGTACCATTTTCAACATCTTGTTATAATTATAACTAAAAACAATGACAACTCCTATTTCAGATGGACATGCAAGAACTAATCGACGAACAGATGAAACATAAATTAACAACACAAGAGAAACGAAGAAAGCTACCAGCACCCGCACCACCCACACGAACTTCGAGAATATTAGGATTTTTTCAACGATGATCACCATTTTAATATTTCCCGCCATAAAAAAACTAAACAAAACACAAATAATAGTTACGTACAAACCACCTGTCATAGCAGCCGCCATCTTATTTTGTGTTAAAATCAAAATGGCGGTAGTCAATTTTGTTGCGTATAATAAACAATGTGTTTGTGTAAATGCAATGTTAATTGTGTATTTATTGATTATAAATTTTATTATTATAACATTTGTTATTATAATAACGGCGGCTATTTTTTTCACGAATTTAATAAAAATAACAACGTTTTTATTTTGTAACTTAAACAAAAAATATATATATCTGTACTTATGGCGGCCGATTTTAATTTATAGCTTATTTTTATATATGAACCGTGTGATCGATAGCTTGCAGTGATAGTTAATGTTTTAATTAGATTAATTTTAGTGACTTTAAATATAATTTTTAATATTTTACTGTTTTTTTTATTAGATAGTGCACTATCTTTCTAGTTTTTATGTAGTTTAGTTTTTTATCGGCCGATAATTGCCTAAATAATTTTTAAAAAATAAATATAAAAAATATAGTAGAATATTAAACTAAAGCGTCTTTTAACTGTGACTTATTGTGATTTGGTAAAATAAAGATTTTTTATCAATGTTTTTAATTGGAAATAATCGATATTTGTACAAAAATAAATTCAATTATAAAGTTTATATTCAAATCGGTCTAAAAACTAGCTTTTAATTTTTAATCAATATTTGATATTAACATTTAAATTTTAAATAATCAATATTTTTACAAAAGTATATTTAAATATATTTATAATAATAAATCGGCCGATTAGAAACATACAAAGAAATATGAATAATAATGTAACTTAGATTTGGGCATTCCGTACAAAATTATTAATAAGACACACATTCCATATATAAAATATTAAGAAAAAAAACAACAAAAAATAACGAAACGAATGTAAATATAATATCACGAATATAAACGAAACGATACATTTATTTTATCATACACGAACCAATCCGTCATTCTGTTTTAATGCAGATTATTAATTATAGATTATAGATCAAATTGCGAAACATTTGGTGTGTAAATTCAATGGCGACAGTTAATACATCTTAATTAATTGTATATTAGTATAGCTGCAATTAAAAAAAAATTACAAACGCAGGCTTTTAAATCTATATTTTTAACTCATTTGGTTATTTTAAAAAGGGGATTAATTTATCTTAGTAAGTAAACTCTGTCAAATACAATTTATATTAAACGTCGTCATTAATTTTATACAAATTATTGATATACTTATTTCGTTTTTCCTTTTCCATTTCTAGTTTGTTAATTTATATATAAATTAGTAACTTTTAAATTGAATACAAAATGTCAGATTTGAGAAATAATTGTATATAACACAATAAAAGTTTCACTATTAGTGAATGGTGCACGCGTTAGTTGTAAGTCCACGTTTATTAATAATAGCCATATTATTAACAATAATATAATTAATTATTAAAAATAAATTAATTTAGAACGATCTGCTGCAATTTTAGATTAATTTTTAATTATTAATGTTTAAATAAAATAATGTAATAAAAACTTATGGCCTTTTTTTGCAATATAATGTAATGAAATATGCAGTGCCTTAAAGGTTTATTGTATTAAAAAAAGAAAACATTTTTTTTCTTTTAAATTACTTTTTATAAATCAGGCAAGAAGGTTATTTAAAAAAAAACGTTCAAATTCAACAAGTAATATGTAAATTCAGTATAAAAAAAGAATAGGGATAAAAAAGAACTTTTTTTTATTTAATTTCTTTTAATGTAAATTTAAATGAAAAATTTTGCTTAATTGCCTTCTTGCCTTTTGTATCAAAAATACATATCTAATTTAAAACTGTTAAGATACAGAATGAAAAATTAAAATGCCTTCTAAAGTGCCTTGTACTATAAAAGTAAATTGTAATATAAAAAAAACAAGCAAGCAAAAAAATAATTTAAATATATATGTTTTTTTCAAATAGTATATTGCGATTGGCGAGGAATTATCTATTACATACATACATACATACAAATGTACATTTATATTTATAAATTATTAAAAATACATAACATGTATGAAAATAAAATACTATTTTTTCTTATAAAACTTGACAATACATATATTGCTCTGTTTTTGTGTTAGCAAAAATGTATGTTAGCGAATATATGAGATTGGAATTTTTTCAAAAAAAGATAGTATTTTTTCAAAATACACTTAAAAATGTCAAAACAGTTTTATATCGATTTAAAGTCCGTTAAACTTTAATTGACGTCTTTGAGTGGTGATTTTCTTGTACTACATACAAATTTTGGATTTATCTACGCATTTTAGTTTTTTAATATTTATGTCATATATTTTTAGCAAAGGCATTCTTTTTTTTATGTTAAGACTGAATTGAAATTGAAATGTCTATAAACTTTTAATTATTTTATTTGCCTAACATATACTGCGCATTTATATCGCAGGTTCAAATCCGGTGATGTTTGTATTGAACATACAAAAGTAAACAGGCTTTTTATATGAAAACGCAAACCTCTTTCTTATCAGTAGGTAGTATTATGAGATTTGTTTTCTACTTAAAAAAAATTGTTTAAATATATTTATGTTTTAGTGAAAAAGGTGTTCAGTTTTCCATAAAAAGTTCGTACCAAATTATTTACGAGTGTTTAACGCAAATTATAATTTCAAACAGCCTAAATTATTATTAATTTAGGCAGTTTGTACTTTTTTCTCAGTATATTTTCTCGTGAAAATTAAACATTATATCTACACTTTTCACTAAACATAATTATATATAAATTACTTCTTATCATTTAATATACAGCACAAATAAATGTTTTAAATTTTTTTTAATCATTCCTTTATGTCAATTTGTAAAAATAATACGACAATGTATCTCTAAGTAACAATACGATCGATTAAAATCGATTAAAGTAATATCGATTATATAAATAATATTTTTATTCGATAACACAATAAATTTTATTCGTCTTTTAAAATCGATTTTTATAATTAATGGATTATAAAAGATCGTTTGAGTTGACATGAAATTATTAATTTAAATATTAAATTTAATTTTTAATCTATTATTATATATTATTGCGAGACCATCTACTTATATTTTGATGTAAATTACCTTTGAATAACTTTTATTGTATATATTTTGTTGGTATAATTTAAAAAAATATTTCGTGGCATAGTTGATATATTTGTTTATGAATGGGTCTAGGTTTGATTCCCAGTAGAGGAAATATTTATATTCAAAATATCTATAACTAAACGTTTGGATTTATTTGAGAAAACAAAGTATTAGATCATTGTCAAATCATGTGTTTCTTTACAGGAGTAAAGTAAAAACTTCTTATAATTATTTTATTATTATATTATTATATAATATTGTACGTATATTGTGGACGGGTCTCGCATCTCGCATAAGTACTTAAACATCGTAACTTAATTTTAGATATAATGACTAGTTTATATTTAAATTACTTATTAATAATTATTATGTGAAATTGTAATATTAATGAAATAAATAAAGTCAGAATTTTAAACAGTTTTTTTATTTATTTGTTCATGTTAGCAAAATTTTCTGGTGTTGTCTCAAGTCCATCTTGAAATTAGAACATAGCGACTTATCTCAACGCTCTTCAATATTAAACAACATAAAATATATTGTTCTATGAAAAGAAATTTTAAAGCAATAAAGAGGTCTAACACCATATTAATTTAATCTATAACAAAAAAAGAAGGTAAATCTTCTGTCATCACACTAGTTGCTTCAATTTGTGTATTGCTATATTCTTATTGTATTTAATATTTTAATAATTATTTATCACAATGCCGACGCAACCGGAACAGAAAACTGTGGACCCCGAAGCTGAACTCAGCAATGTACAAAGAATGGTAAGTAAGGAACAAACTTCAAAATAATTTCTCATCTTTTCTACGTAGCTATTTGTAGCCCTACTAAATTATTCTAGCAAATATTGTTAATTCTTCTTCTTCTTCTTAAAGTGCCTCTCCAACTAGTGAAGGTTGGCAGTTGGCATTGTTAATTGCCAGTATATGAAAATCGTGGCCAATAATTTTAAGCTTTTTTCGGATTTTTGAGTCTGGTATATAGAGATCGTAGTGTTTGGCGCTCCTTTGTCTCTTATTTCCCCGCTAGGGATAAAAGAAAAGAAAAGTAAGTTAAGTTACTAATATCTTGACATATGCCATCGCGGTACCATCCCCACTCGTGGAATGCTGGTTATATTTTAAGTATTTTAATATCCACGCTCTTGGAGACAAACGCAAGGTAGAATTGTACTAAACACGCAATGGTAGGTTTCCTCTGCCTATTCTTCTATCCTAGAAAAAAAGGGAAGCGTGAATGTATGGGAAGTTTGTTCGGAGTCTAATATCTACGATAGTTGTTGATTCTAATAAATATATTAAAAAAATCATTTTTAGATACGATCATATATAATGAAAAATTTGCCATATTGTATTTAAAGAATGTTTTATTTTTGATTTCAGTTTCAAAAGCTCGCTCCCATGTGCAGCGTGGAGAAGCGCGCGGGAGGTGAACCTCAGCTCGCGCCGCAGGAGAAGCAGCTTTCGATACTCGCCACTGAACTCAAGGAGACTCTGCTATGTATTAATGTTAGTATTTTTTTTAAGCTTATATCCCATATATAGTATGTAAATATAGATTTCACAAGAGTGTATTAACACTAGGTTCCCTCGTTCTAACCTGCTATGTGCGGGATACAGCGTGAAGCTAAAAAAATTATAAAGCATTCAATCACATTAAAAGAAGACCCAGCAATCCATTTCACTATTTTTTTTCCTAATTTAACTATTACAAATATAATATAATTCAATAATTTCCTATTCCCTATAGCTCGCTAAAAAAGGTCAACACGCGCTACGCGACAACCTGACCAAGCAGGGCACCCGCAAGTCCATAGTCGAATACGAGAAGCTGGAAGGAGAGCTGAGGGACGAGAGAGCACAGCAGGACGAGCTGGACTGCCTGAACTACCTCGCGCAGAAACAGCTCGTGGAACTGCTGAAGAAAGTGCCTACTGAGGCTGATGTGAATGAATAGTTGTATTTATTTTCTGTTATTTCTAAGGCCTAGCTTTAGCTTAGATGAGTAAAAGAAAAATTGTATTAAAATATTTTTCGGTTCAGTTTATACAAAGTTTGAGGCTGATTTTCGCGTCGGGCGACATCTATCTTGTGTTTACTACTCCTGGGACGTTACGTTTATATTTCCACTTCTTCGCACAGGTGTCGCATCGTTGAGTTCTGCCACTCAACACGCAAAAAAACTGGCGAACAGAGTGTCTTAACACTAGGTTTCCTCTGCCTACCATGCTGTGCGCGGGATACAGCGTGAAGCTGATTTTTTATTTTTACTCGTAGGAATTAGCAATGATCGAGAACGCGAACAACCGTNCTAAGGCCTAGCTTTAGCTTAGATAAGTAAAAGAAAAATTGTATTAAAATATTTTTCGGTTCAGTTTATACAAAGTTTGAGGCTGACTTTCGGGTCGGGCGACATCTATCTTAACTGTTACTACTCCTGGGACGTTATGTTCATAATTCCATTTCTTCGCTCTGGTATCGAGGCAAAGCGCGGCGTTGTGTTCCACTCAACACGCAAAAAAACTGGCGAACAGAGTGTCTTAACACTAGGTTTCCTCTGCCTACCATGCTGTGCGCGGGATACAGCGTGAAGCTGATTTTTTATTTTTACTCGTAGGAATTAGCAATGATCGAGAACGCGAACAACCGTCTCCGCCGTATGGAGAACCGTCTCGACCTCGCGACCAAACGTTTCTGTCTGGTCAACACTGATAATAAGAGAGTGCGGGAGGAGATAGATAGGCTGCTTGTTGAAAGGTTTGTGAAGGAATTTTTTGCACGTTCACGCTTTATCCCGCACGTGGCACGGTAGTCAGAGGGAATTCGGGAACTTAGTGTTGAGATAATTCGTTCCTGTTAAGACACTTTCGTTCTCAACTTGTCGCCGAATCCTGGAGGCGTTGCAAATTGAGTGTTGGAACGAAGAAATTATTATTATTATTTTATTTACACGAGTGGGAATTCAATCCATAACAATGGTACCTACGATTATATCATATATTTTATTTTCCCTTTCCCTTATCTTTTTTCTCCAATATTCTAATAATTCTGAGGCCGTTGTCATGCTACTGCATAACGTGTGATTGTAGGCGTTGATTTCCACCACTCAACACTCAAAGGAGAAAGAGATATCGATATAACAGCTTATAGTTTAGGCTCAGGGAACTTACTTTTAAGACCCTCCTTACATTTCCTCCTCAAAAAAATAAATAAAATATTTGACTGTATAATATTAGAAACGATTTCAACATCCAATGGAACCGCACAATAGGCAAGCTGGTGAAAGGCAAGGAGTACTTGATGGACATATTCGAAATCGCAGCAAACGCATTTGGTGATAGAGACGAGTGCTGCAGGAAGCTGGAGGCTTTGAAGTGGAAGGGGTTGTTCCAACTTAATAGGGATATATCGGTTAGCTTATTTATAAGAAACTTTTTTGTCATATCAATATTTTCTCTACGAGAAATCGAATCCAAAACCTGTCGTGTTCACAGACCTCACTTGTGCCCCTGCGTCACGATTGGCCTCACTATGGTCTAATTATGTAGCTTAGGCAAAAAATAGTTTATTTAATAATCTAATATATCTAATATTCAAATCGAGTCACTGGCAATTATGCCTACAGGAAATGCAATCCTTTGAAGGAGAACTAAATCACTTGGCGAAACTTGAAGAGTTTCTCAGAGTGAAAGGTTCCAGGAGGATCTGCGAGGCTGACGAGAAGGAGGAAATGAAACGCCAAGAGGAGATACAAAGATGCGAGCAAGAGATCGCTGGATATGACGCATTACTAGAGGAAGTGTTTGTAAGTACCTACAACTTACAACTTAAAGTTTTGTAAGATATTACTATTAATTTAAAAAGTTGACTATTGTAATTCTATATAAAAATATTATGGCGGTACATGCTATGGTTGGTGATTCATTTCTAAAATGGGGGAATGATTATGTACGTATATTATGTTCCTTCACTCAACACACTATGCCTAGAGAAATCGGTGGAAATTGGGAAACGGAAGTATTTGTTAACGGGAACGGAGTATATTAACGGGAACGGAATGTGCTTAAGAAAAATAATATTATGTTTTAGAAATACGCCGGCTCGGACCGACTGTCGACAATAATTAATCATTTTAACGCAAGTGAAATAGAAAACTTTTCAATGTTCGTGTTGTTGTGCGAGATACTACAAGAGTCGATAATACTTAGGAGAGATCTTGAAGTCGTCCGGCAGAGAATCAGTAAGATTTACATAAAAATATTATTTTGAATCCTTATTTTGATATAGTGAGAAGCTAAAAACAAATAATTTAACCATTTTCTAGTAGCTCTAACTACTAAATGCATTGAGCAATATCATAAAAAACTGATCATGCTTGGGTTGGACATGGCGCAGTCGACTCCATGTCCATTTCATTTCATCGCTCTGGTAATAAGGCAAAGCGCAGCGTTGAGTTCCGCTACTGCCTTGGGAATGCCTGGGAATGCTTTGAAAATCGGCGGAACGTGGGAAATGGAAGTGTTTTAAGAGAACGGAATATCTTTACACTAAGTTCCCTAGTTCCCTCTGCCTTTTTTACTATAAAATATATAATCCCCAACATAAAGTGGATCAGCGCGAGATGAACGAAGCCAAAGAAGAAACCCAAGATAATAAACTTGAACAATATCACATGAATGTTGAAGAACAACGGGAAAAAACCCAAACCGCCCGCGACAACAACGAATATGCTGACGCTACCATAGTGAAGGTATTAAGAGGGATAGATGAACTAGTAAGGTAATGAATTTACAGCATGTGATTAAAATAAAATACTTAATATATTAGTTTAAAGTTTTATTTGTAATTTTGTATCAAAAAAATCATAAATTATAACTTATATGTATAGTTAAAAAAATTCAAGGAAAAAAACAGGCAAAAATAACTTTGTGTTAAGACACTCCGTCCCTCACTCTCGAAAGGATGATAATGATGATGATGAAAATATTAATAAATCATAATTTCCGAGTGACAATTGAAATTGAACCCACAACCATCGCGCTTAGGCACGCGATTGTGCCAGTGGGTACAACCGCATCGCTTATGCTTAATCTAACTTTATGATTAATAATATTTGTATACCTTATTATATTTATCCTATAATATAAATATTTAAAATTATTTACAACAGGTATGTGCATTAGGTTAAATAAAATGTATAAATACCCACCCTTCTCAAAACTAAAATCAAGAATAATATAATTTGATCTTTACATTATCTAACGATTATGCATAAAGTATAAAACTAATTCTAGTTCTTGATACAAAAATAAATTTAAAAAGGGTACCCACTCTTAACACGTTCAAATGCTGAAATTGACCTAAATACCAAATGCAATGTTAACTCTTGGATTAAGTGAATTATGTATTTCTGTTAACCTTAATAAGTGATACTTCTTTAATAGCAATAAGCAGGGTACGTAATTTAGTGTTAAAACACTCCGTTCCCCATTTTCCGTCGAATTCTGGAGGCATTGCGTGTTGATATTCGGAACTCAACGCCGCACTTCGACACCAGAGCGAAGAAAATGTAAATATTAATATTAAATATTTTCTTATACACCTCGAGTGGAAATCGAACCAACCACGTTTATAGTCACACTTTATGCCTCTGCGCCAATAATTATTATATATTCTTTATTGCACATATAAGAAAATAGTAAAAAAAACAGTTGAAAAGTTATGTTTACGATGGCGGATAATCTAACATAATCTCACATTACATATTGCAGACTTGCGCGATGCGATGTCACACCAGTATTGTCCCTTTTAGGGAACCATAAAGAAGTAACAAAATGGAATGTACGGAAATTCCTTAAAATTCTCGAATCGGAAGTCAAAAGTTTGATTGAAGTAGTTTATGGTGCTGTTAAGGTAATAAGTAGCAAGTANAATGAATTTACAGCATGTGTTTAATAAAATACGTAATATATTAGTTTAAAGTTTTATACGTAATATTTTATTATAAAAATCATTATAAGTTAAAAAATTCAACGAAAAAAAAACAGGCAGAGAGAACTTAGTGTGAAGACACTCCGTTCCTCACTCTCGGAAGGATGATAATGATGATGATGAAAATATTAATAAATAATAGTTTCTAGTATTAATAAATAAAAATATTAATAAATCATAATTTCCGAGTGACAATTGAAATTGAACCCACAACCATCGCGCTTAGTCACGCGATTGTGCCAGTGGGTACAACCGCATCGCTTATGCTTAATCTAACTTTAAAATACATAATATTTGTATACCTTATCATATGTATGCAATAGTATAAATATTTAAAATTATTTACAACAGATATGTGGCATTAGGTTAAATAAAATGTATAAATAATTAAATACCCACCCTTCTTAAAACTAAAATCAAGTAGAATATAATTTGAACTTTACATTATCTAACGATTATGCATAAAGTATAAAACTAATTCTAGTTCTTGATACAAAAATAAATTTTAAAAAAGGTACCTAACCCACTCTTAACACGTTCAAATACTGAAATTGACCTAAATACCAAATGCAATGTTAGCTCTTGGATTAAGTGAATTATGTATTTCTGTTAACCTTAATAAGTGATACTTCTTTAATAGCAATAAGCAGGGTACGTAATTTAGTGTTAAAACACTCCGTTCCCCATTTTCCGTCGAATTCTGGAGGCATTGCGTGTTGATATTCGGAACTCAACGCCGCGCTTCGACACCAGAGCGAAGAAAATGTATATAATAAAATTACATATTTCATTATATACCTCGAGTGGAAATCGAACCAACCACGTTTATAGTCACACTTAATGCCTCTGCGCCAATAATTATTATACAGGATGGAAGAGGCCGCGCTTCTTTTACTGAAACTGCATATAGGGTAAAATATTTCAAACCCAGAATTAAAAAAAATAATCAAGGTACCTCAACGGTTTGGACGTAGGATTTTTTTTTTCATTTCACGATTTTTATCCATACCTGTATTTCGTGTCACGCACACATACGTATGCGACGTTGCCGCTTTGACAGGTAAGTGTGTGCGTGCCTATGTTATACTTTACAAATGGCGTTTTATTTTAAAACGATAATTTTATTATTTATTTTGTTTGAAAAAAAAACTTTTTCATTTTTGAGAATTATTTTTTTTCCGAATTATATTAGGCTTTTATAGAGTAGTTAAAACTGTGGTTTCATTTAAAGTGGCGCTGACAATTCCACCCTGTATATTCTTTATTGCACATATAAGAAAATAGTAAAAAAACAGTTGAAAAGTTATGTTTACAATGGCGGATAATCTAACATAATCTCACATTACATATTGCAGACTTGCGCGATGCGATGTCACACCAGTATTGTCCCTTTTAGGGAACCATAAAGAAGTAACAAAATGGAATGTACGGAAATTCCTTAAAATTCTCGAATCAGAAGTCAAAAGTTTGATTGAAGTAGTTTATGGTGCTGTTAAGGTAATAAGTAGCAAGTACCTACATATTATTTTAATTTTATTGAAAATTGCTTTAAAATCATCAATCGACCTACGGTATTTTCTGAGCTTTACTTAATTTCTATTTAACGTCAAAAGTATTCCTAAAATAATGAAATAAAATAAACGAATAAATATTTATTTTTATTTAATGTTATCTATAAAATCGACTTCCCTACGATTTAAGCACTCAATTTCACCAGTAAACATGTAGCTAATAGATATAATAATACTGGCAACCCTAATCCTACTAGCGAGTAGCGACAGTGCAACGCTAAATCATTTCCAAAACTACTTTCTGCACAGGATACATATATTTTTTAAAATAAATTATTGTATTTAAATAAATATATTATATTGTATTCAATATCTTATTGTTCAAATATTTTTAAAGCCACCAGCTCCAACGCCAAAAGCTCGTAAGGGTCCCGCACCGCCCACAACTAAGCTCGTCGCTGATCCATACGTTGAATTGATTCGTCCTAACAGAATTGAAAAACTCGTACCATACCAGCCTTGTGCTTAGTTAGTAGAATATTTATCATAAAAATATTAGCTTCACATTGTATCCTACATAACAGTTGGGTAGGCAAAGGGAACCTAAAAAATAATAATTCATTTCCTCGAGTGCCGATGGAACTCACAACCGTCGTGTTTTGATTACACTCTTGTGCCTTTAGATGTATATTATTCTATAAAATCAAACTTTCCCTACTATTTTATATTGTTATACTACTTAATTATTATATTTATGTGGAAAGATATATACGAATATTTAAATTTCTTTTAGCTGTGTTGAAGATTACATTATGAATTTGGTGTTCGAGACTCCAGCAGTTCCAGCTGATAAAGAATACGTAGAAGGAATCTTTCAATTAGAAGATGTGAACACTAAATTTGGTATTTTCACTTTAACAATTCCTGCGTAAGTTTAATTACTGCTGCTTTTAAATGCATTATTTTTATTTGCTAAGCAATTATATAAAATTTTTTTTTTATATATTTTCAGTAAACGACATCCTTACAGAGGACCTAAGAAGGAGTAGCTTACACATTTTTTATATTTATTTAGAATTCATATTTTTATACATAATAAATTTTATTCACATAAACTGACTTATTATTTGAAATAAAGTTTATTTTCATTTTAGTAATATTTGGTAGATAATGGAATATGCTTACGTATGGCAACTTTATGTTAATATAGATCAAAACAAAATAAGGGCCACCCACTCTAATGTTTCTGGGGCTTAGGTATTAGGAAATGATAAAGTTCAGTAGTATTATCGTTTTTTAACGTAATTAATTTAAAATTTAATTAAAATCCATACAATAAAAGTAATTTAGATTTTTTTTTGCATTATTTAATACTACATAATAATATTCCAGTATTGTATTTTATTAAATAATTTAACATAAATATTTTTTATTTATTTCATTTATTTAAATTTTAATATTAGATTAAAAACATAATTTCTATTTCATCGTCATATACAATCTGTGTAATTAAATTTTATTTATAACTGGAAACACTGGCTATGCATTCCGTAATCTGTTTGTGTGTGTGAGTGTTGTCTTGGACTCCGCCATTGAATTTCGTTTTGCCGAGAATTGAAATAGGTCGTGCCTTTCGTAATCGGCAAAAATCTAAACAATCCTATTTCTATTACTTATTATATTTAGTCATATTTCGTGCACAAACATTATATCAAATGGCAGACAGAGACACAGATGAGTTAAACATCGATAACGTAATAAAAAAATTATTAAAAGGTAAATCACAAATATTGTAAGAAGTTTTTAAAAAGTGTTTATTTTTGTGATTGTTTATTTTATATTTACATTTGTGGTACAAAAATAAGTGTTTTCAGTGAGTTTAGTGTTGGTGATATGTTTATGTTTGTTTTCAGTGAGAGGCGAGAAGCCTGGCATGAATGTACAGTTAACGGAAATCGAGATTAAAGGGCTATGCTTGAAATCGAGAGAGATATTTCTGTCACAACCGATATTACTTGAGTTAGAGGCACCGTTAAAAATATGCGGTAAGATCTTTTAATTGTTCATTTAAATTTTATACATAATAAAGTGGCTTTCGAACTTTCTAAGCGTACTACCTACTTTCAATAAAGTTTTGTACATACATTTACCCTGTTTATAAATAAATTAATTTTACAACTACTCACATTGCATTATTATGAAAATTTTAAAAACATATTGTAAGTTTGATATCTCTTACTAGAGTCAGTGAAATCATTATCACCTTACAAATTATCATCTTACTTTAAAATAGCAACAAACTAGGAATCTGAAGTGGTATGTTATTATACTGCATAGCTGTAATGCATTATGATGCAATGCAAAATGATAATGCAATCAACTTAGTAAAATTATTAAAAATTTAAATTATAGGAATATTATATACTACGTTATTATTTAATACAATAATATGGCAAAATTACAGCTAATGAGTATGAGTTGAAGGTCAAAAGGATAATTCAGTAAAATAAATTTAAATAATAATATTAAATGTTAACTAATTATTAACATAAGAAACTTTAAAATAGTAAATATTAAGTTAAATGCACTTTCTTTACTATATAAAAAATAAATATCATACACACATCTAAAAAGTGAGTAATATTAAAATGTTATTTTAATAAGATTGATATTATGTTTAATATTATATATTAAATATAATTATCAATATAAAAACTTTTATATAGAAGGTCTAGAACCTGTCTCTTTAAAATTGGCCTTCTTGATTAAAATTTTGATACATTTCTGTATTATATTTTCTTTTTCATAGTAGGTACATGGATAATACTTTAGGACACGTAACTTTACCATTTATATTGACAATAATACAAAAACAACTAATTATCCTCAACACTTGTTTATATATTATTTAAATTTTCAATAAAACTTAACTTGTGTTGAGTAGCATAACTCAATGCTGCACTTTGCATCAACATCCGCATGTAGAAATGGAAATATAAATTTAAATAAATATTTCAGCTCCTTGAGTGGAGATCGAACCCACAACCAATTGGTTTTACATGGTTCGATCGAGACCTTTATAAACTTACCTAAAGTTATATATATTTAATCTGTTATATGTGAAATATACTATATAATGTAAAATTTTGTTTGTCAACAGGTGACATTCACGGACAGTACTATGATTTGTTAAGGTTGTTTGAATACGGTGGTTTTCCACCTGAATCAAATTATTTGTTCCTCGGTGACTATGTGGACCGCGGAAAGCAGTCGCTGGAGACGATATGCCTGTTACTAGCGTACAAGATCAAATATCCCGAAAATTTCTTCTTGTTAAGAGGGAACCATGAGTGCGCCAGCATTAATAGGATTTATGGGTGAGTTGTTTTTGTTTCTATTATGGAAAGCAATGGGTGACAGTTATTCTGCCAAATTGTTATTTTTTTAGATATGGATTTGTGATGATGATGTTTATTTTTGTCTAAATAAAATAAATATTTATTGTGAAAACCTAAATATTGCCCAGTCACTGACAAATTTTAGTTCTTAAGACTTTAAGATTAAATTATGTGATACTCACATGATACTCTGATAAGTGATACTTAAACAAATATTTAATATTTGATTATGATAAAAGTTTTAAACATAAAATTATTAGAATGTTATTCTTTGAAATTACTACATCTTTTTCATTTCCTAAACTTTTTACTCCTTAGGAAATTACTAAAAGATTTTGAAGCTGGTGTCAAATAAATAATGGTAACTTAGTCTTTAGTCTAGTATTGATTATGTTGTCATAGTAATTGGCTTTATGTAACACTTTACTGAGTTCAACTTTGTCTAATACTAATTCACTCTTTAATTATGTGTCTTCCTTTCTCACTAAAATATTAATAATATTATTAATATAAGTTATACTTTTGCTGTCATACATCTCACACATTATGCAAGAGTTGTGAGTGAAAGCTCTCTGTCCATCCAAATACTGTTATCAAACTAAACAAAACAGAATAAATATATTTTTTTTATTATTAATTTCTAAATAATGTTTTTTTTAAATAATTTCCCTTTCTCTTCATTCCTCATTCATTGATAAAAAAATAATCAAGAGTCACTTTTAGGCTAGGAGACTTTAAACAACATTTATTTTACATTTTTCATTCCTTTCATATTTGGCTGAAAAAGGGTCAAAATATGTATACTAAAGTCATATCTGTGTTATGAAATGAGTCCTGTATGATTCATTGTTATATATGATGCAATATATACTGTATCTTAGATTTATTTGTTTACTCCATGGTGACTCAGTGGAGATAACCACAATTTTAAGTTATGATTGTGGATTTAAATACTTATTCTCGGCTATATACTTTTTATTATAATTTGGTGTAGATTTCTAATAAGTAAAATTAATTCGTTCTTCGTAGAATAAAGTGCCGCGCTTACCTTTTTACCTTTTAATATGTTATATTTGTTAGAAGCATGAACAGAGAGAAAGATCTTTAATATTTTCTTGAGTTAATATGGAGGATACTCCATGACTGGTATAATATTAGTAATAGATTATGGCATAAAGTAGACAAAAATATTCATCAATACCATTTATTGTTGTTTACACTTTTTTATTTGGCAATGTCTCCTAAGTAAAAAACATTTTAGGTATTACATAAAAAAATACTCCAAAGCAGCGTTGTTTCATGACCCCCTTGTAACATCGAGACAATAATGAGTGACTCACTCTATACTGATTCATTTGAAGGCCGCTTGGGTTTCAAGTTCGTATTGGGTTTCATTTCGGTGTGTTTTGGTTAATTTCCCCCTTTTTTGTTTTATAAACAATCGGATTTGGTATTGGTGATGAATGTTTATTATAGCGGTAGTAGGCTGTGGGTTCGAATTCTATGAGGGAATGTTCATATTTAACATGTTTTCTTATTGATCTTATGTAAATAATATGTATATGTGTCGCCTTGGACGGAAAGTGGAGAAAAAAGTTGAGTAATTCTATTAATATATAAGAAAAAAGAATGAATTTTAGTGATCTTTTATCGCATTTCTTATAAATAACTTCCCTACACTCTAAGATGCATAGAAATAAAATGTTTAGTATGTGTCCTTCAGAAAAGGTCTTTATGTAACTTTCCTTCAGCACCGTCGCGTCGATATGTAACTTCGAAGGACAAATCGACTTCCTCTTACAACTTAGTTACAATTGAATTACAATTTTTTTTAAAGCGTCACCCCTGTATCTCGTATATAGAAAGGTAGGCAGCGGGAACCTGGTGTTAGAAACTCCTTTCCTATAGAGACACTTTCGTTCCCCACTTTTCCACGAAAAGATTTATTAATTCGAACTTGTCGTTTTCTATATACTACAAACATATTCTTCAACTTTATAATATTAGTGTAGATAGTGTTATCCTGTGTTAGATTTACTTTCAAATTTTCAATCTTTAACTAACTTTTTATTGATTTGTATTAAAATTATTAATTTATATCGATTACTAAAATATCAATGTATAAATCAACTAAAAAATCAAACAAAGACGTTTACTAATTAAACTATGACGTCACCGGTATTCACAGATAACACAGATACAATATCAATTTAATCACATTTTTTTAAAATAATTTTTTTTGCTTGTTTATTTTTTTTAAATTTATGTACAAATATTTAAGTATTTTTTGCACCTCTTCCGTTTCGATGATAAAATTGTGATTGTTTTTGTATGTAATTTGATTTGTTTGAGATATGGCCAACGTTGAATGTGTCATTTATAAGTGTAATATGTATGTTACAGACTTAAGGCTCTAGGTTGTAAAATAAAAATAATAAAAATAAATTTCCGTCACGTAGGAATAGGTAGGGTATAGCAGGGTAGCAGGCATAGAGAACCTGGGAACCTAGTGTAAAGAGACCTCGTTCTCATGAAGTCCCCACGTTCGGCCGAATTCTTTGTCTAAAATATTTCATTTCTTCGAGTGGGAATCGTACCCACAATCTTAATTATTGTTCATTCTGTAAAAATAAACACATATAGGTATCATTATCATATAATATTTTTTTATATATCTACATATATATTTTTTATGTTATATGATTACTTATTTAATTGTTGTATCTGAGGCAATAAATATTTAACTAAAAAGTATGACGCTCGAAGGTTTTTGTTTTTATAAAGTTAATGTACTCAAAGTGATTGAGCACCTTCTTATCGTTCTCGTTCATTTTATCCCAAGATTATAAGAACGTGATGTAATGCATCAAATATGCTTAATTATCAATATGATGTCAAAATTGTATATAACCATTGAAAATTATCAATGTCTGTATGTAGTTCTTTTTATATAGACATTTTTTGTATATATTCTTATATTTAATTATTGTAATAATACCTATTTACAATATCCATTGTTTTATATTGTTATTTTTGTTTTCCATCAAATTCTCTATGTATTGCTAGTGTTGAGAGGCGGCTGCGTTTTGGCTTGACACTAGCTACGAAATTGAGAATCGAACCCGAAACCGTCGAATTTAGGGTCACACGCTTGCGTGTTACACGACTCTTCTTTATAGTTTATTTTTAGTATAAATATATATATACTAAAAATAATTAGTTCTGTGGTTGTTTAGTGGTGAACACCCTAAATATGACTCCCTCGGGGGCTTCAGACTTTTGACCTGGACTGCCTTTAAATATAAATGTGGCCTTCGAGCTTTTGAATCCCTCTAGCTCGGTTTAAAGTAACTCTATTATAATGTTCATTTCATTTAAAGCTTTGTCTCTGTGTAATAGTAGTGGCTCTCAAGTCTGAGATCTTGAGATGTCGTTTTCATTCATAATGTTGATCAATTCAAACCAGTTTTTGAGATAAGCGGGATCAATTAAATAAACATTATTATAATAGTAGTATAGATTTTAATTTAAAATAATATTAATTTCAAAATGAAAAAATAATAATTACCATTTTTTTTATTGTTTGTTGTCTCAAAGCAATCTGATTTTTATTTGGACATTACTTAATTATCAGATAATAAATCATAAGTTTTTATTTTATCTATTTACGCATTTTTAAAGGGATATAATTTCAAATGTAATCTTTCGATGTATTGTAGAAATATTTTGGGTTATATAGCAAAAACCCACCACGCACAAAGCCTGAAAGAGTAAAGTTAATCTTTTAATAATACAATTCCATATCGTGACGCAGTGGTGCGGTCTGTCTGTAAACTCGAGGGTTGTGAGTTCCCAGATTCCCACTGGGGCCTGATGAATTGCTGTAATTTCTTCACTCTGGTTCATGACAATGTAATCATTACGCAATTTCTTCAAAATTCGGCATAAAGTGGGAAACAGAGAGATTGGCTTAACTTTCCTCTGCCCTGCTATATGCGGGATCCAGCGATAGCCAATTTTCCATTGAAGGATTATTAATTTTAAAAATTTGCCTCGAATCGGATTCAAACCTACAACTAACTATATACAACTTTGCAAAGACTCAAATATCTTTATTGCGCATTAATTAAAGTAAATATCATAGTATATTGTAGTATATAATACCCACCTTGCATTACTTACTCTGCGTATTGAGCTATGACTTCACTTGTTTGTATTGGCTGAGATAAGATATAGATAGATATAGATAATGCATGTAAAATGGTAAGTTCAAGAACGACAGGTTTTTTTTTATGAAATATGCAATTTTTATTCGTGATTAAAAATTATATTTTTTTTCTATTTCAATTGCGATTTATATAAATTTTTGTAGAAACGCTTAGAATTTGCATAAGAGGTCACGAATGTCAAAATATCCATTATGGATTGCACGTGAACTACGGCTGTTTAGCTATTTTTTTTATTGAACTAATCATTGCTTGTAGCTTTGTTTGCGTAGAAAGACGTTCCCATAGGTTCCGCTACACTCCTTAACCCTATCTATATACCAAATTTTATCTTTTTAACTAAAACAGTTTCGTTTGTAAGTTGTCTGTCAAAAGAGTGTTTTAGCACTAGGTTCCCAGGTTCCCTTTGCCCTTCTATGGGCGGGATACAGCGTGAATTTAAAGAAAAACCACTGAAATCTTTCATATAATTCACAATCAATAGTGAAATAGTAACTGAGTTTCACATACGCATTACCCTCTTGGAAGTGAGCCAATAATTTCCACCATTGCTAACTATGTTGGTATGACTCAGGTTGGGCATATTTTGCGAGTTTTAGCCCGCTTCAAATGCTTCTAACGTTTTTTTAATTGTTTTTGGACTAATAATAGATCTTTGAATAAACTACAGTCTAGACTAGACTAATAAATTATATTAATCTTAGTATTTGCTCCGTTGAGTTACGGCACTCAACAAGCAATTCCTTCAGACGTCGGCGGAAAGTAAGGATGGGATGTGTCCTGATTAGCAATGTCTTAACACCAGGTTTCCAGGTTCCCTCTGCCACCCTTTATGTTCAGGATACAGCGTGAGGCTAAAAAGTACGAGTGAGAATCGAACCCACACTCATCGCGTACTTATTGTATATTATTATGACGCAATTCCTTTAATAATGACGTAAATATAAAGTTAATGTCCACACTATAATTACCCACTGATAAGGGAAACTGGGTCACATAGTTAATAATAAAGTTTATACGTTAACACCATAAAAGGTTTTTAGGACTGGGTGCTTAAATATAGGTTGAAAGGTCCACTCAAATATTTTGTCAATTATCTTTATTTACTTGTAATTGGAATAAATAAAGTATATTTGTATATGGACTCGTATTTATAAACCAAGAGCGATTTGGACTCTGAGTTCGATCTTGAGATGCCATTTCCATGCATACATTATAATGTATGAATGAAAGCAGTATCTCAAGATAGGTCTCAAATTTGATCTCAGAGTTGGTAGCTGTTTATAAATCGGGGCATCTCGCGTATGGCAGGGTAAGAGTATCCTAGTGTAAATACACCGAGTTCTTCATTTTTCGCCTGAATAAAGGACATTTCTTGTTGAGTTGCAGAACTAAACGCCGCGCTATATCTAGCCAATTCATTCCTCTAAGTAAAGATCGAATTTACAACAATTACTTTGACAGTATAAAATTGTTGGCCTCGATTTTCCACTAGGCTATTAATAAATCTATATAGAAGGAAAGGCTTCGCTATGCTCTTAATCAAGTATAGTGGTATACAAGTTGGTATATGAGACAGCTTTTACGACGACGCGACGACGGCAATTTAATTAGTTTTATGTTTGTAGCTAGAATACACTTGTTAATTTCATTAGAAGGAAAACAATCGATAATACATGTCTACAAGAAGTTTCAATATTTTAAATATTTCATTGTCCCTTGGCTTGGGTAGTTTGAATCGTTTTCTTTTCGAGACATTGTATGGCGTTGAGCTTCGTCATTTAACAGGCAATGTCTCAAAAGGATGGGTTGAGAAAAGGAATGTCTTAACACTATGCGGGAAAGTGTGAATTAAAAAGGATTTATATTATTGTTAGAAATCAGAAGTGGAAAACTAGTGGTGGTTTTTAAAAATTAAATAAAAATATATATATTCTATATGTTTCTAAATTATTCGGAAAGATATATGTTTTTAATTTATATGAATTAGAATTACAAAAAGAGCTTATCACATCCATTAAATGATATCGATATAGTACAAACACGAATGCTTGGGAAAAACTAGGTTGCCTAATATGGAAAATACCATTATGTTGTAAAAACATTGATTATTTAATTGATGGTACTTGATATATTTAGAATTATTATTAGATTATTATCATATGAGTTTGCTTACTAGCTGTATACTTCGGTTTCGCCTGTTAACAGTATCTGAATTTTAATATCATTTCTTATATTGATTATATTTATCTTTACATGATACATTTGTATTAATTTTTATCTATGGTACATGTCTAATTATTATAAAACCATACTACAAACAAAAAGTAAGTAGTAAAAAAATTTGATGTTTATATGTAACTTGAATATTTTTATTAATATTTGAACTGTATAATGTTTAACGTTTTCCTTAACTAAATCTAAAGTAATAAGACCAACCTAGCAAGTCTCTGTCCTACTAAACTTTTTCATAATATTTTTGATATAGGCATGTAGTTGTAAAGTATCCGAGTAATTTGTAGTGATAGTTGTAAGTTCGATTCCTTTTAAAGGCAGTGTTAATAAATATGGCAATTTTTTGATTAGTAAAATTTTAAGAGTGAGCACCAGACTATCCTAATGTGGGCACGGACCACCCGTGTCTGCTCTATTTCTATGTCCATGACTATATACAGCAGGGTAAAGAGAAGAGGAGAGTCTAGTGTTAAGACATTCTCCAGTTTGAATTCTGAAGGCATTTCCTGTTGACTGGCGAAACTCAACGCCGCGCTTTTGTTGTCGAAATTAAAATATGAAATATTTCACTCAACTCTGTTTCATAAAATACAAATTTTGTAAACAAACAACGTAATGAACCATTAAAAAGATAAACGTGCGATAATTCTCATATCAAACGCGCTACGTAAGAGTGAACGCGGCCTCGATCATAAACTCAACGCTAAAGTTATTACGTTGTATAATGTAAATATTTCCCTGGTTTCGCGACAAAGTGCGACGTTGAGTTCCGCAACTCAATATGTAATGTCTCGAAAATTTGGAAAGTGAGAAATGGAATGTCTTAACACTAAGTCTCCTCTCTCTATCCTGTTTGCGGGAAAATGCGTGAACTTTTTTGCCTAAATACAATAAAGATGTAATATATTGTTCTTATAAAATATATCTTTTAAGAAATTTTCAATATAGAATTACTCCTTTTCTAAGACTATAACATCATTATAGGAAAATGTCGAGAATGTCGCTTTTCTAATAGTTCTATAGTTATCTGTGGAAGAACGTCGCTAATGGAATGCCTCGTTGAGGATATTGGAGTAAATTCATTAAAAAGCTTAAGTTAGTTAGCTCTCCTAATAGATTTACTTGTAAATTAATATTTTTATACTGGAAAATAGTAATTGAAATATTAGATATATAAATTGACGATTGTTTAGGAAAAATTAATATAGAGACCAGTTGTTGCTCCAAGTATGTGATTGTAAACTTGAGTGGTTGTGGGTTCAATCCCCAATCGGGGAAATGTATTATTATTAATATAGAGGCAAAGCATGGCTATGAGTTCCGTCACTCAACACACAATGGACCCATAATTCTGCGGGATATGGGAAACGGAATGTCTTAATGTCTTACTAGGTTCCCTCTGCGTACCTTGCTGTGAAGAAATAAGTAATTGTAGAGGAATACCATATTTCCTGCAGCGACTTATTTTACTTTTAAAGTTTAGGTTCAAATCGTTTTTTTTTTTTTTCATATAAAAACATTTTGCCCACAGATTCTATGACGAGTGCAAAAGGAGGTACAACATCAAGTTATGGAAAACTTTCACCGACTGCTTCAACTGCTTACCGGTCGCCGCGATAGGTGAGTGATGGTTTTTTCTTAAAAGAAAATAAAATCGAACCCGCACTAGCCGCGTAAAAAATTGTATGGACTTTTCGATCATTAGCATCTATTAAACTGCGCTACGTCTGGATTACCTGCTTCGTTAAGCGTAAACTGTTGACCATACATACATATATACATACATAATATTGACACCCAAGTGTTAATAAATATATTTAGTTGATATTAAATGTTTAATAATTTGTTTATATTTGCTTCGTTCTCTGTCTTTGCATAGGTTTGACGGTGTTACTATATATATTCCAAAACTAAAAAATGTTTTAATTAACGAAATTTAATATAGCCCGACTTTGATATACCCTTCTAAATATTGTCGCGTTCCGTTTACTCTTTTTTTAATTAAAAAAAAAGAGAGTTTGTTTTCTTAGTGTGGATTAATATTTAAAAAAAAAAACGAATATTTTAAAAAATTATGTTCATATAAATGCCATGAAAATTTTCTTACATGAATGGAAAGTAAAAGTGGGAACGGAGTGTCTTTACACAAGGTTCCCATGCTGCCTCTTACTACTCTGCCATGTGCGGGATAGAGCGTGAAGCTTAAAAAAAGCTGTTATTTTGATGCGTCTGCTGACCGATGGTAACGCTCGAGTCATCATTGTCCATGTAACCGCAAGGGCGGACGTTGATTGTGTCTAGACTTGCATTTGAAATAAACAGATGCGTTGTTTATTGTTATTTATATTAGAGTTATATTTATAAGGCCGTAGTGGCGCAGTGGCACAAGCATGTGACTGTACGCGATGGTTGTGGGTTCGATTGCCACTCGAGGTAATGAATTGTTATTTAGTAATATTCTCATTTCTTCGCTATGCCAACAAACTAATGATTTGCGCCAGTCAAGACGCAATGTTTTGAAGATTCGGCGGGAAATGGAAAACGGAGTGTCTTAACACTAGGTTTTACCACATTGCCTACCATGCTACATGCGGCATATAGCGTTAAGCTGAAAAAATTATAATATCACATATTTTATCTATACTAATATAATAAAGCGGAAGAGTTTGTTTGTTTGTTTGTTTGTTTGACCGCTAAGATCTCTGGATCTACTGGATCGATTTACTTTGTTTTTGTTTTGTATGAAAACTGGGTTCTTCAGAAGTGCTATAGGCTATATAATATTACATTACACATATATACTGCTAAATTAAAATACTTTCTTATTTGACATGCAATTTATTTTGCCATGTTAATAACAAACGTCGCGTCGCTATGCGACCGTTAACGCGACATTTTGATATTCATCCTTATGAAAATAAATATAATAGTCACTTTTAGCATTTTATCTAGATTGAAATTATAGTTTACTGTATAACATACTAATAAATAATTAAGGAGATGTCACTGATTCGCAATGACTTAGCCTTCGGGCGGCATAGTATGAGTATGACCGACGCGAAAATATTCTTATAGTTCAAGCAGGCGTAGCCGCGTCCGGGTCCACTAGTGCGGCATATAGCGTTAAGCTGAAAAAATAATAATATAACATGTTTTATATTATATCAAAACGAATGGACATAACGAGGCCATGTGTATATAAAAAAATAAAGTCTTATTATATTCGCTCGTACGTAAGTTGGTTATATATTTTTTTTCCATACACTTTGCATCTTTCATTCTTGCGTGTAGCCTATGATTGGTTTTAGAATCCTTGTAAAGTTAATTAAAATTAATGTTCTACATACATGTCACGGCATGTTCCATACATTTTGCAGAATTTTCGAGACATGTATTAAGTGGCAGAACTTAACGCCGCTTCGTGTTGTGTGTCTTACCAGAGAATTATTCCCTTGTTGTGTTTTCATTAAGATGCTGCTTCAAATACGTACTACGGTATAGTACTATAGTAGTAGCACGTGGGCTGGCTGTTGGCTGTAGCTGTTATTAGAAATAATTTGTAGAAGATGAATTTAAATTCATGTAGAATGGCAGTTTCTACTGGTTGTTTCTTTAAACATTTTGTTATTATTTGGAAAAATATTACTTTATTTCACTAATACGGTGTTTTATTAAATATAAGTTACATTAAAATCTGTTTAGCCGATTTTTTAAGATCAACAGTAAAATCTTTCACAGTTAATATTCGAATACGTCATACGTTAAACATTGTGCAAGAAATTTGTGAAAAGCTATATTACTAAAGTTATTTAGGTGACCTTTTCGTAATATGCACAAAGCACTGCAGTGTATTTAATACTATAGTATACTATACATGTATGCATTTCTATATTATACTATACACATAACGGCGGTCGATGACCCCCACCCCAGGGCACTGATAGGGTTGACTTGCCAAGTCTTACGCTATTCACATTTGAAGTTTATACCGGAAAATTGTATGGCCATTGATGTGCCGTGATACAACCCTGCATATGGGATGGTTGAGGGTTCGATCCTCGTTTGGTACTAGGAGTTATTTCTTTTTCATCGCTCTGACGAAGACATCTGGCGGATGTCGCGGTTCTTTCACATCCGTTTTTGAGCTAACGTCGTCGTTTGAAATGTACTGTTTTATGTTGATGAAATTATTCGATTTCATCCGGTTATTAGTAATTAAAATCGATACCAGTACATTAGCGATATTCATATTATAGTATTTTCAATTAATTAATACGTATTGATACGAATTATAATTAAAAATTTAAATCGAATTTTAGACACATTGCGTGTTGAGTGGTAGAACTCAACGCTGCGTTTTGCCTCGACACCAGAGCGCTCAAATGGAAATATAAGTTTTAATTAAATATTTCACTTACTCGAGTGGGAGTCGAACCCACAGCCAGTCGCGTTTACAGTCCCACTTTGTGCCTCTGAGCCACTACTGGCCTCTGTTATGAAATATATAAAAACGTAATATTAATTTAATGCTCTTCAAAAATGTCATATCCTGACGATCATATTGCCTCCACGAGTATGTCTGGATGTAATTACTGGTTAGGACTTTGGACGCCTGTAGTTCTCTTGGCCTAGTTTACTAAGACAAAGTTGTGTAATGAATTTATTATGAAATTTTGCTCTCATCTTTTATGGCAAAAAATTAATATTCAAATAATATTTTTTTAGCCTATATCTATATTTTAGATTATGGTTTTAAATTGGATATTGGGTTTTTTAGATTAAGGTAAAGGCAAAGTATTTTTCTTTTATATATTTTTGTAATTGTTTTTCGAGACCACTCGAGGAGCAGGGGCGAATGCCAACGCGACAGCTTGTGGGTTTGATTCTCACTCGAAGAAATAAATAGATAAGAAATAGATCGAGATCGATAGAGAAATCTTTAATATTTTTATTTCTTCGCTCTGCTAACGAACGGCAAAGAACGGCGTTGAACGGAGTTTTTTAACAGTAGGTTCGCCGGCTCCCACTGCCTACCCTGCTATGTACGGGATACAGCGTGACGCTATGAAAGTTTTTATTTAGACTAAGGCCTTTATGACGTAAAGAGATTGTATATATACGTTGTTCGTTCAAAAAGCGGCGTTGAGTTTTGCCATTTAACACGCATGTCTCGTATTCGGGCGGAAAATGAAGAATGAAGAATGTCTCGACACCGGTTTCTCCATCCGCCTATGCTGTATGCGGGATGTGAATGCGAAAGAAAAATATGAGAATAGAATTTTTTAACGATACATGCACTAAGATCTAAAGGCTCAAGGCCTAGAAAGGTCTTGTCTATATAATACAATTAAACGCGCCTCACTTAATTTATAGATCGAGGCCGAACGCTACAAATATCGCCATCTTTTCTTGTAAATAAGTTGTTTGTCTACGACATAATAATTGGGTTCACGCTGTGTCCCGCATGTTGCAGCGTAGGCAGAGGGAACCTAGTTTTAAGATACTCACAAGAATGCACAAGCGTGAGACTTTAAGCGCATCTGGTTGTGAGTTCGATTTCCACTCGAAGAAATAAAATATTTAATATTTTCATGTAGAGGCAAAAGCGCGGCGTTGAGTTCCACCACTCAACACGTAATGCTTATAAAATTAGGCAGAAAATGGGGAGGTGAATCCATGAATTCACCCAAACCTGCTGGATACACCGTGAAGCCAAAAAAAATTTGTATTTTTAACATTAGGATTACCAATATGGACTTACGACAAACTTGTTTTCAAGTAACATAAAATACTGCGAATTGTTATTTTATTATTTTTTTACTATCTTGTGAGTCATGCAAGAAAGCGGTGAGTAGTGGGTTTTTTTGATTGTCATAAGGAGTGTGATAAGGGAAAAGATTTTTTTTTGTTTACGTGGAAATCCATATATAAATTGCAAAAATATAAATTTATAGTCTTAAAGCTCTGGTGTCGAGGCAAAGCGCGGCGTTGCCTCCAGGATTTGGCGGAAAGTGGGGAACGGAATGTCTTAACACTAAGTTCCCTCTGCTTACTTTGCTGTGAGCGGGATAGAGCGTGAAGCTCATTTAATTTTTGATTTAAACATAAAAAATAAGATTAAAAATAATGCCTCTTTACTTTACAATAAGAGGAAATGTAATTTGTTGAAATGTTTAAATATGAATGAAGAATGGCCGACGAAAATATCCGATTTGGCAATTTGTCGTAATTTATTACTATAGTGCTTTTAATGGATTCTTGAAATATATTTTGTGAAATCACTTCAATCATAGCTAGTATCGAAGAAATATATATTTGATGTTGAAATTGAAAGGGGAAATGTTAAACTGGCTATGTTGTGATGATTCCAGGGGATCTAGGATTTACCTAACTCAGTTTAACTGAATTAGTTTAATTTTAATTGAGTTTGGTTGATATTGAAGTATTTTGAAATTTAAAGGTAAACATGTATATCGTATTAGGTAGGTGGTACCAGTGTGTTTATATGGCAATCAGTCTAGGTTGTGATCCTAAGGGAACTAGGATTTACGTAACTCAATTAACCTCAGTTCACCTAATTTTGTTGGATATATCGTGATATGTATAAATATTTGAGTTAGTGCTCGTGCTAAACTTACTGACTGAAATTGTATGGGATTAGATATTATAGGTGAACAAATATATTGGAAATTCTGTAATTTTTAATGTACTCTAGTGCTATGACATTATACTTTCGCTGAAATTTCGAAACATTGCGTATACATTGCCGTAATTCAACGCCGAAACTGATGGTTATTTTTATTTAACGCGAAAAACGAATCTGCAAGCAAAAGCTTAGAGTAGGTACGATAATTAGCAAAAAAACGTAAAAATTACTCATTTATTTAGTTCGCATCTAATTAAAATTAATTAATTGCTAGGTGTTAAGTAGAAACATCATGTTATCTTTTTTTTTTAACATTTTTGAAGTATCATTCCACACTTACGGAACTTGGACGGCTTCCAAGAGGAGCAGGTTCAAATCTCGCCATCTTTATCTATCGTTTTCCTTGAACCTAATTTAGACAAAAAATCTTCATATTCATCTGACACTTGTATTGAAAGGCTAGAAATTTCATAATGAAAGTGGGCTCGTATCTCCTGTTAATTAAAACAATCCATTGTTCCGTTTTCATATTTTGAGATTTTTACGTTTTTTTTTTACGTTTACGTTGTTTTGCTAAACGAGTTGGTTTACGTAATAGCTATTACGTGCTAGCTTGTGAATTTTATACTATTTCCGTGCAATGGTCTAACGTTTTGTACGGTGGTTGTAGGTTCAATCCACAATGAGGGCAAGAGTTATTTTAATTTATTCCTTCTGGCGAGACCAAATGTGGTTTGACATAGGCAGAAAATTAAGAACGCAGTGTTCTTACAGTGGATTCTAATCTGTATACACTTCTGTTAAGCCTAAATTTGTAGTAATTGTAATATAGTTTATAATTATGGCTATTTTCAAAAAATAAGTATATTGAAGTCAATATATGGAGAACGGAACGGACCCTGGCAATAGCCGGGATTAATGCCAGGAGGAAGAAGAAGATATGCAGAACGGAAGTGTCTTAATAGCATCGGAGTATCTTAACGCTCGGTTCCCGAGTTTTCTCTGTCTACAAAAACGAAAAATAATTATTTTTCTAATCCATCCTGTATGTAACATTTGTTATAGAATACTTTATCTTATTCTTCTCTCCTCTTCTTAAATTGGATGTGAATTGACCAGATCATGGTTATACCATTATTTTTGATATAAATAACCCTTCGTTACATATTTAATTTGTTTCGCCAGTCACGTTTATATCTACATCTAAAGATCTAAAGAATGTTTTTTAATTACATCCGACGTCAAAAAATTAAAATATTTTTTCTTAAGAAAGTGTACCTACTTCTGAAATGTTTGACGGTGTCTCTTAAATTATACTGACCTAGTTAATGAAAAATATTTTATTATAAGCCTATTTGTGTGATTATATTCACACATCTCCCGTATTATGCATAGAAAAAATGCACCAGAGNAAATAGTTTTGGTTTTACCAATATAGACCTAAAACAAACGTGTTATCAAGTTACATTAAATACTGCGAATTGTTTTTTTTATTATTTTTTTAGTATCTCGCGAGTCATATAAGAAAGCGGTGAGTAGTGGGTTTTTTTGTTGTCATAAGGAGTGTGATAAGGAAAAAAAATATTTTTTGGTTTACGTGGAAATCAATACATAAATTGCAAAAATATTATAAATTTATTTTCTTAGAGCTATCGTTCTGGTGTCGAGGCAAAGCGTGGCGTTGAGTCCGTACTCTCCTCTCTACTCAACACACAATGCCATCAGAATTCGGCTGAAAGTGGGGAGCGGAGTGTTTTAACACTAGGTTCCCTGTGCCTACCCTGCTGTGTGCGGAATACAGCGTGAAGCTCATTTCATTTTTGATTTAAACATAAAAAATAAGATTAAAAAAAATACCTCTATACTTTACAATAAGAGGAAATGTAATTTGTTGAAATGTTTAAATATGAATGAAGAAAGGCCGACGAAAATATCCGATTTGGCAATTTGTCTTAATTTATTACTATAGTGCTTTTAATGGATTCTTGAAATATAATATATATTGTGAAATCACTTCAATTGTACTAATCGAAGAAATATATATTTAACATTGATGTATTTTGAAATTGAAAGGGGAAATGGTAAACTGGCTATGTTGTGATTCCAGGGGATCTAGGATTTACCTAACTCAGTTTACCTGAATTAGTTTAATTTTAGTTGAGTTTGGTTGATATTGAAGTATTTTAAAATTGAAAGGTAAACATGTATATCGTATTAGGTAGGTGGTACCAGTGTGTTTATATGGCAATCAGTCTAGGTTGTGATCCTAAGGGAACTAGGATTTACGTAACTCAATTAACCTCAGTTCACCTAATTTTAGTTGGATATATCGTAGGTACGTACAAATATTTGAGTTAGTGTTCGTGCTAAACTTACTGACTGAAATTGTATGGGATTAGATATCGTAGGTGAACAAATATATTGGAAATTCTGTAATTTTTAATGTACCCTAGTGCTATGACATTATACTTTCGCTGAAATTTCGAAACATTTCGTATATAGTATTCGTATTAGATTCGTATGAGTTGGTACGATAATTAGCAAAAAAACGTAAAAATTACTCATTTATTTAGTTCGCATCTAATTAAAATTAATTAATTGCTAGGTGTTAAGTAGAAACATCGTGTTATCTTTTTTTTTTAACATTTTTGAAGTATCATTCCACACTTGCGAAACTTGGACGACTTCCAAGAGGAGCAGGTTCAAATCTCGCTATCTTTTATCTATCGTTTTCTTTGAACCTAATTTAGACAAAAATCTTCATATTCATCTAACACTTGTATTGAAAGTCTAGAAATTTCATAATCAAAGCGGGCTCGTATCTCCTGTTAATTAAAACGAAGGTCTTTCAGTACAATCCATTGTTCCGTTTTCATATTTTGAGGTTTTTTTACGTTTTTTTTTTACGTTCACGTTGTTTTGCTAAACGAGTTGGTTTACGTAATAGCTACTTGTGAATTTTGTACTATTTCCGTGCAATGGTCTAACGTTTTGTTTGATGGTTGTGGGTTCAATCCACAATGAGGGCAAGAGTTATTTTAATTTATACCTTCTGGCGAGACCAAGTGCGGTTTGACATAGGCAGAAAATTAAGAACGAAGTGTTCTTACAGTGGATTCTAATCTGTATACACTTCTGTCAAGCCTAAATTTGTAGTAATTGTAATATAGTTTATAATTATGGCTATTTTCAAAAAATAAGTATATTGAAGTCAATATATGGAGAACGGAACGGACCCTGGCAATAGCCGGGATTAATGCCAGGAGGAAGAAGATATGCAGAACGGAAGTGTCTTAATAGCATCAGAGTGTCTTAACGCTCGGTTCCCGAGTTTTCTCTGTCTACAAAAACGAAAAATAATTATTCTTCTAATCCATCCTATATGTAACATTTGTTATAGAATACTTTATCTTATTCTTCTCTCCTCTTCTTAAATTGGATGTGAATTGACCAGATCATGGTTATACCATTATTTTTGATATAAATAACCCTTCGTTACATATTTAATTTGTTTCGCCAGTCACGTTTATATCTACATCTAAAGATCTAAAGAATGTTTTTTAATTACATCCGACGTCAAAAAATTAAAATATTTTTTCTTAAGAAAGTGTACCTACTTCTGAAATGTTTGACGGTGTCTCTTAAATTATACTGACCTAGTTAATGAAAAATATTTTATTATAAGCCTATTTGTGTGATTATATTCACACATCTCCCGTATTATGCATAGAAAAAATGCACCAGAGGAATTGTCTTAATGGATTCGAAGTGTTTTAACACTAGGTTCCGATGTTCCCTTGGATACAGTGATACCAGACACGACAATGATACTAATGAGAACCAAACTCCTGAGTGTTTGGTAATTTCTTGACTGAGTCACTATACCGTTTAATTTCATATCTCGATATAGAGCCTCAACTCTAACATTTCACTTCAAGGTCTAATTTTCTGGGTCAGACCTGGATGATTTGCTACGGGGCGTGTTCGCGACAGTTCAAGGGCGTAAACGCTGTGCAATACGCCGGAAATAGATTACTTACTTTGTATATAAGCTATGTGACGAGTGGAGTTGTAAGGGTTTTGTTGATTTGAATTAAAAATTAGCTTCACGCTGTATCCCGCACACTGCGGGTTAGGCAGAGGGAACCTCGTGTTAAGACACTCCCCACATTCCGCTGTATTCTGGAGGCATTGCGTGTTAAATGGAGCAACTCAACGAGAATATATAATATTAGAATATATTCTTGTTTATTTATTGGTGGATACTACGATTTTTTTAATAAAGAAATTAAATAAGAAGTTACATAATGGCGATCCGAGACGTCACCTCCAAGTAAAATAACAGTTTTAATAATGAAACACATATGCGGCGTTAAGTTCCGCCACACAAAACGTAATCTCTGGAAATGGGGGAATACTGTGTCTTGCGGGATAAAGATTTTGAAACCGACACTAAACGTTTTACCTATACGACTAAAAATAACTGACACTAGCCTTACCTAACTAACCGCACGACTTACCGTTCCCCTGGATGCCGTAAATTCTGAACGGTTCAAGGTTCGAGCGCGTTGACTGACATTCTATTTGTGATGCTCACGTGTCTGAAGTGTGAGCTGACACGAGACTGGCTGTGGCTAAAAGGTGGAGTCATTTTTTATGTTTCTACTCGAGTAATAGTTTTTTTTACTTTTAATGTTTTATTTAGTTTTCGTTATATTTTATTTAATGGAAGCAGTTGGGATAAACGTTGGACTGTTAATGCGACGGTTGTGGATTCGATTTCCAATCGGCACAGTGAAATATTTAATATTTCCATTTTCTTCGGTTTGGTGGGGTACGGACGTATTTTAATGGAAATTTAGTAGTGTTTTAACAATAAGTTCGTAGGCCCCCTCTGCCTAAAGATCTGTTATTGGATTTTATATTTACATACCTCTCAATTTAGGTAACAACGGAGTGACGAATTTCTCTTATCTTACATTTTTTGATTCTTTCTTGTTGTTACTTTATTTTTATCATCACTTGTTTATTATTTTTCAATGAACCATTATCTACCGAACAAACTTAAACAATCGTCAAATGAAATTGGCCGTTTGTAGCGTTTAATTGACAGAGCTTTTAGGCAGATATTAATAAATTTGTACCATTTCGGAGTTACATTTACTCTAATGAAGTTATTCCTTGAAATAACAATTATGCCGTCTCGATTTTAGATACGTATGTAGCGAGCTTAATGGATTTTCCACTAGAGGTTGGGATTTATTTGTAGGGGTTTTTCTTGTTTGTAAAAAATTAGTAGATTTTATTTGTCTATAAATAGTATAATAGTTAACTTTACTAGGTTTACCCTCTGCCTAGCCTGCAACATGCGTTAAGCTATTTTTTGTGCGTCTTTAGTCTATTAACGTCTTTATTTATTCAATGTTTTTCGTCGTTTAGTTTGAAAATGTTAGCCTTACCTATTTGGAGGTGGAAGCTGACAATAACTGATAATAAAATCAACACACGCTTTTTCTAAATATTACTTTTTATGTAATGATGAAGTTTCCAACATATTTATAAAATGCAAATTTCGAAATTATCCGAAAAAATAAACTTTGGGACTCTATTTTAAGATAAATAATAAACATTATTGATTTATATTGAAAGTAGAATCAGTATAATATATTACGGTTCCATATGAGATATGACATATTTCAAATACCTCCCAGTCTATCTATCTTTTTACATGTAAATATATAGAAATAGCTCTAAAATGTAATATTACAGGCATGGTATACTCTAAGCGGACGAAGCTTATGGTTATTACACTAAAAAGGTTTCCTCTTAGTCGTTCTTAAAAGCCTACTAGTAATATAATAATGGTACCGAGTAATTATAGGTCTTTCACGTTTTATTCTGTATATGTAGGGTAAGCAGAGAGAATTTTAACGCTGACGGAGCTTAACTCAACACGTAATTTCTCGAAATTTTTACCGAAAGTGGGGAACGGAGTGTTTTAACACTACTAAACATTTACTAATAAAATAAGGAAAACATTTTATTAGAGACAAAAGAAGGTATAAAGTTAAATTATTTTTCTCATAACCTGGCAGTTTTACTCCCAAAAGACTAACTATAAACTGTAAAGACAATCACGACACCCAATCATGTAAATAGGGTCGTTGCGAAGTCTGGCGCTCGTCCAGGCCCTAGGCATGAAAATTCAACACTATTTTCACAATGCTAATTTGCCATTTTTCCTTGTTTCCTTGTTGTAACATGCCAAAGCAAGTACTAATATTATGTTAAAATATTTAAAATGAATATATTTATATGTATATCTATTAATTTATTACTTTTCTTGTAAATAGAAGTCAATAGTAATAATAATTTTAATAATAAGGCCGTTGTGGCCATCAGCGTGTGATTGTAACGCGATGGTAGTGGGTTTGATCCCCGATCGAGGGAACGAAGTATTACTTATTAGTATTTTCATTTCTTGTGTCTGCCACCAAGGCTAAAGTCCAGCGTTGAGTTACGCCACTCAACACGCAATGCCTTTAAAACTTGACAAAAAGTGAGAAACAGTGTGTCTTAACTCTAGGTTCCTTTTTCCTACCCTGCTATATGCGAGATACAACGTGAACCTGAAAAAAATATATGTTTAAATATAGATAGATATATATAGATAGTAGAGCTGCGTCGCAATCGTGATGTTCTCATACAAAGAGACAACCTCACGCGACAACGTGATTGTAAATAATACTTGACATATTATACAATTTGTGTTGCGGATACGACCTATTGTTTTCCTGTATGTTCAATTTATATATCTTTCTAGGTTGGACGTGGTGCTTCGTGGTGGAGTGATTGTTCACTATGTCTCTCTTAATTAGTGTCTATATATTAGGTACTTGTATTAGACGTAGTAGGGGTAGTGTAAATGCGACTAATTATAACTAAATTGTGGGTTTTACTTGACCACTCGTGGAAATGAAATATGTATTTTTTGATTAGCTGTGTCGGGACTAAACACGGCGTTGTGTTCCGCCACTCAACACGCAATGCCTCTTTAATCCGGGGTTGGGGACGGAATGTCTTAACAATAGATTCCCTTTGCCTATACTGCTATTTGCGTGATGCAATGTGAACCTAAAAAAAAAAACAATACAGTAATATAAACAAAATTTATTATTGTTATTAATTAAATAATTAGTCTTTAAGCTTATAAAAAAATATATAAATTAAATTTTCGACATCGTAAAACATACGAATTGAAAAGAACCAATCAATATGTACATTGTACCATTCCATCTAGAGAGGCGCAATACGAGTACGTCGAATATTTAAACAGTTAAGAGGAGATCGTTTTAATCGGGATTTTAATGAAATCGTTCGTCTGAGTGACCTATTTCTGATACTTTATTAAAGATTTTGTTTATAGCGTAAAGCTTGTTTGTAACGATTGTTGTGGTTTCAAATCCACTAGGGGGAACAAATTAATTATTAATAATTGATTTCTTTGACCGTAGGCGTTGTGATGAGAATAAACTTCTAGTTTACAGGTAATGATGATTCTGTAAATGTATTGAATTGTAATGTTATTGAATTTCTTAAGATTAAGACAAACCTATACATTTATATCTTTACGTCTATACTGATTATTATACAACTGAAGAGTTTGTTTGGTTGAACACGCTAATCTCAGGAACTACTGGTTCCTCACTTAATGTGATGTGATAATTGTAAAGCCCTCCTCGATGAATGGAGGCTCTGAAGTAGGTACCTCATACCTGTGGTCCGAGTCACCTCAAGCACTTAGTGTGTCATGTCACATGTGTCATACACAACTCTCCGTTATTACCATTTGACTATGCTAGTGTCACCACAAGTAAAAGATAATCTTAAAATAATCAAATGTATAAAAATACAAATAAACAATGTTTAATCTAAAACAAATATCTTAAATATTTTGGTTACGACGTTGCTATTTGCGTATACGTCACGCCTACGCATTGAAAACAATCCTAATTTCGTACAACACCAGAAGCAGGGTTAGCAAATTGGGTCAGGTATTAAGAGGACTTTTCAAATTAAGTAACGGTAAGGTAGACGGTAGAAACGTGGGTGGAAATCTTGAAATTAAAAGCGAAACAGGCTGTAGTCTGAATGAAATACTACTTGAGTTATTATTTATTAGGTTTATAACTATAATTTTTTATATTTATTTTATCAAAAGGTTTTAATTTCTTTTCATTTTTAATTTAATTCACACTGTATTCTACATATAGCAGGACAGGCAGAGTTGACCGTAGTGTTAAGACACTACGTTCTCCAGCTTCCGTTGAATTTTTGTAGGGTTCAGTGGCGTTTTGCCTTGGTATCAGAGCGACACCACTATAACCGTCACCCGCTCGTGCTCTGTATCACGACGGCCTCAAAATTTACCCCTTAAATTTACCCTTTTTTAAGTATTTTTAATATAAATAAATGATATAAACTGGATTAACGGTTTTGCGCAACAGAAAAGCAATGGAAATAACTAAAAGTTGTGTGTGACTCATTCTAAGTGCTTGAGGAAACTCAACCTAGTAAAGTGGGTTACATCTAATAGGTTTAACGTGATGCAATATAGCCTACTGCCTTTCTCGATAAATTAACTATTTAATACAATTTTTTAAAAAGCTAGAAAAGAAATTTATATCTGGATTGAACCCACTCCCATCATGTATGTAATATAACTGTAGTAATACATTTTTGTATTGTATTTTAATGTTATAATACCTAAACCATATTTTTTTACGTTACGTCTGCTATTTGACAACGAAATAGAACTTTCGCTAAATTATTATTCATTATTCGATTCGATTTGTATTCGCGAATCATTCGAAGAGAAAACTTTATTTATGACAGTGCTCTTGGGTTATGTCGTGGTGGTTTTGTAATATACTTCTTACTTACTGAACATACACCACGAAAAATGGGCTCTCTTCTTTTCCCCTTCTCTACTTCTCTTATTGCTCTCCTACTCACCCTTAAGTCCGCGGGAGTGGAACGGACCCATTACGGACTACGTTGATCTCGCAAGAGTAAACTACATACCTGTGTTTCCACCAATTCACAGTGTGAGCAAAGTAATTATTTTTTATTAATATTTTTATTTATTTTGTATGCGTGATATAGCGTGAAGCCAAAAAAAGAACTATATTTTAGTACGAAAATATGGCCACACTTAATTGTTTCCGGTGATATAACCTTAGAGCAATTAACTAATTGAAATTTGTAGTTATCTCCATACATCTATATATACCTATATATCTATAAAAAAAGCCTTACTTTCTGAAGGTTTTTCAAACATTCGCTAAGTGCTGCACAAGGTTTGTGTAAGGTTGCCGAGATATTTGATGTGTGAGTCTGTCTTATCTCTGCTCTAATTATTTTATTTCCGTTGTTTGATGTCTTATTTTTATGAGACATTTGTCAATGTTTATAAAGGAGGTATTTTATAGAAATGGTATCAGGTTGTTTTGGTTAGAAATTCAATTGACAATTTTAAATGATTTTTGCACTGATTGAAGGAACTACAATACAAATATTTTATAGAAATTGTCTTAACTTTTCAAATACATTATTCTATGAATAAACATCGTCAAATATTTAAAACACCGTTTTTAATTGTTAAAGAATGAGAGAGAGAGAGAGAACTCTTACTTACAAAATAACTTTATTTCTTATTTTTCTTTGTTTTTACCAACAATTTCGCCTCCCGTGGTCATATAGAAATAACTAAGACTGAACATTCTATGTCCCCGGGCTGACACTAAAATTAAAACTATAAGTTCCTGAGATTAGTGCGATCAATTAGTATAGATATGATTTAAAAATCAATAATAAATTGTAAGATAAAAATGGAGATTTTCAACGAATCAATAGAGGTTATAATTCTGCAGACTTCCTTATTATTTCAGTGTAATTAAATTATGTATGTATGTATGTATATCTAAATACAGTTTCTCAAGAAATCTCTTGCCTTGAAACATACACGCGCCTTGCGGTTTTAATTTTACCTGATTGCGGTCAGCTTACTAAGATATCGAGTATATCTGTGTGAATTTTTGCATACCTACCTCGTGTTTAATATGTGTTTGTTTGGTTGAACTCACTGATCTCAGGAGGTCTAGGTCGAAGTAAAGAACTTTTTCTATTGGATAATCCATTTTTTGAGTAGAATAGTAAAATAGGCTTCATTATATTCCATTATTATTAAGGTAGATAGAGCTAGTCGCTTGAAGTTAAATAAAAAAGAAAAAACAAAATTGTTAATAGATCCATTTTCTATAGAAAACTCTCATGTATTATACTCCATAGTTCTCAGTTCGATTGTTGCCTCGTCGACTCGAGAGCTGCCATTGTCTTGAGTAGGTAAACGTTTGTAGGTAGGAACACTTCCGTACACATACATTTGTATTTGTTGTTTGGTGTTTCTTTTTTAGTTTTTTTTTAGTGTATGTTATAGTTATTGATTATTTAGTTATTTTAGACTCGTTATGGATTTGTTTTTTACACAAGGGAACGTAGTTTTTGTAAATAAGACAAAGCGCGGTGTTGATCTCCGTCCACTCTATACACAATATCTCGAAAATTCGGCGGAAAGTGCCGAACAAAATTTTAACACTAGGTTCCCTCTGTTTATACTGCTATATGCGGGCATTAGCAGCAGCTTTTAACATCACTTTGCGTTTGTAAGACGTCACTCAGTTTTGCCAGAAGCCAACCAACTGATTTTTTAGAATCAGTGACCAAGCGGAAATCGAACTCACTAACACTGTTTTTAGTGAGCCCTTTCACAAACACGCTACTGGTATTACATTAAATTAAAATGAAATGGTTTCTTTTATACCAAACTTTCCTTATAGTGGAATTTATAATTTTTTCATGTTCTATGAAAATGTTATACCGGGGAAAAATATTTATTACGGGCGGGGTGGGTCTTTCAATTTTATTTTGTTAGAGTACTCAAAAATGTTTTAGCTGCTTTGAAGCAATTTACCCTATACAGCGACCTTTTTCTTTTCCAATTTAGACAACTTTTGTTATTATTTATATAATATAAGTAGGTATCTATAAACTTCTAACTCGAGGCTTCGCCTGCTAGAACCATACAATTATTTTTTTAACTAATGTAAATGACGGTCGTGTTCCACATTATCGTTTAATAGATTTTATTCACCCATTGAAAACTAGAGTTTCAATACTTTCAATTATAAAATAAAACAAACATTAAATATCAATAACTTTTTTTATATATCTTCCATGAACAGACAGCGATCAGTTACAATTTTATTGTATGTAAAGATGTATAATTATATATAAATGGCGTATTGGAACAGTGTCTGACTGTATATGCGATAGCTGTGGATTCGATTCCCACTCGAAGGTATGACATATATAATACGATTTCTTTTAATTTCTCCAAGGCAAAACTTAACGACGTAGCATAATAAGACGTTCACAATTTTTCTATAATACATACATTATACAGTGCACACCTCACACTGATGTCAATATCCGTCGCGGCAAAACAATGATCGTCTTTGCGCTATCTTAGAAACATCCTGATTCGATATCTCTCTTTGCGGATATTACATATTTAACTTAATGCTTATTGCTTGTACGTAAATGATGAGGTTTTATTTTTCACCGCGGTCTCGTTTAGGTTATGTAGGTATCGTGTTTGTGTAAGTATAAATAAACGGAAATGGTTTCAGGATCTTTTTCCTTTTAGATTCACTTTGTTTCCCGTATAGGGAACCTGGGCACCTAGTGTTGAAAGACTCCGTTCCCACTAAAAGACCCTTCTGCCGAATTCTTGAGGCATTTGAATGGCGGGACTCAACACTGCGCTTTGCCAGGATGCCAAATTTCCTAGATTTTTCCTAGTTTAGTCACATTTACCCGTGCCCCGGCCCCACAAGAGGCTCACTGTTGTTTACTAGTGAATAATAAACGAATAATGTTCTTACATTGTAATAATAATTTGCGTGTAATCTCACGTGTATTCAGACTAACAGGCTATTTACTTACATGTCGTGATACGTGTTGAGAATACGTAACTACGTGAAAGATGGGTAGGTGCGCATCGATGTTGATTTTAATATTATTAATAATTTGCGCCAATGGGTGTCAAGTTTAAAATTTGCTAATTATGTGCTGCTTGTGGATGAAATATCAGTGGAAGTATTTATAATCCGCTTTCAAGTCTGAGATCGAACTTGAGATGCCGTCTTCATTCATAAACTATTTATCTATAAATGAAAACGGCATTTCAAGACCAACCTCAGACGTAAGAGCGATTTATAAATACGGTATTTATAAAAGTAAGTTTTGATATAGCTAAAGATATTTAAAGCTTTTTTTTTTCGTATTATGAGAGAAATGATTTGTTTGCCAGTGCAGAAACATAAAAATACTTCATAAAAGACAGTATATCCTTCACATATCAGGGCAGGCAGAAGGAACCTAGATACCTAGAGTTAAGACACTTCCGTTCCCCCTTTTTTATTATATAACATTTTTCGATAACCGAGTATATTTAGCATTCAGTAATTTGAAAAGGAAATACATAATTTCTAACACCAGTAATTAAGCTCTCCGCGCACGTGTGGATCACGTTCGGCCCAAGCTGTCACGGAAGCGGCTAAAGTTAGCCTCGGTACGTTTGTATTGACGTCATACAAATAGCTAGCTAACCTATATGTGTGTTTGTTTGTTTATCCTCCCTTAGATTGGGAAACTGATGCCGTTGTGTAGAGCTTTTGTTAGTGAAAGCTTATATGAAGTGTTTTTGTTTTTGTTTGTTTTTTATGTTTATTTTTATTAGCTGGTAGTGGTTAAAATGTTAATTAGAGATTAATTGTCATTAAATGTGTGTAGTTTATTATATCATAGCTACAACTTAGTGTAGACTTGCGGGGGATATAGCGTGAAGCTATAAACATGTAGGTTTGTTTAGATCGTAATATTTTTAGCAATATTTAATTATATGTATAATATTTACATAAATACAGATATTTTCTTTTAAAATATATTGTTTTATATTTATTTAAAGAAATTCTTGGGTTAACTGTGAACATTTGAACCCCACAGCCACAACGACGACTCGTAGACAGCGACAGTTTTAATTAGGACATGTCTCAAGTGTTATACGATACGAAGCTATTAATTATGGTTTCTATACACTTCGTCGGCTTAGAGTGTAAAACTGCTAAATCTGTTTATTTTTATGGAAATTCTAATACCATTTCGGGCTTAAGACCGCAAAGAATAATTAATTTTAATGTACTTTGTTATTAATAAATAAATAAATAAATAAAAAAAAAATTAAAAGTGAAAAAAAAATTAATGAGCTTCAGAGTTTACAAGTAGTAGAGAATTTAAAAGAATTTTCGAAATATATATTTTTTTAATTGACGGTCATGGTAAGGCCAAGACGAAAGTCATCAATCCTTTAAATTTATCAGTTTTATAAATATTTGAATAGTTCATTCAGAATTCTAAAATAAATTTGATGTGTCTCTGTCTACTGATAACACCTGTCGTCCTTATCTCGTTTACATTGCAAGTGTTTGAGACGTGTATTTCCTGTTATTTCATAAGAATATTCATATTGTAGGTGTATTTTATTTTTATTTTCATTTTAAGGCTTTTTTTATCTTTTTATTTTAGATAGTTTATTATCTTTAGTAAAAGGCGGTTGACTCATCTGTCGACTGTTAAAAGTGTGTGTTTTAACACTCAGAAAAACTAATTCTGCCAACTCTACTATGTGGGAAAAAGTGTAAAGCTATTGATATCTACAAAATGTGAAAAATCTATCAATCTACTTATCTATGAGGTAAAAATAAATACATAAATGATACAAAACCTCCATAACGAACCTAAAAATAAAAGTACACAAAAACACCAAATAATTTTTAAAAAAATAACATTTTTATTAAGTTTCTTGATATTTTTCATAAGTTGTAAATTTTCTAATTCTATAATATACTTCAAACTTTCGATGTGCCTCTCTCGATTGCAAATATTTACCCCCCTCCGTCCTTGGACTCTGGCACGGTTCAATCACTCGCTTACGTAATTTATTTACATCGAATGATGGTACTACACTCTACTACACCCAATCAGGCACGTTTAAACTAAGAAACTATACAGAATAATAATTATTATTATTCTGATTTTTTTTTAATGTTTCACGCTGTATCCCGCATGTGCACTTCTTTTCTTCTAATAGGAATTGAATCAACCTGTCCTGCCACGACGGGTCGCTTATTTTGAATTGATAGTTCAGCTTTATAATATTAATAGAGATTGAATTTTTTAAAATTTTATTTAATGATGAATTAAATAATCATACTTAATTGTAGTATTCTTGGGCTCATTTGCACTTGAAAAATCTTTTGTTAGTTCTTTAAGTGTTAATTTGGAAATGAAATTAAATAATACTCTTTAATTTAAGTAGACCTCGGCCACCATTACACTAAACAGCTTTTGACCTATTTCAATTTATATTCTCGTTTTCTTTTGTAATTTTAGTATCATTCACATGGCAAAGTAGCCAAAGGGAACCGGGGAGCCTAGTGTCATAACACTCTGCTCCAATTAAAACACTAGCATTCTCCAATTTCTACTGAATTCAACTCCGCGCTTTTCCTCGTTACCACAGCGACGAAATAAAGAAATCAAATAATTTAGAGTGGAAATCGAACCCGCAATCGTTGCGTTTACAATGGCAAGATGGATGGATGCCCCTGGGATCACGGCAGCTTCTATTTATATTCTCTAATATCCCATGTATATTTTTCATTTTTTAAGTTTATTTTACGTTCAGGTTCGTTGTACTCTATGTACGTAATAAATTTCCAGAGAAATTTAATCAAGCGAAATTGCTTTGACAAGTAAATTACGTTTCAACAACTTCGTAAATTGTGTTTGTCTTTTATTGATGTTTTAATTTATGTATTTGATTGTTATGTTGGAATTTCTTTATTTTTTTATATACGTGTAACTAACAACTCTTAACGTCTTCATCATCTCCTTTCAGTTAAGCGATAGTACTAAAACGAAGTTGATGAAGATTATAAAATAAATTGTATTTTAGTACATTTCAGTACAAAAGGACACGAAAATTCAAGTAATTGAGTAAAATGACATCATTACTATAAATATCATTACTATAAATATAAAATCAGACATGTAAGATATTTTCAAAGTAAACTCGTACACCGTATTAAAGGTAGCGAATACGAACAGACATAATATGGTTTTGCGCAATTGGTTGCTTTAGATGACATCGATCATTGAACTCTACGTCGCCAATATCGATCTCTTTGTCTCAAAGATTAAAATTGATTGATGATATCGCAGGGTATTTGGAGAAACCTTGAAAATCTAAGATATTAAATATGTAAGGCACATGCTGTGCTATTGACAATACTTGTATTTAAAACAATTTGATTAGGGTCACTCGTGTCGCTATGGCAAAAGGGTGTGAGTGTAATGTGATAATTGGAGGTTCGATCCCCACTCGAGGGATTAATGTTTTCATTTTTTCGCTCTGGTGTCGAGGTAAAGCGCGATGAGTTTGAGTGACACTAAACACGCATTGCCTCTAGAATTAGGTTGGAAATGGGGAACGGAGTGTCGTAACACTAGGTTCCCTCTGGTAAAAGTTGAAGTTACATGATCGTAAAAGAAATAAAAATAATCCGAACAAGTTAGCTAATGGTCTGAGAAACGAGCCTTAATGTAGACCATTTAATGTAGGATTTATGGTAATTGTAACGTTTGTACTAGACCGAGACATTAAATTTCATTATCTGTTATAACTATTTAGTGGAATGGTGACAGTCTTTATTCTTATGGAATTTTTGTTCGATTTCGCTTCGCTTCGATGCGATCGCTTGCGAAAAGTTATTTCAATATTGATTTAAAGCAAATGGACTCAAATATAGTATCTTCATTTGATTATTAAACATAATATATTATTATTAAATTAGGTAAGAACAATTTAGTTATGTTATTTATTATACAGTAAAACTTACTCTACATAGGTACGTTAAAGTCATCCTCCTGTATGTAGGCGGGAGCAGCAGGGTCGGCAGAGGGATCCTAGTGTGAAAACACTGTCCCATTTAAAATAAAACTGCTAACGATTAAATTTCCTAACTTCCAAGACCAATGAAGATGTTCCAATGTGGTTTTATGGACTTTCTTTTCCTAGATTCTAGAACATCCTTCCAATAGAAATTTCTAAACATATCACTATCGTACGTTTCTAGACAATTGACATATTAGGTTATCGACGGCGCCGTTCTGCCCTAACGCGGCACAGACATACATACATATNTGGCATAAGGGTGTGACTGTAATGTGATAGTTGTGGGTTCGATCCCCTTTCGAGGGATTTAATTATTTATTCTTCATATTTTCACTTCTTCGCTCCGATGTCGAGGTGAAGCGCGATGAGTTTGAGTGACACTAAACACGCATTGCCTCTAGAATTTGGTTGGAAATGGGGAACAGAGTGTGTTAACACTAGGTTCCCCCTGCGTACTATTCTAAAAGTTGAAGTTGCATGATCGTAAAAGAAATAAAAATAATCCGAACAAGTTAGCTAATGGTCTGAGAAACGACCCTTAATGTAGACCATTTAATGTAGGATTTATGGTAATTGTAACGTTTGTACCAGACCGAGACATTAAATTTCATTATCTGTTATAACTATTTAGTGGAATGGTGACACTCTTTATTCTTGTGGAATTTTTGTGTGTTTTAGTTGGTATTGAATTTACATCGCTTCGATTTCGCTTCGCTTCGATGCGATCGCTTGCGAAGAGTTATTTTAATATTGATTAAAGCAACTGGACTCAAATAGTGTATCTTCATTTGATTATTAATGTATTAACATTATTATTAAATTAGGAAAGAACAATTTACTAATGTTTTTTAATATACAGTAAAACTTACTCTACATATGTACGTTAAAGTCATCCTCCTGTATATAGGCGGGAGCAGCAGGGTCGGCAGAGGGAACCTAGTGTGAAGACCATATAAAGTAAAACTGCTAACGATCAAATTTCCTAACTTCTAAGACCAATGAAGATGTTCCAATGTGGTTTTATGGACTTTCTTTTCCTAGATTCTAGAACATCCTTCCAATAGAAATTTCTAAACATATCACTATCGTACGTTTCTAGACAATTGACATATTAGGTTATCGACGGCGCCGTTCTGCCCTAACGCGGCACAGACATACATACATATCTCATATACTCGGTAGTAGGCAGTGGCCCGCCGGCGCCGGCGACTAGGCCGCGCTGCATGAGTCCGTGCACTTGTTTACTACTTGTTCTTGTTATCAGTGAGATAACGTTGGACTGATAACGAGTGTTTTATGATAGGTCCTGCCGCTATAGATGATAGATGAAATTAAGGTGGGAACTAAGTTTGAGTTCTTTGTTTTAATTTTATTGATATTGTGAGATTGCGCTATGTCGATTTTGAATAAACTAAAAGTAAATCATAGGCTTTTCGTTCGCCTTTGATTTTCAAAATCAAAACATTCTTTATTTAATTAAGCCTAGGGTTCTTTATTTACAGGCATTTTTGAATCGTCATGTTACATAAAAATGATAGTTTTACAGAGAGCTACCATCAGCTCGGTTGGCAGTTCTGCTGTGAAGAGCCGACTTGGTTGTATGGTCAAATGAAAATATTTAGGAGCTATATATTATAAATCCTAAGTGTCCAAGATCTGTCCTCTGTCCAACACAAAAAGAGAATTCCTGAGATTAGTGTATACAAATAAACTCTTCAGCTTTCTAATATTACTACAGATATCATAAAATATGTAACGTTGGTTATTATGTATTATTATTATGTACTCTAACGTTTGTAAACAAGTGACGTCACTTGTTATCTCATGATATATTGCAGGATATAGAAAAAATCACGCAATACAAATTTCGCAAAACATTTGCCAATTTTTTTTATTATAAAATTTTATAACAAATTTAACAATTTTATATTAATTAAAAATATTTTGATTAATTTAATCTTCATCATTGTCAACAGTTGACGAGAAGATCTTCTGCTGCCACGGCGGCCTCTCTCCCGACCTCCAGGCAATGGAACAGATACGCAGGATCATGCGGCCCACCGACGTGCCCGACCAGGGCCTGCTCTGCGACCTGCTCTGGTCCGACCCCGATAAGGATACTGCTGGTTGGGGGGAGAACGATCGTGGTGTGAGCTTCACTTTTGGCACGGAGGTATGATATTCGAACTCTATGGATGGGATTGTGGGTAAACTAGTTAACGAAAATTGGTAAACTGAAATTGGGCGAAAGTGGGAAACTAAATGACTTAACCCTAGGTTCCCTAAGCCTTCCTTTTCAACGATTAAAATGAACATGTTATATGAGTATATCACACCCTATATGAAATAGATACGGGACTGCCAACATTGCGGATATTACAGTGTGCGAGTAAATTACCCCTTGCCGCCGCCTCGTTGGCAGCTTTAATACGAAATTGATTAAAGTCTTGTCGTGTGTTGTACTTGTATGACTCATACAGAACGTTCATTATTAGCTATTTCTTTTATAATTATCGTGCTTTGCTGTGGTTTCCTTATTTCTTACCTTACAAAAATGTAGAGTGTCTTAACACTAGGCTCTATTTACCCTACTATACCCAGGATATAGTAGAAGCTGATACAAAAATCCCTTAGTCTGTCTATTAGTGAAAACCTTATTAAAATCCGATGCGTTTACTTCTGTAAATTTTAAGAATACATGTATGGAAACTGCTTTGTTTTGTATTAGATGAAGAAAGGTCATTATCGTAATTGCAGTACAAAGGTAAAAGTCGTGCCCGTCTTATGTAACCAGCATCCGCGTGTCATGTGGACAAACAGACGTGAGCACGCTACCATGTCGATATTTATTTGTTTACCATTATATAATTTATTTATCTATTAATAAATAATATTTTATTATATATTTATCTATGTAAATAATGTTTATTGCCTCGCCTTGTAAAGCGACGTTTGAGGAAGTATCGTGTTTTTGCTTGTAGTGAAAGTGTATATAGATTAATTTATATTTATTTATGTTATTGTTTCATAACTACTTTATACTAGGAGGGTTTGTTTGTTTGTTTGTTTGTTTATCATAGTCACTAACGAGGAGGCAGACTGAGGCCAGTCGTTCTATTCCCACTCGAGGACATTAAAAATTTAATATTTTTTAATTTTTTCTTTGGTCTAGAAACGATGCAAATTCCGCTGCTCGATAACCCAATATCTAAAGTATTGCGAAGTATCTTAACAAAGGTTCCCAGGTTGCCTCTGGCTATGGGACGGCCCATGTGCGTAACAGCGTTAAGTTTTTTTGTTAATCACCTACCAATTTGTTTACAATTTAATTTTTTCATCAGTTAGCTTTTTAATTTATATTTAATTTAGTAAGGTTGTACTACATTTTTAACATTTTTAGAACTTGGATAAAAATAATAATTATTGAATCCTAATATATAATTTTTCGTTTCCAGGTGGTTGGCAAGTTCCTCTCGAAGCACGAGTTCGACCTGATCTGCCGCGCTCACCAGGTGGTGGAGGACGGCTATGAGTTCTTCGCGAAACGACAACTTGTCACCCTCTTCTCCGCGCCCAACTATTGCGGAGAGTTTGATAATGCTGGTGAGTTATTGTTACTTTTGTATATATTTTGGTGTTGTTTTCTTTTTCTGTTTTTCTTTCTTTTTTAAAGGTTTTTGAAGTTTGTGTTGTTTTAGTAGAGTATATTTTTTGCACAATAAATACATAAATTTTAGTTAATTTACATAAATTAGTTTTTTGTGTATAACATGATCAGTGTATAACAGACCAAAAAAGAAAGTTTATAATATATTTCTTTATTTTCAAATTCCAGGTGCCCTCATGTCCGTAGACGAAACGCTCATGTGCTCGTTCCAAATACTAAAACCTGCGGACAAACGTAAACTGTATTCCGGTCTCAATATGGGCAGACCCAACACACCGCCTCGTGCACAGCCCAAGAATAAGAAAAAGTAAGTTTTTTATATTAATTTATGTGTATAACAGTTTTTGTCATTTAATATGTATGTAACTCATGTTATATGATCGGTTCAAGGCGTAAATTGATTAATTCTATGTAAAACAAAGATATGTAAATGCAGTATAATAAAAAATTGTCAAATATAAGTTTTAGATTTCACTATATAAAAAATTATAAAAAGAATTACCAAACTGGGGATTTCATAGATTTGTGCACCAGCTCATTAATATACTAATGTTATACTATAATCAAATTTCCAAATTAGTTGAATTGTAAACATGTCGTATCTAAATTATATTGTATCGAAATAATTTTAATTAAGTCTAATAATATATATTTTAAATGAAACTATTTTTTTTATAGTCCCTTTCATTTTTATACTGCTGCAAAGTGTCCGAAACGTCGGGTTTCCAAAAATGTATAATCCTCAATATACGCGATTAATCCGATTAAAATAGTTTCATTTAAAATGTGTAATAATAGTGAAAATCATAGAACTTAATATATATTTTTATAATATTGTAACAAAATACAATTGTGTTTTTTTTTCTTTATTATAACTATTATTTTTATTTAATTCAGAGATATTTGAGGCCGACTTCTCTTAAGGTATTAGCGTGTTAACTAACATTAAATTTAACGAAATAACATTAAAAAAATTATATTTTATACATTTTATTATTACATGCATGTACTTTGTGTGTTTGGGAGGTTTCTTATGATTTTTGTGTTTGAGTTTGTCGAATTTCCCATTTTTATTTTAAAGCAAATATTAATAAAAAAAGGATTAACGAAACCCGGCCATTTTAAATTAACTCTATGCCTATAAAAGAAAAACTACCAATTCATTTAAAATTAGGTTGCATTTTTATACGAATAAGGTCTAAATTATTCAAAATTGTATTCTATTATACCCGTAAGTTCCTATTTATTATAAGTACTATCTATTCCCATACAAATAAAGTCCAATTAACCCTATTTAATTGTCCCGCAGTTAGCCATCGCATCGAAGTCGACGACTTGCATGGATCCCCGCGATACAACACATTGCCTACGTTTTGACAGCTTTTCTTATGAAAAAACAACCTTTTTTTACCTATCTATGTATGTCCAAAAATTTTCGTTTTTTATCTTAAAATTATAGGTTTTGTACTTTAAATTCGTGATTATCTATTCTATTCCATAATTATTTTGTAGTCAAAAGAATGAATTTGAAGATGAATTCATTTAAAATTGAAGTTCAAAACCTATATATTTTTCTAATTTTATTCAAATTGTGCCCCTTCATTCATTTTTGTATGTTTTGTATAAAATGTAAGATTAATTCTCAATAGTAATAGTTTAAGTTCAATTCCCGCTCGCATTATCAACAATTGCTGGACAATTGTGTTCAGTAGACATGAGCTTTTGGACTCGACGAACTGTCAAAATAGTAAACAATATAAACTTAGGCTGTTCTGCGTAAAGCCTTTGCGTGTTCAAAATAAATGTCAACTGTCAAAATAGCAGAAAAAATAATAAGCCTAGGCTGTATATTTTCAATTCAGTTCAGTTCTTTATTTATGGCGTTTCGAGCGTGCCAGTTGAGCACTAATCACTTCGCCAAAGTCACGTTGTATGGAGAACACACAAAGGAGATTGTACGGTAAAAAAGATGATTCTGTATAATTTCAAGCCTTTGCTTGTTCAAATGAAATGTCAATGTCAAATATGTCAAGTCAAGATATTTATAAGCTAATTTGTAAGCTGCCAGTGCGTTTTTATTTTTTTTTATTCACCACGGCTCCGGGGAGTCCAAGTAGTGCATGTCAGGTGTGAATGCTAGTTTGTATTGTATGTTTGTTCGTATGTCCGTTTACTCAATACACAATAATGTTAAGACGTTGCGCGATTTCAGTGTTATTAAACGATATGTTTTTTTTAATAATTCCTTTATTTATTTTTAAAAAATCGGATACTCGCTCTGGAATCACGTGACGGATGTTAATCGACAATGAGTATGTAATAATTGAAGTTTGAAAAAAAATAAACATTTATAAGTAAGTAGTAAGCGTATCGTGAATAGAAATTCGGTAAAAAAATAATAATATTGATTCGACCGTCCTTCATGGTTGGACGCTTTGTAGATGGTGGTGTAGTAAGCTTTGCGTAATTTAACACCGCAAAACCAGCTTTTTTATTTTGTAATGTTGTCATTGAAATTTTTTTTACTGAAACACGGACCTTTAGAGTGTTTTTTAAATTGAAATTAAATCAATAATTTTTATGTTAGCCTGTACCATACCCATTGTTGGGCAAAGGCCTTTTAATTTCTTCTTCTCTGGTCCATGTTTTGTTACTAACATGGAAGATTAAACGTCTATCCATCTCCATTCAACCATGACAACCAATAATAACAATTATATTTATATAGTCATCTAACATTGTTATACACAGTCCCGTAGTCATAAAATCAGTATAAACGAGGAAAAATTACTTTCCAATTAGTTCTATATATTATATCTATAAATGTTCGGATTGATAACAATTTTGATGTGCTATTCTACACTAAGAATAGAAAAAATCGTTCCATTTTTTACTTTATCTAAATATTTCTACAAGTAATAAATATACATTGGAAATTTTAATTGTAAATAATTTATTTTCTATTTGAAAAAACTTTGAGATTACGGTCCGTGTATCCGACAACCGCAAACGTCAGAAAAGCGCGGGAAAAATTTTAATTATTTATTTTCGCCACAAATCAGACTGAACCGTTTGTCAATGTTCTACCGATGTATGAACTTGCAGAGAGTTGTATATTAATTTCGTAAATAAAAATACTTTCTGAATATTTTTTGTATGTTTTATTTGATTTACCTTGTAATTTAATTTAAATTACACTAAACTACATAGTATCTATACTAACACTGAAGAGTTCGTTTGGTTGGTCGCGCTAACCACAGGAACTGCTGGTTCAGATAGAATAGTTCTATATTTTGTTGTTAATAGAATTCAACCCCTAAGCTGAAAATAATTTCATAACTATATTTTAAAAATATTCGCATAGATCAAGTGGGCGAAGCCGCTTGCATCCGTTAGTATAATATATTAAATAACGTTGAATGTGTCGACGTAACTATGGTCAGAGTTCCTCCATAGAACTCTCTCACTTAGATTGTCATTCACAACTCGGTCATTTCCATTTAAAAGCTAGTAATATTTTTTTAATTTCACGCTGTATTTGCATATAGCAGGGTAGGCAAAGGGAACCTGGGAACCTTACGTTATAATACTTTACTCATTGTTTATTATGTTCAATTAAGTTGATAATCACGTTAATTCTCAACAAAGAGGAAGAAAAGGTTCATTTCTTAAATTAAAACATTTTTTTATGTTGCCGTTTTATTTATATATAGATTTATAAATTCTACTAAAGAAATATGAACTTACTAACTGTATAAGATTATTAATTATATAAGATGTAAATTATTTTTCTTCATTCACATTCACTAAAAGAGTGTAGTATGAGAATGATGTTTTAATTATCTGCAACAAAAGATATCTAATAAAATAATTAATATTAAAAAAAACAGATTAGAATTAGCTTAAAAGAACAACCTTTTCTAAACAACTGAATGATATTTTTTTTTCTTTGTACTTGTACTTGTACCTTGCGCATAGCAGAGCAGCCAAAGGGAACAGGAGAACCTAATTGACTCTATTCTTCACTTTTCTCCGACTTCTGATGGTATTGCGTGTTGAATAGCGTAACTCAACGTCGCGTTTTGGCTTGTTACCAGAGCGAGGAAAAGAAAATATTAAATTAAAAAAAAATCGTTTCCTCGAGTAGATATCGAAGCCACGACTATTGCGTTACTCACTTATATTAACAAAAATTAAATAATTGCACAACGCTCCATAAGGGAAAGTGGAATGCGGAGTAACTTAATACTAGATTTTCTCCGTGCTCTCTGTTATATACAAAAAAATAGAACAAACCACAACAAAAGTGTGAAGGTTCATCGGCAGGAACCTTCCCGCGCGCACCAACGTGGGACGTAAGTTGGCGAGGAGAAGGTTGAGGAGGAGACGTCGCGGCCTCACACCCATACTCGGCCACGAACTCTGGTAAGCTGCTGTTGTTACACGATCCGCCTAAGGAATAATATTTTTATTTTCAGCTTCTCGCTGTATCCTGCATTTAACGGTTAGACAAAAGAAAGATAATGTTATAACATTCCTTTCTCCACTTTCAAATCAGAGGAGGTCTAGCGAGGATGTCACGATGAGAATGAAAAAGAATGTACTCAGCTGGTTTGAGCACGTCGAACGAATAAAGATTTATGAAAGAAAAGTGAGACCCCTTTGAAAACACAGTATCCAAGATAGTGAAGTAAAGTCACGTAAAAAGCACGAGGACCCCCTAAAGGAATGTATGAAGAGGTCGATGACAGTGGACGAGGCGAAAGACGTGTGTAGGGACCATTGCGACCCTTTGACCGTTCTATCTGGCTACTCCCCTAGGGATACAACGTGAAGCTAAAGGCATACTTAGGTATTGCATCATTACCTGTAAAATGATTTGATTTCCAAAGTAGCAATACACAAATATGTCTAACGCTACCGCGGCCAGGTACTCCACTGTTATCATGTCAAATTTCTGAAATTATAAAACCCAAAATTACCACTATATCAAAAAAAAAATTAAATTTTTGTAAAAACACAATAAGTAAGTGAATTTACTCACCACCTATTGATGATGATGTAGAAATTTATAAATTTTATTACTTCAGTATTAATTATTGTATTGCTATTACTATAATTTAAATATTTGTTTTGTATATATAACTTACCAGCGTAGCGGCATACAGCAGAGTGCACAGATACAGTGTGACCTGCACCACGCGCAGCACCAGCAGAGGGGAGACGAACTCCTCAAACTTATCCTTAAATTCGTTTATAATTTGACACACACGTCCACACTCTCTCAAAGCTTCACTTGTAGCTTCATCATAATGAAGGCTGTAGATATCTGGAGATATACCAGATCTTAGTGTATTCCTTACTTGACAACGGGCTATTTTATTTGTATTAATAAAAAAAAAATATTCTTATTACTATATTATAAGAAAAATCTCACCAAAGTGTATGTTGCCTTTAAAGTTTCTACGCTGAAAAACAAAAAAAATTACATATAATTAGAATTTAATAATATAATATCGTAAATGGAAGAACCTAGCTATAAATGACTTTATTCTTTACTCTTCTGTCTCATGGATATGCACATTTTAAGATGAATCACGGAACTCAACGCTACGGTTTCTGTAAATAGTTTAAGGCAACGAGTCGTCCTGCGGTTACCGCCTCTGTATTTCGACCCGCCCGAGCAGGAAAATGAAAGTTACCTCGTTCCTCCTTCGTTACCTCAACTGGACATCTGAAAATTGAACCCCGTTTTAACCTAACAAAAATATATTATAAGAAACTTACAACTTTATCGTCATAGTGATAACCCGAATCCTTCATTTCACTAATATTATACAAATAGCTGTGCCTCTCGTCCAGCACTACATCGCTATATAGCTTAGCTATAGCGGCGTGCGCCACACCGCGCTGCAGCAGCGCCGCGTGGCGCGCGTTGCGGAGAGAGCAGCAAAGCAGGTCCAGCTGACCGCAGAGTAGGATGGAGTTGCAGGCAAAGAATACTCCTGGGATTTGATTATAAATTTATTATATTATAGCCAGTCCTGGGCACAAAGGGGTGACTATAGACGTGATTCGATCCTCTCTTGAGGAATTAAAATATTTTTATTTAAATTTATATTTTTATTTATTCGTTCTGGTGTGGAGGCAAAGCACTGCGTTGGGTTTCGCCACTCAACACGCAATGCCACCAGAATTCGGCGGAAAATGAAAAAACGGACCAAAAAATATCTATATTTTATGCTAATTTTTGTATTTACATTATTTTTTTTTGCTGTTACTGCTGAGGTGTAAAAGTTTTGATAACNAGGCAAAGAATACTCCTGGGATTTGATTATTAATTTATTATATTATAGCCAGTCCTGGGCACAAAGGGGTGACTGTAGACGTGATTCGATCCTCCCTTGAGGAATTGAAATATTTTTATTTAAATTTATATTTTTATTTATTCGTTCTTGTGTGGAGGCAAAGCACTGCGTTGGGTTTCGCCACTCAACACGCAATGCCACCAGAATTCGGCGGAAAATGAAAAAATGGATAAAAAATATCTATATTTTATGCTAATTTTTGTATTTACAAAAATTTTTTTGCTGTTACTGCTGAGGATATGATATGAATTATTAACACTAGATTCCTTCCGCTTACCCTGCTATTTGCGGAATTCGGCATGAAGCTTTAAGAAAAATATAAAATATGTATACCAAGTTGCCCAACAGCCAGACCAACGAAGGCCTGCGCCAGACACTGCCGCATAAAGACGAGCACTATGGCGGGGGAACTCGTCAGGTCCTTGTAAATCCACGGCTGAAGAGGATTGTTGGTCCACACTAATAGACAAATAACGATTTACTTATATTACTGAGGCAGTCGTGGATCCATTTCTTCACATTCCATGTCGAGGCGAAGCGCGGCGTTGAATTCCACTATTCAACACGCTAAGCCTCCAGAATTCGACAAAACAGAGCCTTAACACTATTTTCCCTCAGCCCTGCATGTACGGGATATAGCGTGACCCAAAAATAAAAAATACTTACAATGAGCAAAAATCGGCATAGTCACATACATTGTAACACTAAACAGCGTACATCCTGTATACCAGTACGCGAAACTCTTAGCCGTCTGGTAACTCTTCAACATCGTCATATTAGTTAGCCCCCTAGCAGAATGCCATCTAAAATTCTCATTCATATATTTAACTAAATTGTATAAATCATTTTTGTGGGCTGAAAAGTAAGCCACTATAGAAACAGAAGCAAATAGAGGCAACCCATCCGCCATGTTCTCTAAATGAGACATCATGTCCGTCCAAACAGTATATAAATGAACAATTAAAGAAATTGGCAAATTCAAAAGAATAAATAACACAAAACCCAAATATATATTGTTAAAGAATATTTGATATTCATTCTTCGGTTCTCTATACCAGTCCCAGCATCCCACGCATCTCAGTGGCATCTCCATGAAATGGACATAGTTGGATATTTTCTCATTGTTTATTGTGGATGCCTTTTTTTTAGATAATTTAAATATATTTTTCATTGTTTTAGTTAATTTCATTTTCTCTTTCTATTACGTCCTTCTATTATTGTAATTACAATAGAATTTAAATGTAAATCCCTTAACGTTTAGGGTTTTATATGGAAACCATTTATCGATTGTTTTTTTATAATTATAAAGGAACATCTTCACTTGCTTAATGAGTGCAATATCAAGAAATGCAAATATTACATACTTCATATCCTCAATCGGAAATCGAAACCATAACCTGTCCTGTCTAGTCATATGCCCTGGCTGGTGCCCCTGCGTCACGATTGTCCTCTTATTATTTTTTGTAAAAAAAATACTGTTACCCAAATAAAAAATATTAGCCAAAATTTTGTTCTTTACTTAATAGTGTCATAATGATAAATGAATTTTTGTTCATTTTCGTAGCTGTGGTGTCGAGGTAAAGCGCGGCGTTGAGTTCCGCTACTCAACGCGCAATACCCCCACAATTCGGCGGAAAGTGGGAGATGGAGTGTCTTAACTACTAGTCCCTCTACCTACCCTGCTGCGGGATACAGCGTGAAACTAAAAACAATAAATTATATACTCGCCTGTAATGTTGCTTGTGATAAGTGTAAAAACACTTTAATTTTAATTGAACGAACTAACTCTTTCTAGTTAAGAAACTTTTCTAATTAAAAACATTAAGTACAATTAAAAACTTTTGTTAATTGTTGCAAATTATTTCGTTAAGTTCCTTATATTTTCCGTCTTGAGGGATTGTTTTACTGTTGGGGCCTACAAAATTAGTTCGAGGTCCCAATGTCAATTTACCCAAAGAATCAGTTACCCAGTGAGTGTACCTATATGTATTTGAATATATTAAATTTAAATTTTGTTCGAATTTTCTTACCTTTTTTAAATATCTTAACTTTACAAGTAGTAAAGGTATAGTGGAGAAACAAACAGTTTGTTGTAGGTAAATCAAATTATTTTATTCAACATTTCTACAACATTTTAATAAATGTAAAATTTTCGAATTTAAGACGTTTGCGTAGATTCCTTGTCTCTGAAAAAAATATTCATTATTAAAATAAAGTTAATATGTTACTGCAAAATCTAAAATTTACCTCCCAGATTTTACTTTTTTGAGGGAATGCGCTTTGAATGCGCATCTTAACACCGAGCTTTGCCTAATTGCCTCATTACCGAAGCGAGGAAGTGAAAACTGAAAATATTAAATATTTTCGTTCCTTGAGTAGGAATCGAACTCACCACCTCACTGTGAAGCAACAGTATAAAACTCAAAACTCACTTGTCCCTGGACCGTCGCTGGGCTATCTTGTAGATTCTCTTGAGCTCCAGTAGCGCGCGCATGATGACCACCAGCTGTTGCTCGAAGTCGCTCTGGCGGATGTCCACGCTCAGACCCTTCTGTTTGCATATCTTCAGGTACAGGCTCCAGATCGCGGCCCGCACGTGGCACAGCTCCACGTGGCGGCTCGCGGCAGTCTCTTTTAGACGATTCAACGCTAACTCCCATTTTATGACGCGATTCCTTATTTTGTCGTAGCGCCACTGGAATTGTTAGCTTTTATTGAAAAAGTTTAATGCAGCTTGATTTGTATGCGGAGCCATGAGTATAGAATAGAAGATTGACCGAAGCTTTATCTGTTATGGTGTTTTCTTTTTAATTTGCTTAAAAGTTCTCTGTTAAACGTGATTTAATCCCACTCGGGGATTGAATTACTTAATACTTTCATTTTCTGGTTCCAGTAACATTAGTTAACACTAGAACCTAGTGTTAACTAATGTTACTAGAACCTGCTACCCTACTACCTGCCTACCCTACTAATAATATGTGGGATACAGCGTGAAGCTGAAAGAAACAACCATTACATCTTAATATATAACTCACTCTTAGCTCCGCCAAGGTATTGTTCAATCCCATAATAAACAGCTTCTTCTCCTCTGTGAGGGCCGCGATCTCTTGTCGGGCGTTCTCTAGCATTTCCAGATCTCTCTCTTGACGTTCCGCTAGGGTGCTTTTTGCTGCGGCTATGTTATAATAATAGATATTTTTATTTGAGTCTCGCTTCACGTTGTATACAGCACATAGCAGGGCAGTTAGCGGGAACCTGGAGTGCTAGAACACTCCAGTCCCCGATCAGATACTATAGATATATATGATCAGATACTATAATAATATGATATCTTCTATAAATTATCTTAATTAATTACTTAATTATCTATTGTAAATTATTTTAATTTTATTCTGACTGTAAACTTGATGGTTGTGGGTTCGATTCCCACTCGAATGGAAACGAATTAATTATTTCCATTTCCCGGCTGAAAGTAACGCAAAGAGTAACGTTGAATTCCGCCACTAAACACGCAACGTCTCGAACTTAGGGAGAAAGCAAACGTGAGTGTCTCGACACTAAGCTATTTTTGCCTGCGTGGGATAAAACGTGAATAAAAGGCTATATAATTATTATAATTATTTCTATGAAATAAATAAATAAATAATATACATATTCACCTAAAGCTTCATATCTATTGAGAACGTCCAAAGGCTGTTTGAACTCGGGATAATTATGCACAACCGACATGAGATAATCCTGCAACAAAACAGGTTAAAAAACTATGAAATGACTTATTAGGAAAACGTATAAAAATTTTAACGTATCGGGTTTTGAACCCACGCTTCCTTGGAAACCGTCCAAGAGGTTTCCAAAAAAACTATGAAACAATTATATAAGTAACAATATGTTAAAAAATATGAGTTACATATTATAATATGCATAAATGAAGATTTTTTAAGTGCACACAAATAAGGTTTATTCTTGGCATATTTATGTAAAAGAAACCTAGAAAAAATGTTCAACATTATCATTGTGAAATGAAACGTGTCGCGGGTTCAGTTCCCACTCGGGGGAATGAATTATTCTAATTACCACACTCTATTCTCAATATCACAAAACAAACCGTTGAGTAACTGAGATAGACTTTATCCACCTTCATTATACCTTCACAGCAACGAGAGAGAAGAATCACTCTGTCCCTGAGAACATGCAGGCGAGACGTGCCTAGTAAGCCCTCCACTCCCCCCTGCGAAACTTGAATCTCCACTTGCGGTGGTGGAGATGGAGAGAGAGAACTAACCTCATATATAGTGTACTCCTTCACTTGCTTCTCCATCAGGGCCTTGACCTCCTCCATCTCGGCCACCCTCTGCCTCATCGCTTCAGTTTCCCTGATCTTGCGCTCTAATACTTCGTTGTCGGCTTTCATTTTGCGTTCGGCACGATCTCTTTTCTCTTGGTTTTCTCTTATAAACTATATTTAATGTTTAAATGCTAATTTAAATTTTAAATACGTCATCAGTGCGTCTTGGCGTTGACCCTGATATACATGTAATAGGATTCAATATAAATAAGGATGAATATTTTCAAAAGTAAAAATGTACTAGGTATATTTAAATTTATTTTATACAATTTAAAATTAATTTGCTAGTGTCTTATGGGCACGCACCCACTATAACTTGTCTCTAAACGACTACAGTGTCTTAACGATAGCCAGTCCACCCATCCCAAAAAATATAAAAACTAAATTAATTCTGTCACAAAAACCACAAAAATACATGACATAATTTCATACTTTGTTAAAACTAATAAATGATTCCTTCAACAGCATTTCTTTATCCCGAAGCTCTTGCCACTTGGCGTTCATCATCTGTCTGTTGTCTTTTTCTTCGTCTCTCTTCAGCATTAGCTTCTCATCGGCCTCCATGAGGTCTCTCCTGGCTTGTTCCATTAGGACTTGTGGTGTGGGGCGAGCGACATCCCATACTGGGTACTTTCTGTTATAAATTAAATATATTATATTTTATATTAATATGTTTAAACGGTATTGTCATTTTTTTATTAGTATACTATTGCCTTACATAAAACAATTTTGATGCGACTTTTCTTGTTACGATTTTGGTTTTAGACTTATTTAAAAGTAGATATTTATAAACTTTATCTTATAAATAAGTTTGTAGAACATTATTTTTTTTATTCTTTTAAAACAATAATTTATTAAATAAATGTATCGTGACTATTATAAAAAAAATAATTATTGCTGTTTCACAAGTAAACAGTAAGTCTAAATTCCCGCGCAATTAAGAAGGCGGATCTTTCAGAAGTAGGACCTAGGTTTAAAGGCGTTATGCCCAAAAATTTTAAATGTAATATTAATAATATTAAGGTTATTGTTATAATATTAGGTTTTGTATTTTACATACTTGACCATCTGTGAGGTTTCCATTAAAGATTTATAATATTCAGCAGTGGACTCCACTGGAGGTCCATGCGGGATAGCTATAGGCGCTAAGTCTTTCATTGCTTTCTTCATTTTGCAAAAACGTATCTTAATCTCAAAAATTATCTTATAATTTCTGTAAATTGAAATAACAAATGGTTACTATAGAGACATGGCAACATTTATTTAAAATTAATTTATGTTTATGAATCCTTAATCTTATAAAATCTGAGTAATATTTGGTAAAAAGATTATATATTAAATTGTGACTTATTACAGTTATTATATATAACAATCAAAATGATAAGAGCTTATAAATTAATAACAAAATACCGTACGTTAGTAACCTTAAGTTAGCGAGAGGAAATTATTTTTTAAACTTTTTTTGCTAATTCATTTGTTGGCGATTGTCTAATTAAATTTATTGTTTGTTCGTTGTTCATGTTTTTATAAGCAATATTCAAATTTTGATTATTCCAGCTTCACGCTGTATCCCGCATACAGCAGGAGAGGCAGAGGGAACCTAGTGTTCAGACATTCCATTCCCCACTTTTCGCCGAGTTTTTCGATGTATTGCGTGTTGAGTCGCGGAACTCAACGCCGGGTTTTTGCCTTATTGTCAGAGCGATGTAATTCATTTTGATTGATTTCTCGATATATGGCGTTTCGAAAGTTAATTCATTTTGCCCCAGCTACACTATATGTCAAACGTGACATTGACGTTGTTGAATATTGTTGTTGTTGTTGCTCTTTATTTATGGCGTTCCGAGCGTGCCAATTCAGCACTAATCGTTGTTGAATAAACATTTCATTCCAGTCTCGGTTGACATTGACAGGAGAAATCATAAATCAGAAACTTCAGAAATCAGAACTTACGTGTTTAGGTTATGAATCTAATTTTACGTAAAATTAAATATATTTCTATGAAAGTATTTCAAAGTTAGTATCAACATTCTGTAACCTTGTTGGCTTCATTAGGCATCATTCTGGAGAAAAGAAAGATGCAGTTGGACGTATCGTTTTTTTCGGGGCTGGGATGCGGTATATGCATTGGAATATCTTTATATGCATTAATTAAACATTTTGGATCAGTTTCGAAAACTGTTAAAGCAGCTAAAAAGGTAAATTAGTCTTATACATGACATTCTAGTTATGTATGCAATTTATAAAAACATATCAAATTAATAATTCAGCATCCCATATGTACATTTCTTTTGAAAAATACCATACCACAGTAATATCGATTTTCATGTTATAAATTTTCTATTTTAATCAAACTGCTTCAAAATTTTTACTTGTGAAATATTTTCTATTTTACAGATAGCTACAGATTCCGAATATAAATTAATTTTAGTTGTAAGAACAGACCTAGGTATGGGCAAAGGAAAAATAGCAGCTCAATGCAGTCACGCTGCAGTAGGAGCCTACGAAAAAGCTTTACGCAGAGACCCAGAAAGTTTGAAAATATGGCAGATGACAGGTCAAGCGAAAGTAGCGGTTAAAACTGACTCAGTAGACGAAATTAAACAACTAGCAGATAACGCTAAGAAATTAGGGCTGGTTACTTCACTAATAAGAGATGCAGGAAGAACTCAAATAGCCGCAAATTCTATAACAGTACTAGGTATTGGACCAGCGCCTAAGAGTGTTATAGACAAAGTGACAGGACACTTGAAATTGTTATAAAACTAATGTAATAGATTTTAGTCTCCTAACAATATGCATTTATGTTTATATTATATATACATTCATGAATATAAAGGTTTTATTGAAATTTTCCATTTATTGCAACTAATTTTAATCATAAATATCTGCTAACATGGGTATTTTCTAGAGGGGCCTTGATTTTAGTTTGGAACAGATGCTTTGTTTAAAAAAAGTGAATTTTTTAGGTAATTTTTTTGTTCTTTAATTATATTTTTTTGTTAATCTGATGTAACACCACCCTCCCCTCCCATTCCTAATTTAATATGAAAGATTATTAGAAAATGGATAATTCACACAATGCAAAAGAATGTAATAGCACTTAAACAATTTCCAGGAGATTGAGAAGTCTAGATTCAAAACATTGAATATTTTATATATTCCCAAATATAATAAAAATAAATCAATAAAACAAATGTGTATCTAAAGAATTTAAGTTTAATATTATAAAGGCACAATTTGGAAGAACAATAAAATCGATTATAAAAAATAAAAAACTTAATTTAATGCGAAGAAAAAAAACTATCATAATAAACAAATAGGCATATTAAGTAAAAATTATCTAAATTACTTATATTTTGTTAATTTACTCAACATATCATATTTACTAAAAACCATACATTGGTTTTTACTTTTTTTAATAAACATTTATGCCGGAATGATAAAAATGAAAATAAACAAAAAAAAGGGAACTTAAAATATTTTGCACTCTTAGAAAATACAAATAATGATCTTATTTGTGAGCTCATTTAAGTAGCAAAAAAATTTAAGTATTTTTTTTTCCATAATTTCTGCAAAAACTTAAGTTTTGCAAGATTAACTTGCAAAACTTAAAACTTTTTGCAGGTTTAAACAAATCTTGATTTGGACGACCGCAACTTGGCTTGCCAGAATCAGGAAGTGAAAATAATTCCTAAAGTGTGCGGACAAAAACCCACAACCATCAATTTAATAGTGGGAAAAGCCAAAGCTATTTTATAATAATGTATTAATGTTTAAATGTAAAGAAACAACAGTTTAACAATTATTATGTATGCGAGATCTGGTACACTACGGTTGACGAGTCGTGGCCTCCGTGAAATTAGATTATTTTATTTTAAATTTATTTATTTATTAGAAATTAATTCTTCAAAAGTAAGAAAAATCCTAAGATCAAATCTGCGTCACATTACTACAGCTAACTTCAGGGCGGTCGCGATTCGTCGACCACACTGTGATTATACTATATAATATGTATTTCATTTGGTATGTTTGTTTTGGTTTTATCATTTTACATATTTTATTGATATTTTTAAAAGTGAAAGCTTGCAAGGATGGATGTTTGTTTCACTTTAACGCAAAAACTACAGAGCAATAATATAGCTTAGACATCATACAGGCACACATGTATATATTTAGTATAATTTGACTATAATATAACAATACAAGTCGGATGTAGTTCTAAGAGGCCTGTTTAAATTCTTAATGAAATCCACAATTTAGATATACTTTTAGTATGTAAAAATGTCTTAAGTTATTATAAAGCACATGATATTGTCATGGTTACACAAAATTAATAAAAAAATATTTAAATTTAATATTTTTTGTTTGTAACAAGTGTATAAGTAATTTTATATAGCTAGAAAAGAATGTATACGTTAGTTGGAGCATGCTTTTCTAGAAGGCACAGATTACAATTGCAACAACAATTTAAGTTAACATTCTCGTTTTAAAAGTATTTTTATAATAAAATTCTTCACACAGTAAAGAAAGTGAATACATATAGTCGAATGGGGAACGAACCCACAAAGAGTAGCGTTTACAGTTACACTTTGTGCCCCTGCATCAAGACTGGCCTAATAATAAACAATAAGATGCATGCTTTTAAATTTATTTCTTTATAAACATCTATTTATAAAGAAATAAATTTAAAAACATGAAAAGTATGAACATGATGATTTGAATATATACACTGGTTTGCCGATTACCAATAAAATTTACTAAAACTATATTCAATATATTTAATTTAGGCGGAATATAGGCAGAATTTTACTTACTTTCTTCTATACATAAGGTAAAAAACCATAAGGTAAGGTAGTTGTCTGTTTAATAATGCGAACAAAGGAAGTTTTGAGCTACAACAGATCTTATATAGTCAGAAGAAATAAAGAAATATAAAAACCAAAAAAAAATATTATTAAAATATTGAATAATTAAGCATTTTTAAGATTCAAAAAATTATAATTAAAATTAATTGCTATTTTATTTAAAATAAGTAATTAAAAAAATTAAGTTTACACTTATAATAAAATCCTGTACTATACTCTCAACGTCTTGCTTTGCGTGAATACCAGAGCGAAGAAATGGAAATATAAATTTAAATAAATATTTCATTTCATCGAGTGGAGATCTAACGCAACCAGTCGCATTTACAGTCACACTTTGTGCCCCTGCACCACGACTGGCATTAATGTTTTTAAATGAAAATAATAAAAACTTAAAATAATTCTACTTTAAAAATATAAAGTACTAAATCTAACTTAAAGTTAAGACTATATAATAATAATAATAATTACACAATGACAATAGACAAATAGCAGTAGAAACGCAAAAAAAGTAATTGCTACTTATATTGCTTATAAACGGCTCCACTAATCATTTTAAAACAAAATTTTTAAGTTTTATATAATTATGTAATGTAAAAAATTTATAAAGAAGGGAAAAAAAAATATTTTCCAAAAAAAAACCATGTAAATCATATAAAAGTTACACATAATTAATCTAATAATGAATATCTTAAAAGAGTTTCAATTATAGACAAAGTAATTTTCAATAATTATTACTTATCTATAATTTATTATTGCTGTGTAAAGAAACATTATTATTAATAATAATTAAAAATTAAAAGTAAAACCTTAGTAAAACTAAAATGACGTTAAAAGTGAAAATCATTTCACTTTTAAACAGAATTATGAGACTGTATATTTTCTATAATTTTTTCAATTTCCACAACTGTTGTCATAATATCTTCGACATTTTCATGATTTTTGCTTTTAATATCTTTCGCTTGCTTCATCATACTGAGCATCACTTCTAGACCAGCTAAAGCCGCTCTAGGGCCCACAACTTGAAACTGAAATGAAATGAAAAACATATTTAAAAAATCTAGCTAACATTATAGCGAAGCATATCGCGAAGTATATAGTGATGAAATACGCTTTCTTTTTCGATATAAGCAGCCATTTTTCATAAGTAAATGTAAAAGCACATTTTTTTCAAGAAATCAAGGGACTCGAATCGAATTTCAACTTGATATCTCCAATCTCGACAGACAGAGAGACAGACAGACGGACGGACAACAAACTGTTCTTATAACCGGTTCCGGTTTTCCTTAGGAGGTACGGAACCCTAAAAATAAAAAAGAAAAACTTACCGAAGGTATAGTCACTATGGCGTCACACGCGTCCGCTTCCACTTTAACACGTTTACGACGAGGAGTATTGGTAACATTTGAGGTAATTGCACCATTTATACCGTTGGCAGTCTTGGTAGTATCGGGAACTTCCACTTTTAAATGTCTTTTACCATTTTTCGGTTCTTCTGGGGACTCGTCCCTAAACATATCGCGTTTTGGACACGAACAGACTCGAACCCCCACTATTTGGCGACCGAATACGTCGCCTCTGTTAAAAGAATATATATTTATTTCTTCGTTATTTTTAAAGCTTCACGCTGTATCCCGCATATGGCAAGGTTGGCAGAGGGAATCTAGTGTCACACTTCGATCCCCAAGCACTGCCCAATGTCGCACTGCCCAATTTCCCAAAATGAAGAAATTAAAATAATTCACTTTTTCATGTGGGAATCAAACCCATAACTGTCTTCACTGTTTAGTTTCTTTATCCAATGTATCTAAGAATATATTATAAGCATCAACATTTAAAAATATGGTCTCCTAAAGACAAGGATTTAGGAAAGATTTAAGTCAACACTGAGCAAGAAGATAATATTTCAATTATTATTGTGTTTTTTTAGATTGACGCTGTTTTTCGCACATAGCAGAGGGTAGATAGAGAGAACCTAAGCTAAGACACTTCCGTTCCCTACTTCCACCGATATCTTTAGTCATTGCGTGTTAAATGGCATGTTTAATGGGGGAAATGACATATTTAATATATTAATTACTTCGCTCTGGTATAACAAGAAATGCCTTCAGAATTCAGAGGAAACACGTGAAACAGAGTGTCTTAACACTATACTCCCTCTACCTACCCTACTACTCTTACATGCCGGATACAACTTTAAAAAAAAGAAGAGAAGAGAAACACTCACAAATCATTTTCCAACGTAAAAATCAAATTCAACGGCCGCCTATTGATGCCGCTGCTGCAGCTATTCTTGCATACAAAGTAAAATGCGTGGGAGGAAGGCAAAGGAAGATGCACCACCACGGAGTACCAGTCATTGGTGTGAGGGTTCCCGGAGTAGAACACGTTGGGGTCGTTTAACTCGCGGCTGGACCGTAGCACGTTACAGTTTATGGCCTCTGACGTCACTGGAATGGAATTAATATTTAGTGGAATTAAGATTACTTTGGTATCAAAATGCTCTGTACTTTACGGGGTTAAAAAATATCATGTAACTGTAGCATTATTTTTTAATTAGTAAATATAAATTATTATTAATATAATTAGGTAAGTTTTTTTGTTCCAGCTTCACACTGTATCCCGCATATAGCAGGTTGGGCAGAGGGAACCTACTGCTAAAACACTCGGTTTCTCACGCGCCAATTGCAGCATTTGCTGTAAGGCATTGCATGCTGAGTATCGGAACTTAACGTAGCACTTTGGGTCGTTGCTAGATTGGAGAAATGAAAAGATTAAAAATGTAATTTCATTAGGTAAGTGATTATTTATCAACATCGTCGACAGCTATCGATTGTCCACTATTCACCATAGGCCTTTCCCAGTTCTTGCCATTACACTCGATCTTCAGCCCTTCGGACTCATCCGCTTCCCGCCAACCTGTTCAGGTCGTCGGTCTATCTAGCAGGGGGTCGTCCCACCGGACGTTTTGTACGGGGTCTCCACTCTAAGACACGTCTGCCTCAGCGGCCGTCGGCTCTACGACAAATGTGCCCAGCCCATTGCCACTTCAGCCTACCAATTGCCAATTCTTTGAGCTATGTCGGTAACTCTGGTTCTTCTCCGGATTTACTCATAATAATTATTATTATTTAAAATAGCTTAAAACTATAATTCCTTCAAATAGCCTAAGAGCAAGTACATTTTAAAAAAACCAACCTTTATCGTCCTTAACGTGTTGTAAACACGTTTGAACCCGCTTCTCAGCATCAGACGGGTCCGCGAACACGACCGTAGTACGAACATACGTGGGTGCCCTCACTTTACTTGTGTCCCAGGTGAAACCCACGGAGAAATTGTGCATAGAGTTCACGTACAAGCGGTTACATTTGTAAGAGTACTAAAAATTAAAATATTAAAAACAAAAGTTCACATGTCACGGAGAAATCGAGGAAAATACAATAAAAAATATAACTGTCAAAAATAAAAGTTCCTCCTTTTTTGAATTCGATTACAAAACGACAGAAACTAGGCAAACAATTGCGAAACTACTACTTCTCATTCTTATTCTCAGATACTAAGATAACTAAGAACTAAGATTCTTACCCTAGTTTGTGTCGATCGAAAAATAGTCACGTTAGTCGTACACATTATCGTTTACTTGCATTTTACTACGATGCCTAAGCCGGTCAAAAATAATCGAATAATATATATTTTTTTTTCAATAACATTTAAATAAAAACCAGCCAATTGTGAGTCGGACACGCTCACCATAAGTTCCATACCATCTATAAAAACGACAAAAAGTCACGTTTGTTGTACGGGATCCCTCTTAAATTGTTTTTTATTCTGTTTTTTACTACCACGGTTCATGAGATAGATACGGTCTAGTGACAGACAGATAAACAGCAGCAATTTTAGTAATAGGGTCCCATTTCACCCTTTGGGTACGGAACCCTAAAAATACTAAAGGCCATATTTTTAAAACAGTTTTCTAATTTTAAAGTATAACAAAAATAAAATATAAACAAATAATGTATGTAAAAAATGATAAAAAAATACATAATAAATAACTTACCAAAAACTTTTTTCTATGAGTTTTTGAACCATCGATTTCAACGCGAAAATTACTCAATTCCGCTAATGTCTCTGTGCTGGGCGGTCCTGTTTGAGGTACCTGTAATAAACGAACATTTAACACTTTTAAAGTGTTATTCCACACTTAAGAAAAAATATTTGATAGAAAATGTATAAAAATTTTAACGTAGCAGGATTTGAACCCGCGCGTCTTGCGAATCACTGCTTATATCATAAACAAGTTGTTACAAGTATATAAGAATTTCAAATTTATTCATGTCCGTCGCAGGCAGCGTCGCAGCGCGAAGGTTGTGGGTTTGAGTCCCACTCGGGGTAAAGAATTATTTAATATTTTCATTTAAGATAAAACATACGAATGTTCAAAAATATAGCGAAACAAAACATATTATAAACTGCGAATCTTGCAATTTAGAATATAATTTAAATTATCCAATTCGTATTAGACAAATCTTCTTAATATAATCAAAATTAGTTAATATAGCTTAATTATGATTTTGGGTTTATCTTTCAGTTTTATTTTTAAGCATTCTGTTGTCTAAAAATAATAATCCATAATATACATACTTACAGGCACAAATTTCGCGGGGTCCAAATGTGTAGGGTTAAAATTCATGTCACAACTGAAAAAAGGAAAAAAAATAATTTACAGCCTTCATTTAAATATGAAGCGAGAATAAAAATAATCCATGTATAATATTTATCCAAGAGACCCAAAATCTCTGACAATTTTGTTAAAATATCTCAGCCTGAATTCCTTTGAAGTAAATAATTTGAAGGAGACACCAGTGTCTAGTAGAATCATTCTGAATTCCAATGCCCAAGCACCTAGATTCTCTTAGAAATTAAATATCTAATAATTAATAATTATGTCTAGTTCTAAGCAATTTGGCTCTAGTATTTTGTTAAAATATAAATTAAAAAATATAAGATAACTCCCTAACACTATTGCCCACACCCTCCTGCTGCAGAGGTCGGGCAATTTTTAATTGAAATCATTATATTAACATGTGATCATTTACTTGTATGGAAATAACAATATATTGTAAATTAATTAATCTCTGATTCTTGCTCTGCAATTAAGAAGTAATTAATTGTTAATTGACAATTAACAAGTAAAAAAATGTGATTTCTGTAGTTTCTTANGCAGGTTGTGGGTTCGAGTCCCACTCAGGGTAAAGAATTATTTAATATTTTCATTTAAGATAAACCATACGAACGTTCAAAAATATAGCGAAACAAAACATATTATAAACTGCGAATCTTGCAATTTAAAATATAATTTAAATTATCCAATTCGTATTAGACAAATCTTCATCAAAATTAGTTAATATAGCTTAATTATGATTTTGAGTTTATCTTTCAGTTTTATTTTTAAGCATTCTGTTGTCTAAAAATAATAATCCATAATATACATACTTACAGGCACAAATTTCGCGGGGTCCAAATGTGTAGGGTTAAAATTCATGTCACAACTGAAAAAAGGAAAAAAAAAATTACAGCCTTCATTTAAATATGAAGCAAGAAAAAAAATAATCCATGTTTATACATGTTTATATTGTTTATATATATTTATCCAAGAAACCCAAAATCTCTGACAATTTTGTTAAAATATCTGCCTGAATTCCTTTGAAGTAAATACTTTGAAGGAGACACCTGGTAGGAGTGTCTAGTAGAATCATTCTGAATTCCAATCCCCAAGCACCTAGATTCTCTTAGAAATTAAATATCTAATAATTAATAATTATGTCTAGTTCTAAGCAATTTGGCTCTAGTGTTTTGTTAAAATATAAATTAAAAAATATAAGATAACTCCCTAACACTATTGCCCACACCCTCCTGCTGCAGAGGTCGGGCAATTTTTAATTGAAATCATTATATTAACATGTGATCATTTACTTGTATGGAAATAACAATAAATTGTAAATTAATTAATCTCTGATTCTTATTCTGCATTTAAGAAGTAATTAATTGTTAATTGACAATTAACAAGTAAAAAAATGTGATTTCTGTAGTTTCTTATAGCAAATTAGGACATTTACATTGTACTTATTAACTTAGACAACATGAATAAGTACCTTCGGTTATAGTATTCAGTTCTGACATAATTATTTTGAAATATCAAAAGAAAAAAAATTGCAGAAACGTTTGGCAAATTCAAGTATTACTGAAATAGAATGAGAATATTATTAATTAGGTCGATTGCTAGATATTGTATTAAATATTTAATATAAGTCAGTCAGTCAGTTGAGTTCTGCCACTCAACACGCAATGCCTCCAGAATTCGGCAGAAAGTGGGGAATGGAGTATCTTAACACTAGGTTCCCTTTACCTACCCTCCCGTGTGCGGGATACAGTGTGAAGCTGATTGTTTTTTTCAATGATTTTTTTGTTATTTTGTAAATATAGACAGGTAAACTAATACTTACAAAGCAAGTTCCATATTTATCTCAAGTCCATTAGACTCAATACATTCTGGTTCAAATTTCAACATAATGGCTGATGTTCTACAATAAAAAGTAGTTATATTAATGATTATACTAGATACAAAATAGTATACATAAATAACATTTAGATATATATGTAAATAAATAGAAATAATAAGATTTAAATGGATTATAAACATTTTTTAAATTTTACCACAGAATGATTGTTTCATAGTAAAACATGATTTAATGGTATGTCTATATAAATATATTTAAAAAAATAGTTTCCTTCTCCTGTAAAATTCTAATTTGGTTACCTTAAAGCTATGAAAAATGTTAAATTTTTGCCATTGCATTTTAAATATCACTTTAGAACAAAAGATTTAAAAAAATCAATTTAAAATTATGTACATTTCCCTTATACATAGAGACAAGCTATTAGATTAACCAATTTAATATTAAATACAACTATGACTTGAATTCAATTCCCAAATGACATAACAAGTATGTTATTGAAATAAACAAAATTAATTTTACAATAGTTGAATGCAGATATAGGAATGTTTTATCAAATGAGAAGAAACAATGTAAAAATTCAGTAACCATTTATTCATATCATTTTTTTTAAATGGTTATAATAATGTGGATTTATCTGATAGGAACATAAGCACAGGAATGAATGTACAAAAGCAAAAACCTTTTAAGATAAATATGTAAGTTATATATAAAAATGCAAAACATTAAATAAACTTAAAAAATAATGAATAAGAGAGGAAACTAGCTGAAATGCCGATTTATACAAAAAATAATTAATATGGAGCTGTATACTAATAAAAGCTATAGTGTATTAGCAAATATCAGAGAAGAAAACACCATGCAGATATAGGTTAAGATAAATTCTTTAAATTTTTTTCCTACCATATATTATTAATAATACTAGGCTTTACATGATTTATTAGTATATTCTAAGTATTCTATGTAGTATTCTATTTATGTAAGTATATTTAACAAAAAGCTCTCTCCTTCTGTCAGTTAAATTTAAACTGTGGTAATGGCTCAATATGTTGCTTTAGTGAAGTACAAAAGATAGAATAGAATAGAATAGAATATGCTTTATTGCACACATAAAAGAAATATATAGAAAGAACAACACAAATAAAATTGAGAGAAAACCACATATGCAAAGGCGGTGTTATTGCTTTAAGCAATCTCTACCAGACAACATTTGAAACATTACGGATAAATTGTAATGAGGAGAAATGGGACAATGTCTTGGTGCAAATTTTATGAAATATAATTAAATATTATATAATATATAATAAACTAAGTCAATAATACCAATAATAAACTTACATAAATGCTTCTTATTCCTAAAGATAAGGAATAAAAAGCTTTATACTACTAAAACCTTTAATATATTAGAATATATCAGAAAAGAAAAACATCATGCAGATAGGTCAATTAAGATAAATTCTTTAAATTTTATCGTAGTATGTATTAATTATAAATTATTAACTAAATATATTACCAAAAATATTATTGTATTAAAAAGTCGTTTAGATGTAAGTAAATCTTCACATATCCTCCATATATAGGAATTGAGATTTCATCATAAAAATGAAAATAAATAACATAAGAATTTGTTCTTCAAATACAAATATACAGTAGCGCATTAATAAAGTTATACATATAAATAAATAATATATTTGTTTATTTATTTTATTTATCAAGAATACTACACGATTTAAATTGTACTCAAGACAGATACAGGACACATATAGGACTCAAGTTTTAAAAAATACTTGTAAAAACTAAAAAAACCAATGAATTAAACTCACTTCGTTTGTTTATAAATTGTAAACACACTGAAGTACGAATTAATATTTTTTTCTCAAAATAAAGATCCCTATAAAAACAAAAGACAAGAGATGCCCCGAAGAAGTTCGCCGGACAAAAAACAAGAACTAATTTTTAGCCACCCATTTAATTTGTAACGAACGAGGAATAAAATTCCCAAAAATATTTTAAAAAATTATAAGTAAATAAGAAAACTTCGTGTACTTGAACGAAAATTAAAAACTTTTGCTTTAAATTAAAGTTCTATGGCCGGCCACTCTACTTTTTTTACATTTCATTCGGA
>JAKRZM010001270.1:0-37541 GCA_036379175.1 Heliconius cydno galanthus
GCAGTGTTGCCCCTTTGAAAATATTTTTTTTTTGTCCGTACGTAAATAAAAATTAAATTTACTAAAATTAATTCCAAACTACTGGAATTTAATTTTTTATTGAGTAATAATAAACAAAAAAAATCATAACTTAAATATAAGCAAATAAATAAATGCTTGGGGGGCCTCATTCAACGATACCGCCCCGGGCCTCCGACGGGGTTAGTCCGCCACTGCTCATAACCATTGTGTCTACGGACAAATGCTCTCCCCCTGCGCCACCATGGATTAGTAGATGAATAATTATAACAATTTTAAAAATACAGATAATTTAAATAACAATGTAAAATATAATATGTTATGATTATTAAAATAGTGATATATTTCCTGCAATTTTAAATAATATCTGCAATTGGATCAGGCGAATTGCGTTTAATTATCTAATTACACTTACAATTTTATCGTCCACAATTTATCAATATCAAACCGGATGAGGAATTAACTAAATAGACATGTAAAATTATATATTTTTATTAAACGCCTTTAAGAGATGTAAAAATTTAAAAAATTAATTTTGGGTCATATACCTCTGATGTTATACGAAAGAAATTAGGTATGTTAACGAAAAATTAAATTTAACTTCTTCTTCTTCCTGGCATTAATCCCGGCTATTACCAGGGTCTGCCTTCCTACTTAACCTATTCCACTTTGCACGATCTTTTGCGTCCTCGGTGGTTAGACCATTGGCTCTCATGTCCTGCATCACGACATCCAACCAGCGCTTCCTTGGGCGTCCGGGAGGTCGCGCCCCAGGAACTNGTATTTCGTAGATAACAAAAAAAAACTACTATTAGATCAATTTTAAAGTCAGCGAATAAATTATTTTCGTTTTCTCTGGATTTATTTCATCAAAAAATATATTTTCCTTTTCTCTTCTGGGGAACAGAGCCTAACACTTCGTTCCCTTTACATATGCGGGATATGGCGTGATGCTAAAAATAATACTAAACCACGATAGTGCGATGGTGATGACAAAAAATATTAAAAACTGGTGTTAATGCCATTTACTTTTTTTCTGCCATTTTTATTTGGTAACATTGTACATTACTATTATCCAATTAGCTTTTAGGCTAAAAAATATTTAAAAAAAATATAAAATAATTGTTAAATCACGTGAGAACAGTAATAAACGTTGATGAAACCTAATCTACGACTAAAACCTCTATATAATCTAAGTAGCCTTATCTAGAAACACTAATCCCGGCTAAAAGGCTTAATTGAGTGTAAGCTGGCGGGTTGTAAGAGAGGGATGTACTGCGAATATTAATATAATAAAGGGGATACGTTGTTAAGGGACGGCCTTTGAAACTGTTACTAAGATAAAATTTAGGTTACCTGATAATAAGCAAACTGGCCATACCATTTAATTATTGAAAATTTTGAATTAAATATATTTTGTTAAATATTAATAAAATAGTTTTTTAATTACTTATAGCTTCATTCTTAATATAAAAATCCTATATAAATAATATAGAAGTAGGTAAAAAAGATTTTATAGCTGTATTTCATCTAGACACCATGATAGCGGACGAGATCCGACTGATGCTGCTTTCCCACAAATAGAATAGAACCCATAACTTCATCACCTTTTATTTTATTTCTACTGCTACAAATATTTTAATAATATACAAGATTAATATAGAAAATCATATGAATATTTCAATGAAAGTAATGATACGAGAGAACTTATAAGCTAGAAGCAAAGCAAAATTATATGGGATCGATAGTAAAGGGTTATTCGATAAATTTGACTTGGTCTGGCCGGAACCGGATGTAGGTTAGATATATCAAAGACTGTAACTTACTTTACGTTCATAACTATATTCATATGTAAGTCATACTATGTTATTCTATTAAAAATGTTTTGGGAATATTAAAATATATTTTTTAGCTTCACGCTCCATCCCGCATATAGGAGGGCAGGCAGAAGGAGAGAGAGAGAGAGAGCTTAGTATTAAAATATTCTATTTTCCAATTTCCACCGAGTTTTCTAGACTTTGCGAGTTATGATATTTTGGCATGAATGAAAAGGACACAAACCGACTCGCACTTGACCAATATTTTTCTTTGAATACTAATTACTCTATTTACTTCAAAGTGAGAGCGCTGAGACTACCTCTCTAAGATCTTACGCATCTTATTTTGGCATAATATTTAAATAGCAATACTAAGAAGCTTAACTTGTTTGGCCTTAATATAATCACAATTAGTTGCTTCTATTGAGTACTCAACAACTTTATTGTAATTAAGTAGGCCTTAATAAAAGCTTTTATTATGATCTTGTTTACTTGTTTAGAACTTTGGAAGCTTTAAGGGCGTAGTGAGATGACGTTTGGCCGTAAACCCGAAGGTTGTAGGATTCGATTCCCAGTCGTGACAATGATTATATTGAAATTATTTTAATTTTCCCGATGTGACAGATCAAGAACGCAGAAAGAAAATTCTAAAACAGTATGACATATTACTCAGTTCCTTCTATGTAACTCATAAAATGCTGAAAACGTCAGAAATTTCATGACGATACAAAGAAAAATGGAGTTTTAGCCACTAAATATTCAATATCGAGAGTGCTTTGAAGGTATAAATGAATTTCAAGTAGACCACGTAGCCTGATTCAGTTATATGCCCAATTATTTTAAAATCGCCCGAAAGCAGCCAAGCTACGCTAATGGAATAATCTCGTGCTGCCGTTACACTGTACGGCCGGTATCTGCTTGGGATGTAAGAGACGACGCAACCAGTACACGCTCAAGACATTTCACAATATAATAAAGATTAAGGCGCTACGGCACAGCGTTTAACTGTAATCATGACGGTTGTGAGTTCGATTCCCACTCGGTAGAATGAATTAGTTTAATTTTCTTTTCTTTAGTAACAAAGTAATTCAGCGTTATGTTCCGCCGCTCCACCCGCAATAGTAAAGGGATGTTTTAACTCTAAGTTTCGTCTGCTTACCCTGCTATAAGAGAGAAAACGCATGTGGCGAGAGGTTACGTGTTTTTGATTTTTTTTTTTTTTAAGAGAGAGTAGGTTCCTAGTACAGAATATTCCTACAATAACCATGTATAAATATAAAACTCAAGTATGCTATTTTACATATATATTTAAACAACTTTATGTCAGCTAGATGTTAAATGGCGTTTCTGAGTACCGCGTTAAGATTAACAACAAAACTTGTCTTAGACTATTCTTTCCTAAGCCCTCTCTCTTTAACCTGTAAGCATAGAAAAATTGTATTCACCAGGGCTCGACTCTTAGTCCGTTCTTATTCAATGTAGTGCAGCCTCCATGGCTGATGATGTATGCCGACGACATAGCACTCATTGACGAGAACCGTCTGACGCTGGAGCGTAAAGTGAACCTCTGGAAGGGTACGCTTGAGAACGGCGGTCTTAAACTAAATGTGTCGAAGACCGAGTACTTGGCCTGCGGGAGCCCGGACTCGAGCACGATCCTTATAGGTCCTGAGCCAGCCGTTAAGTCAGAAAAGTTCAGGTACCTTGGATCCGTTATGCACGAGTCTGGAGGCATCGATCACGATGTCCATGGCCGGATAAGTGCTGCCTGGGCCAAATGGCGGGAGGTCACTGGTGTGGTCTGTGACCGAAGAAAACCGCCAAGCTCAAGGGACTGATATACAAGAGCATCATACGACCGGTTCTTTTATACGGCAGCGAATGTTGGCCAGCACTATCTCGGCACACTCAGGAGCTTCACGTCACGGAAATGAAGATGCTGAGGTGGATGTGCGGCGTAACGCGGTCTGACCGCATACGCAACACATTCGTTCGAGGTAGTCTTGGGGTCCGTGACGTAGCGGATAAGCTCCAAGAGCGCCGCCTGAGATGGTTTGGCCACGTTACGCGCCGGTCTAAGAACTATGTCGGATGCAAGTGCCTTGCTATATCAGTTCCTGGAGTGAGACCTCCTGGACGCCCAAGGAAGCGCTGGTTGGATGTCGTGATGCCGGATATGAGAGCCAATGGTCTAACCACCGAGGACGCAAAAGACCGCGCAAAGTGGAGTAGGTTGAGTAGGAAGGCAGACCCTGGCAATAGCCGGGATTAATGCCAGGAGGAAGAAGGTTTCTCACACTAGATGTCATATTATTTTTCTAATTATTCTCGGCAAGCCCTTTCATTTGATACCCGTATTGCAGATGTGCATAAATAATAACTATTCCGCCATCTTAGATGTTCCGCCATATTGGATTTAGAAAAACGTCACATTTTTCGAGTTACTCTCAACGAGCCCTTTCAATAGATATCCATATTGTAGAAGTAGACTAAAATTAACTATTCGGCTATCTTGGATGGTCCGCCATATTGGATTTAGAATGACGTTAGATTATTTTTCGAGTTGCTCTCAATGAGCCCTTTCATTTGATATCCATATTGCAGAATTGCAAAAATAATAACTATTCGTTCATCTTGGATGGTCCCCCATATTGGATTTAGAATGACGTCACATTATTTCCCAAGTTGCTCTCAAGAAGCCCTTTCATTTGATACCCATATTATAGAAGTGCATTAAATATAACTATTCCGCCATCTTGGATGGTCCGCCTTATTAGATTTAGAATGACGTCACATCATTTTTCAAGTTGCTCTTAAGAAGCCCTTTCATTTGATACCCGTAATGTACAAGTGCATCAAAAATAACTATTCTGTTACTTTGGATGGTTCGCCATATTGGATTTAGAATGACGTTACACTATTTTTCCAGTTACTCTCAACAAGCCCTTTCATTTGATACCCATATTATAGAAGTTCATGAAATATAACTATTCCGCCATCCTGGATGGTCCGCCATATTGTATTTAGAATGAAGTCACAAACCTTATCGTGCATTGTCATCCAAACCAATCGTGTATACAAAATTTCAGCTCAATCGTACGAACATACCTTTCATTATATGAAAGCACAAAAAACTTGAATCGGCACGATTCTATTGGATTTCAAGTGATGTCACATTATTTTTCTAATAGTTCTCGGCAAGATCTTTCATTTGATACCCATATTGCAGAAGTGCATAAATAATAACTATTCCGCCATCTTAGATGTTCCGCCATATTGGATTTAGTATAACGTCACATTATTTTTAGAGTTACGGTCAACGACCCATTTCATTTAATATCTATATTGTAGAAGTAGACCAAATAGATACTCGGCTATCTTCAATATCCTCCTTATGGGATTTAGAGTGACATCACATTATTTTTCGAGTTGCTCTCAACGAGTCCTTTCATTTGATACCCATATTGTAGAAGTACATTAAAAATAACAATTCCGCCATCTTGCATGGTCCGCCATATTACATTTAGAATGACGTCACATATTTTATCGTGCATTGTCATCCAAAGTAAACGTGTATACAAAATTTCAGCTCAATCGGTTGACGATATCTACTTCAAAATTGAGCTCTAAGATTTCACCCGAACCCACATACGTACATTGCAAGTTAAATAAAAGCATTTAAAAAGAAGCCCAATAGTTCATTAAAACTAAATACATTACCTTCCTTTATGTCGCATAAAAAAACCAGCTTCACGCGTTTGTAAAAAACCAGCTTCATGCTTTTTCCGCATCGGTGAACAGCGGAAACTATGTGTTAAGACACTCCTTGTGCTTTGATGACCAGAGCAAGGAATTGAAAATATTTTAAATATCATCATCCCCTGCGTGGGGATCTAATCCAGGGGGTTTGGGTTCGATATTTACTTCAGAGATTGGTTTATTTTTGCCATCACAGTGTTGGGGTCAGCCGATCTTAACACAGAACTATTTCTCGTCTTCCTGCAATGCGATGAACAGCATGAAGCGTATATTTTAAAATAGTTTAATAGAAATAATTTTCCAATACAGAAATGCAAGTGAACCAACTCAGTTCATTAATTAAACGGGAAAGTAAGCGCGAAATTGAATTCCCGCTTCGCAAAAAGCCTCGCTTGTGTTACTATTGATTGCTACTTTGTTACTAAAATATATAAAAAAAAGTGTATTATATAAGGCGTCGGTAGTGGGTTCGATCCCCACTCGAGAAAATGAAATATTTATTTATGTTTATATTTTTCAGAATTATTGTCCTGAATTGGACGGAAAGTGGTAGTAAGTGGGGAACGGAGTATCTGCAGTAAGTTTTTTCTGCCTACCCTACTATATAGCTTTAGCTTCCCTTTACCTATCTTATAACCCATAACCAAATTTAATCAATATATTTATATTTGCTAAGTCTGGCTAGTAATCTCACGGCACTAAAGGGCAAAAATATAACACTTTTTATACCTCAAATATTCTTGTTTACTTTCATTAGTTACTTTTTCGCTTCTATGAGCTATGACTAAAAGAAAACTTTATAGTATTTCTCGTACAAAACCTTATCTTTGTTCATTCTTTTTTTTAGAGAATTAATTCAAAAGCCCATTCATTGTGGTTTTCTCTTCTGGAGAACAGAGCCTCTTAACACTTTATTCCCTCTACCTACCCTTTACATATGCGGGATATGGCGTGACGCTAAAAAAAAATACCGAGGTGCGAAATACTAAACCACGATAGTGCAATGGTGATGACAAAATATATTAAAAACTGCTATTAATACCATTTACTTTTTTTCTGCCATTTTTATTTGGTAACATTGTACATTGATATTATCCAATTAGCTTTTAGGCTAAAAAATATTTTAAAAAAAAATAAAATAATTGTTAAATCACGTGAGAGCAGTAATAAACGTTGATGAAACCTAATCTACGACTGGAACCTCTATATAATCTAAGTAGCCTTATCTAGAAACACTAATCCCGGCTAAAAGGCTTAATTGAGTGTAAGCTGGCGGGTTGTAAGAGAGGGGTGTACTGTGAATATTAATATAATGGAGGGGATACGTTGTTAAGGGACGGCCTTTGAAACTGTTACTAAGATAAAATTTAGGTTACCTGAAGATAAGCAAACTGGCCATACCATTTAATGATTGAAAATTTTGAATTAAATATATTGTGTTAAATATTAATAAAATAGTTTTTTAATTACTTATAGCTTAATTCTTAATATAAAAATCCCATATAAATAATATAGAAGTAGGCGAAAAAGATTTTATAGCTGCCTTTAATCTAGACACCATGATAGCGGACGAGATCCGACTGATGATGGAATATTTTCATTTCCCTACTAAAGATTAACACACGCTTTCCCACAAATAGAATAGAACCCATAACTTCATCACCTTTTATTTTATTTCTACTGCTACAAATATTTTAATAATATACAAGATTAATATAGAAAATCATATTAATATTTCAATGAAAGTAATGATACGAGAGAACTTATAAGTTAGAAGCAAAGCAAATTTATATGGGATGGATAGAAAGGGTTATTCGATAAATTTGACTTGGTCTGTCCGGAACCGGATGTAGGTTAGATATATCAAAGTCTGTAACTTACTTTACGTTCATAACTATATTCAGATGTAAGTCATACTATGTTGTTCTATTAAAAATGTTTTGGGAATATTAAATTATTTTTTTTAGCTTCACGCTCCATCCCGCATATAGGAGGGCAGGCAGAAGGAGAGAGAGAGAGAGCTTAGTATTAAAATATTCTATTTTCCAATTTCCACCGAGTTTTCTAGACTTTGCGAGTTATGATATTTTGGCATCAATGAAAAGGACTCAAACCGACTCGCACTTGACCAATATTTTTCTTTGAATACTAATTACTCTATTTCCTTCAAAGTGAGAGCGCCTCTCTGACCTACCTCTTTGAGATCTTACACGTATTTTGGCATAATATTTAAATAGCAATACTAAGAAGCTTAACTTGTTTGGCCTTAATATAATCACAATTAGTTGCTTCTATTGAGTACTCAACAACTTTATTGTAATTAAGTAAGTTAATCCACTTAATAAAAGCTTTTATTATGATCTTGTTTACTTATTTAGAACTTTGGAAGCTTTAAGGGCGTAGTGAGATGGCGTTTGGCCGTAAACTCGAAGGTGGTGGGATTCGATTCCCAGTCGTGACAATGATGATTATATTGAAATTATTTTAATTTTCCCGATGTGACAGATCAAGAACGAAGAAAGAAAATTCTAAAATAGTATGACATATTACTCAGTTCCTTCTATGTAACTCATAAAATGGTGAAAACGTCAGAAATTTTATGACGATACAAAGAAAAATGGAGTTTTAGCCACTAAATATTCAATATCGAGAGTGCTTTGAAGGTATAAATGAATTTCAAGTAGACCACGTAACCTGATTCAGTTATATGCCCAATTATTTTAAAATCGCCCGAAAGCAGCCAAGCTACGCTAATGGAATAATCTCGTGCTGCCGTTACACTGTACGGCCGGTATCTGCTAAGAGACGACGCAACCAGTACACGCTCAATAACATTTTACAATATAATGAAGATTCAGTGGTTATAAGTTCGATTCCCACTCGGTACAATGAATAAGTTTAATTTTCTTTTCTTTAGTAACAAAGTAATTCAGCGTTATGTTCCGCCGCTCCACCCGCAATAGTAAAGGGATGTTTTAACTCTAAGTTTCGTCTGCTTACCCTGCTATAAGAGTGAAAAAGCACGTGGCGAGAGGTTACGGTATAAATTCAACAGGTGTTTTTGGTATTAAACTTTTTTTAAGAGAGAGTAGGTTCCTAGTATAGAATATTCCTACAAAAACCATATATAAATATAAGTCTCAACTACATGTTACATACATATTTAAACAACTTTATGTCAGCTAGATGTTAAATGGCGTTTCTGAGTACCGCGTTAAGATTAACAACAAAACTTGTCTTAGACTATTCTTTCCTAAGCCCTCTCTCTTTAACCTGCACGTATAGAAAAATTGTAACACGCAAGTAAAAAAAACAATTCTTCACAAAAAGTAAGCATTAATAAAAAACATTTTAAGATTTTCATGGACATACCGGTCCAGTCCTTTTAAATCCTATCTCTAGTACAGATAATCTCGTCGCTAGCAAAGAGTAATTATCAAGGCTTAAATAAAGTCACTACCGTAGATAGGCCTATGAAATACGACGATAATTTGCCTCAAATCTTATCTTATTATATTTTTTTAATAAGACCAACGTCAACCTAATGTCAGCTTTGTGTAAAAGGCCTTTTTTATTTTTTTTATTTCGTTTATCGTTTATTTTATATCCCTATAGGAAAAAGGAGCAGCAAACAATATGGTCTCTGCATATCTCTTTCGCTTCTTTGACTGTTATCAATCTCTTCATACATGCACTCCAGAGGGTCCTCATGCTTTCAAACTATCCTTCCTCATATATCATCAACACTATGTTCCCGAAGGTCAAGCGAAGTCTTCCTCCTAGTGTTTTTGAGTTTTTATTTTGTGCTAAATTTAGTTAAAACATAATATAAAGGCATATATAAAAAATATCTGTTTTAACATAAAAATCCATATTTTATGTTACTTACATTTTATATTACTTACTCATAGGCAGAATTTCATTTTTTCCATCTCCGCAGGATCGTAAACCTTAATATTTGATATTAATTTCTTGATTCCTCCATTCGTTTCTGACAAAAAGGACCTTCGAGCCATATTAAAGAATAAACTATTACACTAACGAAAGTAATATGTGTTTATTTTCAATCAAAATCAAATCTCATCAGCTTCACGGTGTATCCCGCACACAGCAGGGTAGGCAGAGGGAACCTAGTGTTAATACACTCTATTCCCCACTGTGATTTTCAATCACTTCTGAAAATCACTGAATCTTTACCTTATCTGTAGAAAATGGATAATATTATTTTTGATATCTACCTTAAAACGTTTATCCTTCCTTTTCCTTCCAACTCATAATCCATGTACATACAACTATATTTGTCTTATAAAATTGTAGTTCTTCTAGCTTCACACTTCCTGCAGATCGCAGGGTAAATGTCTCAACTAGAGACACTTCATTATTTACATTCCGACTAATATTCGAGACATTATATAGCAGTCAACGCCGCGCACCGTCTCATGTCGTCACCAGAGCGACTAAATGAAGATAATCCCCTATAATTCCACCGACGGAGCACCGAACTCACACCCGTCACGTTTACATTAAGAGTAGTATATATAAGTAACATTTGATTACAACTAAATAAACTTCGTCTACATTTTTATATTCCAACAACAAGCCCCGCATTTAAAAGTAAAAGCTTTCAATACATACAAACCCTTACACGGAAAAATCGTGTCGTACAATATAAAACGCATTCGAAGTTAATAGCAAAAGACTCGCTCGGCCTTTTGAAAAATGGTTTTTCATGAAATGCGAAATTAATATTGCGATCGGCGACGGGAGCCGATAGGAACTAAGCGTTGCGTTTTTAAGTTATTTAAGGCCTTTCGATACAGTTTATTGTTGTCTTTATTAATTGTATCTGTTAAGTACGTTACACCTTTGTTCGATTTAATAAAAAGTAGGTCGAGAAAAAAGAAGTTTTTTTTTTTGTAAATAGCGGGGAAATTAAAATAATTTATTACTCCTAATGTTACAGCACTTTCACACTGTGCCATGATGACCTAGTCACATTTAATTTCATGAAGTTCTAAAACTAAAGCTGATGAATTAAGGCAAGTGTATTTATATATAACAACCTGTTGCCTCTAACGGTAAAATAATTCGGATAGAAACATACAGTTGAATAAGTTTCTCGCGTTCACCTTCACCGTTTCAATTCGTTAAATTATTTGATATCTTTTCTTAACAGAATTTTTTTTAGTCAACTTCGATATATACGATCAAAGATATTTGTTACTATTTATTTAAATTTACATTTCTATTTCTTCGCTCTTCGCTAGTTCCGCCCCTCAACACGTAATGACCCCTGAATTCAGCAGAAAGTGGAGACCGGAATGTCATAACACTAGGTTCCCTCTGCCTACCCTGCTGTGTGCGGGATTTTAGATATGTGAATTGAATAGTATTATTTATTCAAAATCGTATATTATACTTTAAGTTAAAAGAAGAAATTCGAAGAGGGTATAACGACGGCAATGTATGCGATTGTCGCGGCGTTATGAAAATATTGACGAAGTTTCGCAATAACGGCGTGCGAGGGACCGACCTGGAATACTCCGGGAGACCGTCGAGAGAAATGCTTGGGAATTTTATTATTCTTTATGGTATGAATGATGTTCTAGTAACACAGTTGTATATATATATACAACCGGACGCGCGCAGCTTCGCTTGCGTATTTAAGGGTGAATTCTAATAACCCATGAAACATGTGTTCAATGAAATATTTTTAAGAGTCTAAATTTCAAATTTTGTAAAAATCGGTGGCGATATAAAGATTTTTCCATACAAACTTTCAACCCCTTATTTGCACCCTTAGGGGGAGAATTCTAGAAAACGATGAAACACGTGTTCAATTAAATACTTTTAAGTTTAAAATTTTATAACAATCGGTGCCAATTTAATTTTTTTTCCATACAAACTTTCAACCCCTATTTCACCCCTTTAGGGTTAAAATTATTCAAAATCCCTTCTTAGTGGATATCCAGATTACGAAAGTAAACATCTGTCCAAATTCCACGTTTCTACGCACAGCGGTTACGGCTGTGCGTGCGTCTTACCTCAGTCAGTGAGGACAAGTCCTTTTATATATATAGATAACTTAGTGTTATAAAATATACTCGTATATATTTGAATGTAATTTACCCCTTAGTGCCTAAGTTATAAACATAGTTATCCAGTCAATTATAAACAATAAATATTAGTAGTTTATTATTTGAATAAACCGTTTGTAATTTTAGCGGAACTAAATAATACGAGTGTACTAAATAAGCATTGTTTTCAGAAACTTCTATTATTATAAATATAATGTTTTCCATTGTTATTCGTATTAGGGTGATATATTTTCATTGAATATTATATTTATTATGTTGTAAATACATGAATATCGTGGCGTAATAAGCAAATAATGGACTAGCTTTAGCGAGGTAGGCAGTGAGAACCTAGATTAATAAATATATAACGTCGTATTTTTATCTCCTACCTTCAAGTGGGAATCGAACTCACAACCGCCACGTTTACAGGGATATGCGCCACAACGGCAACTATCTTTCAATTATTCATATAATTTGAACATTTTTAATAGAAAAGACACCGAAATATCAACTTGACATCCAAATCGGATATATCAGGATGAGTGTTCTGCAGCACGGGCTCGCTGTATATTTAAGCGGATTTTAACCAACCATTTCCTTGCTATGTCGATCCTCTTTGTTTGGTTATTGCAAAATCTACTTTTCCTTCGAGCTTAAAAACGCCAAGTTTATTTACACAAAGCTGTATTGATATATTGACTAGCTCAAATTTACTATAAATGGAAAAATATCAGAGGAAAACCGTGGCGTTTATAGGTAAACGTTGTGCCATGACCGCCTCCAAGTTTATTATAATAAAAAGTAAAAAAATGAAATATGTTAAGGATTCGTTCAAAATATTTCACTTTATAAAGGTTATCGGAATTTTTTCCGCTGTGTCCGCTGAGTACTCATTATTTCATTAATAATTAAATATTCATCCTTATAATTAATATTGCATGCAATAATTAAATATTCGCTGTTCTAATACAATATCTTAAAATGGATTAAATCGCATGAGCTTACTTTTATTACTATCGATTTTATTACTGCTATCAATATAAGCCATTTACCACACATATGTGTGAAAAGTAAACAATATGGTAAACTATCTAAGTTACAAATTTTAGCATTTACCCACAAATATGTAAATATGGATAAAATTTACATAAAACAACAATATGAGAAATTACAATAGCAAACTCTTTCATTTTTACACTTTTTTAATCGTGATTTTTTTAGTACTAGACAATTTTCAATCTCGAAAACGATTAGAATAGTTTGCACTTAGTAATCACGATTAAACTCGTAGTCAACCACTATTAATAAAACCACCCTTACATTCATCAACTCTTATTGTTTTACACAGGCATTACAACCGTCAAAATAAATCAAATTTTACATGAAATCATTTGAAAAATCCAGCTGACTGTCGAGCAGATACAAACTTTCAAATTTGGCTCTATAATTTAATACTGCAGATAGCAACCAACAAAGGCAATGCCTAAAATAAAGTTGAAAAAACTTGAGCTACCTAGGTAAACTTGAGCTTGGTTGCCGACCTGCAGTCAGGCCCTCAGCAAGCGATGCGACGTCGCTTCGTAGCACTATACAAATACACTGTAGTACTGTTTGTACTATAACAGTTTTTCGCATTTGGAATATAATTAATGTATACTTATACTATATATTATATAGCTGAAATATTTATTTGGTTAAACACCCTGTTTTTGGGAACTTCTGACATTAAAATGATTTTTTATTGTTTGTTTTTCTAGCATTACCCTATATCCTGTACACAACAGACTAGACAGAGGGAAAATAGGCGTGTTGAGTTGTGGAACTTAATGCCTTTAACTTAACTTAATGCTTTGCCTCGACACCAGAGTGAAGTAAAAATATTAAATATTCATTTCCTCGAGTGGCAATCGTACCTAGAACCACACGTGGCTTTTAACTCTTAGTTATTTCTCTTTTATCACGCCAGCGAAGCCGCAAGTAAAAGCTTATATTTTATACGATTTTACTGAGTATTGCGGAGGAGCTCGACAGTGGTGGTTTAGTAAATAGTGATGCTGCTAAATATAAAGTTAACAAATAAAATCGAACTTAACTCCATAATATTTTCGTTAATAGACATTTTTATAAGATACACTTACTTATTTATTATTACTTACACGTACTTATATTACTTAAACGTTTTACTTACTTATATTACTTACACGTACTTATATATTTTCTCTCACTTATTTAAATTATTTCAACTTCGTTGCTCTGACAAGTCAAAATAAGTAGATTGGAGAACGGAGTGTCTAAGCACTAAGATCCATCAACCTTCACTGCTTACAGGAAAACAAACGTGAAGCTGTAAAAAATATAAAAAATAAATATTTTACAATATAACACTTAAAATATAATATAACGATGATCCTACAATAGGAACACAGTGTCACAAATTATTAATGTTAAAGGCTCAGGTTTGGGCTAAGCACTCGAGATTTACTGAATCTACCCTAACCCTTTAGTTATTACTGCAATCATATAAGCACAGTGCTCAGTTGTGACTAATTATCTCACATTCCTCTTGGCTTTACGCTGTATCCTGCACATAGCAGAGTAGGCACAGGGATACTAGTGTTGAGACACTACGTTCTCATTGAGTCACTTTCGCTACCCACTTTTCGCCGAATTATGGAGGAATTTCAGGTTGAGTGGTGGAACTCAACACTGCTCTTTGCCTGGACCTCCATTTTGGCGGAAAGTGAGGAATTGAATCTACAATCATCGCATTTACTATACGAATAACTGGCGCTGGAGGTACGTGAAGATATTTATTTAAAAACATATTCTAGTGAAATAAGAACTATGGGAAAGTTTTCTAAAAATACAATAAAGATAAACAGCGGCCACAAATAACTTTACTAATACAAATACTTTTATATACAAATATATATACGTAATGTATCGCACGACAATGTGGACTATCGCAAAAACTGCGCAGTTTCGGGCTGTTTCAATTTGCTGTCTCGTTGAGTGTACTTTATGAATAGTAAAACTTTAGTGCTTTGATATTTCATTTCAACTATGAATTGCAAATTGTTTTAATTTATTGATAAATAAACTTAGCATTTCGATGAAATATTTGTGTTCGCGACAACGCAACGACGCGAAAGCGCATCATCGGCCGTGGACTCGTCACGACATGTTTGAGACTGTTTCGTTCGGCAAAAGTGACGTCATACCACTCTTATAGTTTTAAATGTTATTATTAGTGTTTTTTCTAAATTAATAATGTTTTTTCCTATATAAATAAGTAATTACATTGAATAATGATTATAAATAGATTTGGGTTCTGTTTTAGATAATAATTTTCGACTTTATATCGTATTTGTATAGTTGTACTATGATTTGCCGCAATAATCGCCTTTTTATATAATAGTAACTTCCGTATAGTAAATTTTATTATTGATTATTGTTTATCATAGTTTTCTGTAGCTTAATAACACATTTATATATACCGTATGTTTGTGAATAATTAATGAGAGATGTTTTATCGTGATTACTTGTGTGAATTTCGTCATACTTTTCGTGTTTTTCGTTGTTTCCTAATAGTTAATAATTTAATAGTATAATGTATTATATATCGTTTAATAGACATTCTTGTATACTTTCTATATGTATAAATTGTAAGAACATCCGAGTTTTAGTTATAAAGATATAAATGTAAATGTACCGAAATCATAGTGAAAATTTTCGATAAATAAAGTCAAAACGGCTCGGTGACTCTCGGCTCTCTTTACCGTTATCCGCTCCGACCGCCTCGGGTATAAAAGGCGCGCGCCGGGCGGCACAGAGTCAGTCGGCAACCAACAGCGAGCACAGCAACAAGTCAAGGAAACAAGGAACATCGGAAACAAGAAACAGTTAAAGAAGCCGACAGTCACCGACCGTTATACCGCATTCAAGATCGTGTTTCAATATCCTGCTCCAACCTCCTGTTTCAACGTTCTTATCAGAACGTCTGACAAGAACGTCTTGGGGTCTCAGCATACTCCGTGTCCCCACGACCCGAACCTATAGCGTGCAGGGCGTCAGCGGCTCATTCGCTTGAGTTCCGCCCGTCCGGTACAATTTGCTCTACTTTTATAGAGAAATGTAACCTTGCAAATACTAAAAGTGAAAAGTTAAATAGCTTGTTCAAATGTAGTCATGCTTTGCGGTAGACAAAAAAAATTGGGTTATGTTATACAATAAAGACAAACATTTTAGCCTACCAAGGCGCGGCGTTAAGTTTCGCCACTTAATACGCAATGCCACAAGAATTCGGTGAATAGAGGAGAACGGAAGCGTCTTATTAGGGAACGGAATGTCTTTACACTAGGTTCCCAGGTTCACACTACCTACCTTGCTATATGTAGGATAGAGCGTTAAGCAAAAAAAACTAGCTTTGAACCTGATTGTTGTTACTTAATGGCCATAAATATAAACAAAGCAATAATAAAATCCAAAAAAATGTTTTTTTTTTATCTTCCATAGGTTAAAATATAGAACTAAACTTATATTATTCAACTCTTGGTAACCACTTAAGGGAAATGGTCAGCTTTCTTTTTTTCCACCTACCATCAGTAAGGCAAATCGTCTATTACTATTCACATCAGGTGCAATAATATGATAAATTGCGGATTTAAACATTTTCAAGGTATCCACAGTGAGTGGGACGATGTATCCCGCGAAGACTTTCCTCGTCAATCCTGACCTCGGCGAGCACGCGAGCTGCATAATAAACTGATATCAGGTAGAACACAGTTGTTACGCCAAATATATGAGACAAATCTCATATTCATATCAAAATAATAGAATATCTACGTTACTCTAGAAAAAGGATATTGGGTAATCTATTAATGTAGAATATCTGTAAAAAAATTTCTAACAAGTAAAGCTTATTACACTGTTCAAGAGTATTTAGAGGATAAGCATGTATGGAATTAATGTCTATTGAATGAGACAAAATAGCTGCCAAGTATTGTAATAGATTGTACCATTGATTTTGAAAAGAGCAACTGTTGAGTTTCTTGCCGGCTCTTCTAAGCAGAACTGCCTTCCGAACCGGTGGTGGCTTTTTGTTCATATGTTTCGACGATTCAAAAGTGGTAATAATTGCCTATTAGAATAAAACATATTTTGAATTTAAATTTGAATTTGTAGTTTTTTAGATATTTCCATATTGATAATGAGATTATTAAATTTTTTCCATAATTTCTCTATAAGTTTTTGGTTTTTTTTATTCACGCTGTATCTCGCATATAACAAAAGAGGCACAGGAAATCTAGTATTACTTCATTAAAAATATGTTAACAATACAAACTACCGAAATAACCAGCGACGTTGCTTACAAAGAATAGTAAACACAAGATCTTCAGAGGATAAAATCCTTTCAATGTTGGTACACCTAATAGGAGAGACGTACTTAAAGCTCTTGCTTGACGCGCCCCCGCGCTTTTCTTTATTGAATTTTCATTGAAATGGAACAGGACTTTTAGAATAATATTTTTTTTTGTATCAATTATTATTGACTTATGTATTCGTTCAGTTCAAGTCAATAATTTATAGGACTTTTTTTGTGGATTTAATTCCTGCTCTGGGTAATGAATTATATTTATTTCCTGGCCGCATTCGTAAATTGGGCAGTATAATTAACACCTAGTGTTATTCTCCGCCTTTCGATGATCAAATATCATCCACATCACCTGGATACGTGCGACCGAACGAACTGTGGACTGGCCTACCCGCGGCAGTGTTTCCAGGTCGGTACAATATCCTTGGGTACGTTCAAAAAGCGCGTCTATCTCCACCTCAAAGGCCGGCAACGCACTTGTAGCTCCTCTGGTGCTGCACGGGGTCGTGGGCGGTGACGATCACCATCACCATCAGGCGACGATCACCATCGACCCAAACGCTCGTTTGCCTTGTCCTTTCTCCATAAAAAAAAATCTATGGGACGATTATAGGTTGCGAATATAACGTAAAAGCTAAAAAAAATGTATATTTTGACCTTAAATTAAAAAAAATTAAGGAAAAATTAAAATATATTTTACAATACTTACTTCGTTAAATATCTCATTTCACCAAAAACAAACGCTCAAATGGAAAATAAATTGACAAATAAACGTTTCGTCTCTGAATAAATTTTCAACAGAAAGGTTATTTAAGGCAGATTTGTAGCTGCGAGGATCGCGTATGGTAAAAGGAAATAAAAATATACATTTTTTAAAATCTATAACTCTTTCTTCCAATTGGGAATAGAACTCACAACCGAGCATTACAGTCAGACTCCCTTCCACTGTGCCACATCCATTCATCCATCCATCCATCAGCCTTTCAAAGTCCACTGCTGGACATAGGCCTCCCCTAATTCTCGCCACTCCGTCCGATCCTGCGCCCTTTGAATCCAGCGGATTCCCGCTGTCTTTTTAAGGTCGTCGGTCCACCTGGTTGGAGGGCGGCCTGTGCCTGTGCCACATCCACTTAATTAAATTACCTAAAATGGGTAATTTGACATTAAAACAAAAGAATTCATTCATTCCTCTATAAATAGGGTGAGCCTGCATCAGCCGCGGTATCGCAATAGCTGTATTAATAAATAACCATTGTTTTATCGTTTTAGGGTAAATATTAGCGGTGTTTATAAACGCTCGCTTATACGTTTTGTTTCCTTACATTATATTGTGAAATGAAAGAGAAATTATGAATAAGTGCGCGCTTATCGAGAGAATAGGGATATTATTATTGGCCGTATGATGCAAGAGACCTATGTTTATTATTTTAAATTATAAACATTTATACTATAGACTTTCATAATATAAATGACTGAAATACATTGATATTGAACTGATTTTTAAACATAGTTGTAGACAAACCTACGAATATACTCTAATTATTATTAGAGTCTAATATCTCGAATTATGTCTAATAAGTTAGTTGATAGGCAATTATTACAAATACTAATCTATAATTAAGACATTCCGTCTCCCATTGTGTGTTGAGCAGCGGAACTGAACGCCGTTTTTTGTCTTGTTTCCAGATAATAATTAATTGCCCACAGTGGGAATCGAGCTCACAACTATGGTATTTACAGCTAGACGCTGTGCCACTGCGGAGAGAGTCTCATAAGTTAAATTTTATAAAAGATTCTTAAATAAAATAATTTTATAATAAAAATCTTCTGAATTCCATCGTTTACAATCGAGCATATTTCAACAATAAAATAAAATTCAACTTGTCTAAAAGATTTAACAACTAAAAATAGCACAAACTCTCTCTCTATTCTCCACCTATTGTGAACGAAGCAAATATCTCGGAGAAGTGAGTCTAATACTTTACAGTGTAACCGTTCGAGATTGAATAGACAAGTGTTATTACAACGAGTTTATCTTGTAGTTTGTAGTAGTTTTCTTGTAGAATTGTTGAAATAAGTGCTTTAGATTTTATACCGATGAAGTCCTATTGTTAAAGCCAGTCGTGAGACAGGGACAAGCGTGCGACTGTAAACACAACGGGTTCGATTCTCACTCGAGGAAATGAAAAATAGTAGTACTTAGTAAGTATTATTTCATATTCTCGCTCTGGCAACGAGACCAGGCTTTTCTTTGAGTTCGGCAAGCAATACTTACAGAACTGAAATCCTCTGGAAAGTGGGGGGTGGAAGTGTCTTAATGAGAACGGAGTGTCTTTCCACTAGGTTCCCAGGTTCTCTCTCCTTACCATACTACGTGCGGGAAACGTTGTAATGCTAAAAAAACATATTTATTTATAAAATACACTACAAAAATATACTAACGTCATATTACAAGTAAAAACAAAAACTCAACGTGAAATAAAACAAGACTAGGTGAGCCGCATGACACTGTACTGTATAGCTTTCACGCGTAAATTCAATTCTCTGCTTTATCCTGAATAACTTTGCGTATACACTATTGAAAGGACATTTCTCTACTTTAACACCTATTGTTACGGCGTTAAGCCCCATATTTGCATCCCCACGGGCAGTACGTACACTTACCATCCAGAACACTTCCTGAGCGTCGATGGAACTCGATCAGGCCGCGGGCGAGATACCGATAGAGAGACCAGGTGTGACGATTCATGCGAAACTTCTATTCTCGAATTATTTACAGTTTTCCATTTGAAGCTATTCGTTCAAAAGATAGATGAAAAGCTAGTTTCATTTGGGTTTACGATACATCAAAATGGACAGTGATTAGTCACTACGATCTACGAAAGTTCTAAATTTATAAAAAATATAGCCTTTTTAAGATATTGTGATTGTGATCTCGTAAAACTGAACAATTTTAAATTAAAATTTTCTTAAATATTCGACTTTCTTTGGAAAGTTAAAAGCTATGATATTCCTGAAAAAAATTCGAAAAAATAGCGTTAAATCTATTCCAAAAATAGCGTTAAATATAGCTACAACTTTCAAGTACTATCATCAATATTGCAAAAAGTGGTTGTGTTTATAAATCATTAGTCCTCAATCAAATAAACGAGAGGGCTCTGTCCCCCGAGCGACGTCGCTCGCATTAACAACTTTTTAAACCTCCCTGAGGTGATATTTGTTGTACTGTAATATGTTTTATTTTTTTAAATTGATTTATTGAAGCTATGATAGCATAGTGGTAAACTGGAAATGCGAAGCGGGTCTGAGTTCGATTTCTATTTGGGGAAAAAAAAATACATTTCCTCGCTCTAACAGGAGTGTCTTGATACTAAGTTCTCTCTGCCTACTCTGCCATTAATATTTCTACTTGCGGATTATTTTTATTTAAATAAATTAATTTAATTTATTCTGAAAAAAAATCTACGTGAAACTGAAACAAATATATTTTTATTTTAAAAAAAATCTTAATATGGTAACGTGAAAATAATAATAAAAAATAGAATGAAAATTAAAAATAATTTAGCTTCGGTATCCTATTATTTGTGTAAAAAATAATAATTTAAGCGATCCATTTTAATTAAATATAATTTACTACTCTATCACTCCCAACAATATTTCAATACATTCTACTTTCATTCTTTATTCTTGAACTAAATTGTAACAACATGTTAGGTTAACAAGAGTGTTATTTAACACGAGGCCAATATCCTCTCGATCGTCGAGTTAGCGTAATCTGTTCACTTGGAGCAGACCTGGATAATTGCCAATAGCTTCGATACTGCTGCGTTAGCTGCTCTTATGCGACAGAATGTCAGTTCATGCATCTCATATACTTATACTGGATTTTCATAGAAAAGTTATAAATTGTGTCATATTTTTCAAGATATGTGTCATGAGTAACATTTTTCAAAGAAGGCAAATTATAAGCTTTTTTCGTTATTTTGTTTACCATATTTTTTTATTTATTTTATTCCACAATCGTTTAAATTTTGTTATAATATTTTGACGACTGTCTTGTAAATTGTTTTTTATTATTATTTTTTTTTTTATTTTTAAATAGACAAAATACGAAACGAAAGATGAAGGTTTAACTAAAAGGTATATTTTTCCATTGCTCAAAAATAATAATAACTCTTCAAAATAATAATATCTATCTAATATTTCAATAATATTCAAATCTTTCGTAATCAGTTTTTGATTAGTTTGATAGACGGCTGATGGCTTCTAAATTACTTTTGTTTTAAATTAATTGCGAACAAGTCTATAAAAGTCAAGGCTCTTTATAAATTTCAATTAGAATTTTTCCACTCTATGAAAGAAACTAATAAATTTAAATTCTATTTTCAACATTAATATTTATTTATTATGGCTTGCAAGATAAATACAGCTAGAATATATGATATTCTAAACTGTTACTGCATAACATTAACCCCGAGTGGGAATCGAGCCCATAACTCTCGCGCCTGCAAGCTAACGGTAACTGCTGTGCCATGACGGCCTTAATTAATAAAGAGACTCCGTTACCATTAAAACACTTCCGTTCCCCACTTGCCCGAATAATGAATTAAGAAGAATTATGGAGGCTTTGCGTGTTCAGTGGCGGAATTCAACGATACGCCGTTACCAGGGCAATAAAATGACATATTTCATTTCCTCGAGTGAGAATGGAACCCAAAACCTGTTGCGTTTGTGCCACCACTGGCCTGGAATGTATTTTTTATACTCACTATTTTATGAGAAATAATAACTGAAAAATACTATATTTGTATTTTAGCTTTGAAGCTTAAAGAGGATAAAGAAATAATTAGAGTAGCGCCATTGTACAATATTGTATAGAAAAGTACCAACAATGGTCGTAACGAAAGTTTTTAACAAGCGACGTTCTGGCTCGCGCTGGAGATATGTTGTACGACTTCTGAACTGAACCTTACACTTTATTATTACAAAATAATTTATTTTTTGTAGAGGAGAAAACAGCTTAATTTGAATCCGCTTAGGTTCGTATTTTTTTTCTTTTAAGTATATTATATAGTAGTAGCTTTGGTATTTAAAAATTTTAACTCCTCTTGGCAAAAATAATTAATTAATGAGCTTCACGTTATATTCGCACACAGCAGGGTAGGCAGAGAGAACCTAGGGTAAAGACACTCCGTTCCCCATTCTCGGTTGAATTCTGGAGACATAGCGTATTAAGGGGTGGTACTCAAACACAACTCTTAGCTATTTTTATTAGACCACACACGAAGCCGCGTATAAAAGCTTGTAGGGAATATAATCATTGAATATAAGGGAATATTACATTTATTATCAGTATTGTAGTAAAAGTTTATATCATAAGCCACGCTACGCTACACCTACGACCCCGCAGTAGGCTTTCCACTATCGCTTTCCGTTTTCCTCTTCCCTTATGATCATAGAGATATATTGTTTCATATAATATCGTTTATAATTTCTCATATATTATCTGAAAATATTGGAACACATAAAATTCAAACCCACGACTACAGACAGACTGTCCACTGCGCTACGATAGTCCCGTTAAATTACCCCATTACAAGTTTTTATATTAATATTAGACTTTCGAGAGCAAAGTTACGTTAAAAGAATTTAAATTTACCTTATTACAGGCGTCTCTACGAAGTTGGGAAATATTTTTGTAACGCTAGCGGTTGTTTTCATTAAATTATTCAGGCGTTTCATAACGAGTTGAATTTCTTTTATAGTTTCAAATTGTTATTACAACACCTCGTCGTGGATGCCTGGAGAATGTAGAATTATTTGAGTCTAAAAGTTATTTTAATTTGAATACAATTAAATTATGTTGATATGTTACAATTCATTTCGCATACATATGTAAGTAGAATACATAAGTCCTTGAAATATTTCCTAACAATACAATATGTAAAATACTAGCGACTTGAACGCGGCTTCGCCCGCTCAAAGTTATATTTTAAAATATACAAAATATTTGCATGAATTATATTGTATGTGCTATTCTAATGTGTCAGATATATACTTCTGAAGTTTCAACTAAATCTGTTCAGTAATTTCTTCATAATGACAGTTTATTATAATATTCGTAAGATCATTAAAGTAAATGTTATTTAAATTTAAAGTCAACTGATGCGAAATATATATAAACTGCTTAAGAACGTATGTTTAAGAAAAATATCGAATGGACGTGGCTAATACAGAACGTGAGCATTTAACAACTCTACTTTACACATACAACTATTTACGAACTTAAATTTATTGTTATTTTGCCTCCTTTAAATGAAAAATAGAGAGACGAAAAGAGATTTCGAGTACTTTAGAGTAAAATGTAATTTCCTTAATATTTTTTGTCATGAGACGATAACTACTCTAATACATTTCTCTACTACATATAAATTTCCAAATTAGCAACAGAACATTTCACACACATTTTCTACGGAAATATTAAATTGAAGCCAGTGGTAGCGCAACACGAACTATAAACGCGACAGGTTGAGTGTTCTATTCCTATTCTGGAAAATTAAACATTTAATATTTTTATTTCCTCACTCTGGAAACAAAGAACAGCGTTGAGTTACGTCAATCAACACACAATGCCTGCAGAATTCTGTGGAAAATGAGTAGCCGATATGTCTTAATGGGAACGGTGTGTGTTAACATTAGGTTTCCAAGTTCCCTCTGCCTACTCCATGTGCGGGATACAGCGTGAATTTACAAAAAGAGTAAATAAAACCAGTGTATTCATACAAATCAATAGTAAAAGCTTGAATAATAGAACTAGCCGTAAGTCTAAATGGCGTTTAAACAACCTGCCAATGCCTTTAATATTCGGCGGAAAGTAGAGAACAGAGTGACTTAATATTAGGTTCCCTCTGCCTACGCTTCTGTGTATTATATTAACTTTAAGAAAAGATAAATTATAATTAATCCTTTTAAATAATTATTCAAGATTATATTACAATATAAGTCAGCCTAATTTAATTTACACTCTATAATTAATATCGCCTCATTTCCTTGATTAATTGTAATAATTAATTATCAAGAAGCTTATTTTATAATTAAGTAATTTATATAACTTTCTAATTCAAAACTTTTGTTACCCTCGAGTCAGTGATTTAATATAAAGAAATATCAGTGGAAATTTTTAAGTATAAGTAAACTGGTCGAAGAAGAAAAGAAAGAAGCTCTATGTACTTTATATATGTATGTATATTTATAGTTTCTTGCAATCTTCATTTTAATTTTGAACGAAACAACTTTATACTACTGAAATATAAAAACATCTTATATTCAATATAGAACATAGTTGGAAGATTTCTACCACCCAGTCTCAAATCCACTACGCCAGAGGAGGAGGAGACTAGCAATGCCTCCAGAATTCGGAAAATGGGTAACGGAGTGTGTTATCACTAGATTCTCTCTACCTACCCGGCTGTGTGCGGGATACAGCGTGACGCTAAAAATACACTATTAATCAGGTTAAAGGAGTTTTATGTAAAGCGTAAGATCTTCCATAATAATTTATAAAATATACGTATACAATTATAATATAATAGAAAGAAACCAAAACTTAACAAGTGCTCTCCACATTGAACTAAATACAACAAGTTATATACAACTTCCGTGGTTATTCTGAAATGGAACTTCTAGAACTAAAACTGTTTTCAAAGCCTCAGACAGACGCAGACCAGTTCTATTCCAATTATACGATACTTGATAAGGATATAGGATATACATGTATATTCATAACGATAAAGAATAATAAATAATAAACAGCGTGCGACTGTAAACAGGATGGTTTTGGGTTCGATTCCCACTCGAGGGAATTTCATTCATTCGCTTTGATAAGAAGTGACATTCACTTCTAATACTCAACACGGAATGTCTTGAAAATTAGTCCGAAAGTGGAGACCGAAGCGTCTAACATTATGTTAATTCTGCTTAACCTGTTTTACAGGGGGTGAAGCTAAAGAAAAATAAATAAAGAATTACTCTTAATTGCGTTACTAGTCTTGAGAGTTCGATTTTTATGAGAATAATTACGCATTTAATTATTAAATTGTCTGCTTATTCTTATTCCGGACTTCCAAGCAACACCAAGTTTTACACCGCTTCCAAGCAACTACAACACTGAGTTCAGCTCAGGACTAAGAGACCCAAAAAATAAAACAAAACAAAAGTTTGGAATGATTTATAATGGATAGGTGCAATTAATCACAGAGCAATCTGTTGGTGTACGGGACGCTGGCGGACGTCTGTCAAGTTGCTCAAAAATTACTAAATAATAGCTTAATTTATTTGGACTTACTTCGAAGTTTTTGTCATTTTGAAAATGAAATATTTGGAGAGAAAATCTTTAGGTATGTATTTTTTGTATTTTGTTTAGTAAATTATGAAAGATGGCATTGATTGGGCTTAAAGAGATTTAAACATTTTAATTATAAATACTTACGAGTACTTGGCGTAATATAAATTTAGCTTGACAAGTAACTTTAGAAAGATTACATACAAGCATCCCAGAGGGTTCAATAAAGATTCATTTGCCATCAGAAATAACTTTCTGATAACTTTCTGATGGCAAATATCTTATTAGACCTTCGGATGGCTTTATGTAAAACTTATATATTGCAATTTTAACTTTCTTAACTAACTGTTATCTCTGTTACTCTCGATCACAATGATAAAATTTTAACCACAAGCCAACAAGTCACGAGCCAATGAATTATTCATTAAATAATATTTTTAAAGGTGTTTGGACTGCCTTCAGTTACATTCTGTAGGGAGATTTTATAATTATAACAGTATAAATTTCATAATATCAAATAATTTACTATTAAAACAATATTTAAAAGCATATTTTAAATTTTAATAAACTAGTCCTCGAAAATATTCAATGAAACTGATTTAGTTACAGAATTTGTCTAGACAGATCTTATACTGCCAATTACTGAATTATTAAATTGATTATTCTACCTTTAACCTCTATAAGTAGACAAATTACTAAGAAAATATGTACGTATATATTCATGGCTTAATTTTCTATGTTATTATTTGTAGAAATTTAACTTGCAGAAACAGTTTCACGCTGTATCCCGCACACAGCAGGATATGCAGAGGAAACCTAATGTTTAAACACTCCGTTCCCCACTTTCTGCTGAATTCTGTTGAGTAGTGGAACTAAATGCCACGCTTTGCCTCGAAACCAGACCGAAGAAATGAAAATATAAATTTAAACAAATATTTTATCTCCTCGAGTGGGGATCGAACCCGCAACCAGTCGCGATTACGGACCCACTATGTGCCCCAACGTCGCGACTGGCCTGAAATGTGATGTTTTCTATATTTTTCAGGTGTTACAAGTTTCTTTGCCAAAGAAACTACCTGTACAAAGAAAAAATTAGAATATAAAATACTTTTATACCAACATTCGCTATTTAAAAGCAGGTACCTCACGGCTATTTACTTTAATTCCCCACCCAATTCTAAACATAAGAAGCCTGAGGCCAGCGCTGGCTGTGAACGAAATTGTAATGGATACGAATTCACCCAATTGTATTAATCGTAACGAGATACGGAAAGGGAAAGTTACTTTACTTTATTAAATTCCCTCTAAAGTGCTTGGAATAAAGAATGAGAGAAGGCTTGAATCGATTTCTCTTATAGTTTCCACGTGTTCTATGAAACTGAAATTTCGACATTAATTACATTGTCGTAAAAGTATAGAAGTTTTCTTTTTTAATCTTAAAGGAATTAACTATTTTTAGATCCTAAATGACATGCATCGGGTTTGATACTTTTTTATTGAGAGGTCATTTAATGGAGAGTGTTTATAATTAAAGAAAATAATATGTTTAGCCATTTAGTGGTTTTTGTGTCGGGAGTTTTTTATTTTTTTATATGAAAAAACTAAAAATAAACATTATTCTTTATCGACAATTTTATACAGAATTGTAGTAAACATTTCTTTTAAGAATCATTTTATTACACATAAAAAACCTCCCTAAATACCTACATGTGGTTAGTAAAAACAGGTGAAAATACTTTTCAACGTAATTTACAACTTTGAAATTGGGACGTGTAGCTTAATTGACAATAGCGCTTGAAATATCCTTAGTAGGTGTAAGTTCAAACCTAGTTAAGTTAAAATTTTATAAATTTTCATATGTTTTTCTGATGTAAGATAAGTATCTTTTTTTAGCTTTATCCCTACACAGCAGAATAGGCAGAGGGAACCTAGAATTAAGACACTCCGTTCCCCACTTCCTGCCGAATTTAGGAGGCATTGCGTGTTGAGGGGCAGAACTCAACGCCGCGATTTTGCTTCGTCACCAGAGCGAAGAAATGGAAATATAAACGTAAATAAATATTTCAATTCCTCGAGTGGGAATCGAACCCATCACCACACCATCGCGTTACAGTTACACCGCCGCTGCCTCAAAGATAAGTATTTTGGTTACAAAAAAAATTAACAAAAACAAACGAACCAGTAGTTCTTGAGATTAGAGCGTTCTACCAAACAAACTCTACAATTATAACATTTGTTTAGATATTATGTAGGGTATAATATAAACGCAATAATCAATTAACTCACTTACATAGACTAAATCAACGGCATTGTGTAGTATTAGATGAGACGCTGCATTATGCATATTGATTGCTTAGCAGGTGTGCTCTAAACATCTATATGTATACTTATTATAATTCTGTAGAAAAGTCGTTTCTGTACATTGAAAATATTTTAAAAAAAAAATAGCCAGGGTGCTAAAGGATAACTAACAGAATCCATTTTCAGCATTTTTGGATTTTTTGTCTGTTTGTGTGTTTGTCTGTTTATGTGAACACGTATCACGTAAAAGGTACACAACAAATTTAAGCAACTTTTATACATAAAATTAAAAGTAACTCAGAAAAGGTTTTAGTTTCTATTTCATTGTAATCGCTTCACTCTATCAAAAGATATAAATATTTAAGTTTTTAAGAACTTCATATTTGAGATAGTAGAAATAGACACATGTAACGCTATCTATTGTCAACGAATGGTAGGTACTAAAGTATCTTGATAACGCATAAAACATACTGTTGAATTAAGCATTGACTTTTAAACGTTCTAATACTTTACTACAACATAAACCCTAGGGCGAAGCCGCGGGCAGGCATGTTACTAAATTAACGTCTTATGTTAATTATATATATATTTTATCGTATCTATATATATAAAAGGACTTGTCCTCACTGACTGAGGTAAGACGCACGCACAGCCGTAACCGCTGTGCGTAGAAACGTGGAATTTGGACAGATGTTTACTTTTGTAATCTGGACATCCACTAAGAAGGGATTTTGAAAAATTTTAACCCTAAAGGGGAGAAATAGGAGTTGAAAGTTTGTATGGAAAAAAATTTAAATCGGCACCGATTCTTATAAAATTTGAAATTCAGACTCTTAAAAGTATTTAATTGAACACGTGTTTCATGGTTTTCTAGAATTCTTTCCATAAGGGTGCAAATAAGGGGTTGAAAGTTTGTATGGAAAAATTCTTAAATCGCCACCGATTTTTATAAAATTTGAAATTTAGACTCTTAAAAATATTTCATTGAACACATATTTCATGGCTTATTAGAATTCACCCCTAAATACGTAAGCGAAGCTGCGCGCGTCCGCTAGTATAATATAATATTATAAATACATATATGTATACTTGCATGTCCATAATCTAAACTAGATGAGGCCAGCAGTCGCCCAAGCATGCAAATCTAAACAAAGTTTTGGGTTCGATTCCCACCCGAAAAAATCCAATATTTAATATTTTAATTTCCTCGTTCTGGTCACGAAAGGCAAAGCAAAGTACATCGTTGAGTTTCGCCGTCTTAATACTAGGTACTCTAGATTCCTTTTGCCTACCCTGCTATATGTCTACAACGTAAAGCTAAATAATTATAAAAAAAATATTATAAAAAGAGAAACTAGCACATCACTCCTCTTTCACTTTCAAAAATACAAAATAACTTTATGAAAGGTTTTTTTTTGGTTTAGTTTTTCTCTTTATCCCGTATATAGCAGTGCAAAAAAGAATCTAGTGTTATGAACGGTTCCCGTACACCACTTAAATTTCGAAATATTTCGTGTTGAGTAGCGAAACTCAACACTGCGCACTGTCTTCTCACTAGAGCGAGAAAATGGAAACTACTACTAACCTACGCCACTATTTTATATTTCTTTATTATAATGATCTCACAAAATACATTAATTTTACAATATTTAGACAATTTTACTAAAACTATATTCCTTCCTATCTTTCCTCACACCATTTCTCACTATTAAAACAAAACATGGACCACAGTAAGCACCTAACCATATAATAATAATAAAAGCTAGTTATAAAACAGTAAATATTATGGATCCGTCGGTATTTCAAACGGTCGTTTAATCCATAACTGCGAGCATTAGGACGCTAATGGAAGTATATTAGCAAAACTTCCCTCGCAACGTTCCTTGTTTATTAAATATTGGTGCACACGAGCTAACTACGGTGACTTCCCGTTACCTACAGTTTTATGGAAACGCGGTTCCTGTTGATTCAGATTGCCGAATGTTTAGTTGGTTCGTTTAATATGGAAAGCGAAATCCAATACGGATATTATATTTTATGTTGTTACATTTTAATTGTATAAAAATATTCCCAACCTTAAATTAATTGAAATTGAATAATATTTTTGAACATGACTAATGATTGATGAGTTTCTCTCATAACGGGATAAAAGGAAGCTATTGTTAAAACACTCCGTTCCCCATTTTCGAGACTGCGTGTCGATCGGCGGAACTCAACGCTGCGCTTAACCGATCCCCCGATTTGGAGTCGAACCTACAATCATTACGTTACATTACATTACATATAAAACTGCTTCAAATTTTACTTACAATAAAGTACAATATAAAAAGGGTATAAAATAAATATTTTCATAACAATTCATCTTAACTTTAATAGAGATAAATGACTACAAGAGAAATACACCAATAGCCCTTTAAAATCGAATAGAGAGAAAAATCATTTGCGCACAAGTCCAAATTTAAATGAAATGTTCCGTACAACTGCTTAATATTTAAAACTGTTTTTTTCCTTAATATTACTTGATTATGGTTAAAAATAAATTGCAGTTGATGCTGTAACGGGATCTGAACCCGCACCCTTTATACAATTGCCAAAAGGCGGGGGTCCAAATCGTACAATTTTTTTAGGAGGACAGTTTTTTTTTAAATTATAATCATAAAAAGCTATTCATCAGTTGCTCTTTTTGAAATATAATTTTACAATATATGTATGATAGAGCATTTCGTCATAAAAACTCAAATACTATTTCACTTTCACACTATATACCACACATAGCAGGGTAGGCAGAGGAAACCTTAGTGTTAAGACACTCCGTTCCTCATTTTCCACCAAATTCTAGAGGCATTACGTGTTAAGTAGCGAAACTCAACGCCGCTCTTTACCTCGACACCAGAGCGAAGAAATGAACATATAAATGTAAATAAATATTTAATTTCCTCGAGTGAGGATCGAACCCACAATCATCCAATCGCTTTATAGTCACACCCTTGTGCCGCTGCCCCATATACTATTTTTATCAATTTAATCAATTTAAAATACTTAACCCTACAAATGAAATAGCATGACTTACCAATTGTAATTTACGTATATTTCGGGAGTCGTTCCATATTGTTTCATGAAACATTTTTAATACCACGCCAAGGAATTGGGGCAGTCGGAGCAGTTAATTAGGTGCATGTGAAGAATTTTATTTACGCTGTTATTACTTCGAATGTGTATATGTTTATTTTTGTAAGAAAAAATACTGAATTTAAGGTCGCGCCTCGTTTTTTTTGCCCTACTTTTGTTTTGCCCTAAAATGTGTCATAATATTATCTCATTGCTGAAATTATTCTAATATTTTTTTATTGAAGGCCCTTTTGACTTTTATTCTTTACTAGTGGACCCGGTACGCGGCTACGCCCGCTTGAACTATACAAATATTTATGAAATTATTTTCAGTTTTCAATAGAGAGATGCGTTAAGCAAGTTCATTTTGGGTGACGTTTTATAACAACAAACTTTGCAAATCGTTGCTTAGCAACGGTCGCATACCGACAGTTGTTATTTAACATGGCGGAATAAATTGCATGTCAAATTTATAAGTATTTTAATATATTGGTATATATCGAAAATATTACAAATATGAGAAAAAAAGTATCCTATGTTCACCCCGAGACCCTCAAGTATCTCTATATGAGTATTTTATCACAATTGAATTAGCGGTTTGGCCCTGATTGCGTAAAAGACAGACAGACAGACAGACAGAGCTACTTTCGAATTTATAATGTAGGTATGGATACGTTCATGGCGACCACAGTGTGTTTTTGTACGAACGCGATGCTTGAAAAGTATCAATTTCACTCCAAATAGTTCTATTATTTGTTACTAACAATCTCCTCTCATATTACAACCATATCTCAACTTTTCCAAGACAATGAAATAGAAAGGGTATTTTTCCACCCTTAACGTGTGATAAGGGTGTTGTTTGATTCATCTAGTTGAATTAAGGGTGAAATCTCTCGGACTGACAGAATCTCAGTGTATTTGCGGAACATTTGTAGATTGATCTACGAGCGGGCGGAGGCTGTCCGCAGTCGATGTTTGCTCTCGATGTGAACTAAATTGGATAGCCGAGATCTAAAGATCTGATGGTGGCGTCTAAATTATCTGTACCGAATGAGATAGTGACCCTTTTCTTTTCTTTTTGATTTTAGGGATTTTTTTTATTATAATCCATTTTTAGCTTCTACACAGCATCTAACAGTAAATTTAATGGTTGTAAATACACAGGGGAACAACAGGGGAATTTAAGTATTTACATTTCCTAGGTTTCGCTACTCATAATGAATGAAATATCGCGAAAATTAGGCAGAATGTAAATATTCTACTAATCAATATTCTACTTCATAAAATTATTTTTTCATTAAACTTGCTTTATCATATTTCCCAATAATCCGAATACATGTAGAATCCTCATCAGCTGGAGGCTAATTAATAAACTAGCGGCAACACGCAAGTGGTACAAAGTTCCCGCACGACCCTCACTCCGAGTCGTACATCGAGGCTTGTTTCCGGAGCTCGAGCACACTGTACACTGTATTGTGCTCACTTAAGAACAGTTCGCGGCGAGGATGTGACACACTTCGTAGTTCAGTACTGATGCTAGTTAACACAATTAGAATAATTCGACTAGAAATTTTGAGTTAATTCTCAAGTCCTGGTAATAAGAGTTTTATCTAACTTAATAATTTTAGTTTTGAATTATAAATGTTTCTATATTTAAAGTATTGACCCGCTCGCGGCTTCATCCGCTTGAACTACACGATTATTTAATCAATACACGGAATTGGAATCGTACGTATATTTATAACACAAGTTTCGCCTTGAGTGGTATACTCGTATATGTGGCATATTAATTTTAAAAAAATCAGCTTCACGCTCTATCCCGCACACCATAAGGTAGGCAGAGGGAACCTAGTGTTAACCCTCAACCAGTCGCGTTTACTGTCACAAATTTGTGACAATTGAACTAAGCTATATTCGTACCAGTAAATAAAAGCCATATTTACCTCTTAATTTCATAATAAGCTCGTATAATGAAATTCGTGCGCCGCGGGTGTTAGAACAAATCTGCACATTTATCTTAGCGGGGGGCGCGATCTGTTATACTGATGCTGTGCGATGCCCGCTGTCCCAATGAAAACATTTCTACTATATTCTATAAGTTATTTGCTGTTTACATTAATTAATTGTTTTTACTAAATAGTAGAATTCTTATATAGTAGAACTTCGCTATATAGGACAAAAAATAAAACCCAATTTTCTATACTTTGCTCACTCTATCTGAGTACTTAATGATCTAGAATCTAATGGTCTATCTGTCTAATGTAATAGTCACGCATTTGTTAGAGGCCATTCGTGGCGCAGGGGCACAGAGTGTGACTGTAAAACCGACTGGTTGTGGGTTCGATCCCCACTCGAGGAGATGAAACATTTATTTAAATTTATATTTCTATTTCTTCGCTGTGGTGTCGAGGCGCGGCGTTGAGTTCTGCCACTCAACACGGAATGCTTCCAAAATCCAGCAGAAAATAGAGAACGGAGTGTCTTAACACTAGGTCCTCTCTGCCTAAACTGCTGTGTGTGGGATACAGCGTGAAGCTTTAGAATTTAAGAGAACTGACAAAAAATCTAAATGGCTGCCGTTTTATATTCAACTTATACTTATTACTGACATTCTAACACGTAAAACGTGCACATTAAATTCAAATAATAAATATCACTTTTATTAAACACAGACAGACGAAAAAACAAAACAATTTTCGCCAAGTCGACGAAAAGAAAATAATATATAGCAATAGTACAAAATACGTCGTATCAGCGAGTGGCCTTGGTTTGGCTAAAGTAGGTATATTTTCCGCGCCGTTTAGTAAACTACTATCATTCGTTCTCAGGCGGAGTGTATGGGCGGACCATTTCAGATACAAAGTAGGGGAATACAAGAGTGTATATAAATGTGGGTGACAGTGGGGTCAAAGCTAATAGCAGTCAACGTTAAATAGTTTATTTTCTATTTGATTTTTCGAATTTTGTATAATCCATACCTATATTATAAACTCGAAAGTAACTCTGTCTGTCTGTCTGTCTTTTACGCAATCAGGCCCGAACCGCTAATTTAATTGTGATAAAATACTCATATAGAGAGACTTGAGTATCTCGGGATGAACATAGGATACTTTTTTTCTCATATTTGTAATATTTTCGATATATACCAATATATTAAAATACTTATTAATTTGACATGCAATTTATTCCGCCATGTTAATAACAACCGTCGCTATGCGACCGTTGCTTAGCAACGATTTGCAAACTTTGTTATTAGAAAACGTCACCCAAAATGGGCTTGCTTAACGCATCTCTCTATTGAAAATTAAAAATAATTTCATAAATATATTTAATAAATATTCGTATAGTTCAAGCGTTCGGGTCCAATAGTTCTCAATATATTAAAAAAAGCTAAAATTAGATTTGGAGATAAGCTTTGCCAAAAGGAAGGGGGGGGGGGGGGTCCAAATTGTAATGTCGGGGTTCCGTTATCCAATTATTTTTGTTAATTTTATCAATCGATTAATTATTACGATATTATTACAACGTGCAATGAACGTGCAAGAGACATTCGCGATTATAAATAAAAATATTTCCCCAATTAAAATTTGAACTGCCAACATGTATAACCATCGGTTCCTAATTAAACCGCATTTTTTATCACACCAAATAATTAAATAACTACCCAGGATGACAGGATCCAGTTGTCATCACCCCCACCTTTGATGTTTAAGCGCTTTATATCATTTTTAGAAGTTCTAAATCAATGGGTAAGGAAACGTCACTCACGGCAGGATGCTGTGAAATTGGTCACCCATCTCGTAAATAGACTTAGTGAGCTTACCCTGTAACGTGTAATATTGTTTTTTTTTCTTTGTATTGCTTCTAACTATATGAATACTGTCTTTACTGAGATCTACAGTACACATTTCGCTCTGGTGTCGAAACAAACCGCCGTTGATTATAATACCTTTAGAATTCGACTGAAAATGGGGAATGGAGTGTCAAAACACTATGTCCTATATACCCTGTTGTTTGCAGGATGCAATAGAAACCTAGAATAGATCGCTTTTGCTTTCAATATAAAACGCTACTATTCTCACTATTTATTAATTTTATTACGTTAAAACTTAATTATTTTATTATGAATTGAATAAACAACAGTCACGAGGGCATCGAGAGAGAATTAAATATTAAATATTAATTTACAGGAACGTATGATTCTGTTAATTGGATCCGTGCGTCGCGTCACGTTGTAAATCGTTTTAGGATTTCCATTGTTTATTTTAAATTACCGCCGTTCATTATTAATGTATTTTAATTTAAGTATGTTTTGTTATATAATTGATGATTTTCCTTTTGCTATGTGATATTTTAGTGTTAATGAAATGGTTGGGATAGGAATAAGGGAATAGGAGCTTTTTTTTTAATACATTTTTAATCATAAAAGCTCATACCGTCGTGGTACCGTGGTGGTGGTAGTCGTCGTGGTAGGGGCACGACGTGGATTCGGTCCTTACTCAAGGAAACGAAATATTTACTTAAATTTATATTTCCGTTTTTTCGCTCTGGTATCGAGGCAAAAGCGCGGCGTTGAGTTTCGCCACTCAACACGCAATGCCTCCAGAATTCAGCGGAAGATGGGGAACGGAGTGTGTTAACACTATGTTTCCTCTGCCTGCCCTGATGTGTGCGGGATACAGCGTGAAGCTGATTGTTTTTTATAAGAAAATATAAGTTTATATAAAACATATGCGTTAGGCTTAGGTGAAAACTCGCTTATTCCTCTTATCTTATTTATCGTCGTTCACAACATAAAAGTACAATTTACTTTGTGAAAATAGTATGGAAAAGACACAAGAGATTTGCCTGTGATTTAGATACAACAGGCGATGTCTTTTAAAATTGAGGCGAATGCTTCTTTTGAGGAAGTATAGGAATAATGTTTTAAAATATATGAAAATATTTTTTATTTATATTTGTTCTTTATTTGTATTTTCCTATATAATACACCAGCTTACATACTTAATAGGATTTTTTGGAAATCCCGCCCTACACGAGGTAAGACTTTTGGCAGACTAAATTTTGATTCTCTTCGGGTATCTCCACGTAACTTTGTAAATTAACCTGAACGTATGCCTGAAAACTATAAGAGAGTGAAGTCCATAAACAATCTACGTATTTACATATAAAATCTGTACTATGTTATTTTATTGACACATTTTTATGAAAATCAGATAAATTTCATTGCGTGGCGTAGTTGTGCAACTCGACACGTGGGAATTGAACTCACAACCGTCGCATTTACAGTCGCACTCCTGCGCCATGACGGCCTCAAGTAATAAATATAAAATATTTACATTTATAGATATGTAATTTCATACGAGAATAATAATACAGTAAATAAATGATTCCAGCTCCGAGAGTAATATAAGTTTGACGAGTGATTCAGTACAGTTAACGTAAGTGACACAGTAATAAAGTTTGAACGAGTTCCCACTTCGCTAGTGTCTGTTGGCATGTGCTTGTTATGAAGATACATGTTTATTTAGTTCTTAGTAGTATGTAGTTATATCGTATATTGACTACTCGTGGTCGTAGGTTTATATTTTATGTGTACCTATAGCAGGGAAGGCAGAGGGAACCTCACGTTCCCCTTACACGTTCCCGGTGCAATATTCGCTTTTCGATTAGTAGTGATGGTGGAACTTAACGCTCCGCTATGTCTTATTACAAGAATGAGGAAAGGAAAATGTTTATTTATTAAGTAATATTCGATGATACCGCCCCGACTATAATCAGGCGGCCATACTATTAAAATATCCGAATAAATAAAAAGTAGAAATCCATTAATCTAAAGTTTTCTTTAATTTTCATACATGTGTCGATTTTTTACTTAACCCTTAAATGCATGATGATGTATATTTACATCAGTGTTTTCTTCCGTACATAATTTCTAAACGGTAATTCGAACACAGTATGTTTTACTTTTAATAGGTGCTAAAAATATCTATCATAGTTTTTGAACGCAAACTTTCATGATATGACAGTTCACTTTTTTTGCTTGTCTAAATTTGACAACTTGACGCGACATTTTCAAATACACACTTTGGCGGTAAAGTTGTAATTTCATTTTAGTGAATACTAAATAGTATTATTTCGTGCAAAAAGTGATTTACGAGAGGATAAAGGTAAGAAGAACACATTACGTTGTTTTTTTTTTAGAATACAATAACAGTTTTTGTAAAAATCTGCGGAATAATTGTGATGTAGAAATACATCAATATGCAAAATCGATAAGAAATAGTTGTAGTATACGTATAATATATTTTTTTCTTTTTTGACTTATTTGTTATAGATACGTAATTTATTGATTCGTATTTTATAATTATTTTTACAGAATGTCCCGTAGAGTGGCAGATAAAGACATTGAACAACTTCTGGCGGCTTTAGGAGATGGAAATATTTCTGAGGATGGCTTGGAAGATGACAGTGAAGATGAAGAAACCTTTTTTGAGAATGCAAGAGAAATGATTAGAGAATTGGAGGACGAGGAGGCAGAGGATCATGAAGATCCTACCTATAGTGATCCACCACTAGTTCAAGATCTGCCTGGCCCATCGAGTGAAGTTATTTTTTCATTACCCATGCAAGAAGGTCATGCGAGTTATGTAGAATTTGATAAAAGGAAACTCATTTGGAAAAAAGACAGTTTGATGTATGACGAATCAAAATTAATTCACCAACCAAGCACAACAGACTCTGCT
>JAKRZM010001270.1:38339-49408 GCA_036379175.1 Heliconius cydno galanthus
AAAAAAAAGTATCCTATGTTCATCCCGGGACCCTCAAGTATCTCTATATGAGTATTTTATCACAATTAAATTAGCGGTTTGGCCCTGATTGCGGAAAAGACAGACAGACAGACAGACAGACAGAGTTACTTTCGAATTTATAATATAGGTATGGATGGATAAATTCCATGAAAGGAATATCAATAAGGTGCAAAGTAGGAGCGGAATGTTTCCCGATATTGCACTCAGTGACATGAAAGATGCATTTCTTTTCATTTTATTTAAAAATTGCTACTACGGTATAGAGGCCGTCTTGGCGTAGCGGCACATCGTCTAACTGTAAACGTAATGCTAGTGGGTTCGATTTGAAGATTAGTTTAGAAGACAAATTATGGTTTTGAGTGCCGCTAGTTAACAAGCTGCTGGAGAACGGAATGTCTTAACACTAGGCCACAGGGGGGGGACAGTTCAACTTCCATACCCAACTCTCCGCGGAATTCTGAAGATATTCCGTGTTGAGTGATAGAACTTAACGCCGCGCTTTGCCTCATTACCAGAGCAACGGAATGAAAATATTAAATTTTTCATTTCCTCGAGCGGGAATCGAACCGATCGATCGAATATTCGGGAAACATATGTAATCACATACTAACATAAATAGATTTTACTTGAGTTAAACAATTACATACATTTCAATAGAACACACTAGCTTAATAGAAATCAATCGATTGCGGGTAATTACCGCGTCCACGAGTACCTGCGCTCGGGAGTGTTGTGAATGGAGGCTTAATTAAATATTACTTAGAACTAAATGTTGAATCAACTACATATATTTAACTAAGAAAGCTCATTTTCATACGTAATTGAGTGATGTCTCAGCAGTTTATTTAAGCTTCGTAAGCTTATATAAACTTTATAGAATATTTTAAAGTGTTTTTAGTTTTGATAATTAGGGTATTACTTATATGAATTATTTGGATATTGGACTTTGTATAGTGGACTCTAAGCCGTTCAAACTCTAGCCACTAAGCCATAGGTCTCATTTTTTATACGTTTTTTAATACTTAAAATAGAAAATAAATTAAATTTTTTTATCTATACTAATATAATAAAGCGGAAGAGTTTGTTTGTTTGTTTGTTTGTTTGTTTGTTTGTTTGTTTGTTTGAACGCTAAGATCTCTGGATCTACTGGATCGATTTACTTTGTTTTTGTTTTGTATGAAAGCTGCATTCTTCAGAAGTGCTATAGGCTATATAATATTACATTACACATATGTACTAATAAATTAAAATACTTTCTAATTTGACATGCAATTTATTCTGCCATGTTAATAACAACCGTCGTCGCTAGGCGACCGCGTTCGTTACCGCGTCATTTTGATATTCGTCCTTATGAAAATAAATATAATAGTCACTTTTAGCATTTCATCTAGATTGAAATTATATTTCTATAGAAATTATATTCTTATATTTCAAGCAGGCGTAGCCGCGTCCGGGTCCGCTAGTAATGAATATAATAGTTATATTAGAAATATTAATACAGTAGAATAGAAAATAAGCGCATGTTTTGCAGTCCTTAATTATATTAGTACAATTAAGCCCTTAAGCTATGCTGCAATTAATTGAAAAACTATTTTTAACGAAATTAATTATTATAAATTTTTATAAATAAACTAGCAGCCCGATCGCGGTTTCACCCGCGTGAACTATGTTATTATTAATTTCTGTCTCCACATCTATGTCCTAGTGACGTCTATACAAAATTTGAGACTCCTAGCATTTGTAGTAACGGAGTTTCATACAAACTTTCGACCCCAAAAACAACCCCTTAGGAGTCGAATATTGCAAATTCCCGTCTTAGCGAGCACCTACGTCGTGTAAGTAGCTGCTATGCAAAATTTGAGATTCCTAGCACTTGTAGTTTATGAGATTTCGTGATGAGTGAGTGACCTTTCGATTTTATATATATAGATATTTATCTCAATATTTTTATAGCTTTAGGTAGTATACTGTATATAGCAAAGTAAGCAAAGGGAACCTAGTATTATACATCCGCGCCTATACACTGCCGGTATTTAACGCCGCAGTATCATGTTTCGTGACGGTTGGTCATTAGTTCAAATCCAGTATTCAACTCAAACAAGTTAATTCAAACATAACCACCTTATTTTTTTTATTTATTTATTGTCACAGTTGGTCCAAATGTATATAATACTAATAAAGTATATAAAATTTATATCATAAGATTGGCCTTTGCATAAATTACGGAAATTTAGTTTTCAAATAGAAGTATTTACGTAAGCCCCAGTATAATATTATATAAGCTTAGTTTACATCACCGCACTAACTTTGCAAAACAGCGACATGAATTAAAGAAATTTCTTTCGGCCGCAAATCTGCAACGAACTCCGAAAACGGGTGAAATATAAAAGCGGGTAAAATGTTCAAGAAATAGGTCAAGCAATATTTCACATCAGATGTTTTCATATTAAAATTAAGGGCTTTTGAAACGAATTACGCAATAAAAGTATGAATAACGGACGTTGTGGACTGGCACACCGCCAGATACACATTGTCGGGAACAGCGTAGCCGCGTAACTCAGCCACTTCACGCTGGTGACACTACACTAACGGGTACTCATATTATATGCATATAACTTCCTCTTACACTATATAAGCTAGCTTCTGACTAGGCACGGTGGTTGTTAGTTCGATTTTTTTTTCATTCACGCTATATTCCCCATATAGCACGTTAAGTAGAGGGAACCTAGTGTCAGTTATATTTAACAATACTTTTGTTCTCTATTAATTGTATGTTGCCAGCACCTGAGCTACTCTAATCAATATCCCTGATCCGCTAACACTGGATGATGTACGCCGCTAATGAGACGAGATAACACTCTGCTTTAGTTTAATTGTCTGTCATTTGTAAAATATTATTATGTATGTGTGTGTATATTATATTGGAGAGATATATGTTACAAAAGATCCATAACTGTTTCACAAAGATATATTCAATTGATATCGAGATAGTTAAAGAGAAAGAAAGAAAGATAATTTTACGGTAAGAGTTGTAACTCTCATAATTCACATACTGTTTATTACAACCAAAAAAATATGATATTTCGCTATATTTTCATTAAAAGCATCAGTATCGTGACTAAAACGATTTATCAAAAGCTAATGCACTTTAGATATTATGCTTATCTTGCTTGTGTTGAGAGGCACATCTCTCCGCTACGCTTAGTTGTGTTACCAGAGTAAAGATATGAAAATAATTTAATCTATTCGTTAGGGAAACCATAGCTGCAATATATAACCATACTCAACACTTAGGTAGAAAACAAAAGCCGACTTCTAAAAACGAGCTAAAAGTAAATAATAATTTTACAAAGATTTTATAATTTTGAAGTCGGTGCCAAGTAAAACATTTATTTTTTTAAAATATATCAAAATCGGTTCACCCAATCAAAAGTTATCAGGAAACAAACAGAAATTTTTTTTTTAAAAAAAAATACAGTCCTCCTATATCAATATGATAATCTCCTTTTCTTACAGAAGTCGGTTAAAAATAACCAATTTTATTAATATTGAAATAGTCTGAATTTTCCTATAAACGGATTTTTATACTAAAAACTGTATAACCTTATAAAGTTAGTACCAAAAAGCGATCGTACGTGTGCGCTCATCAAGTCCCTATTAGACGTAATGCAGGCGAGAGTGCAGGCCTCGTTTAGTTACACTGCACTGAAATTAAAAACGTCTAGGGCGAGTAGGAGCCTAATGAAGGGGTGGCCTTCGCTGAAAGCCTAAAAGCGTTTAGATTCTGAAAAAAATATGTAATTTATACATACATATAAAAACTTAACTCAGCTTAATTTATAACGTATGTATAAAACGTATAAAAATTTGAACGTACCGGGATTCGAACCCGCGCCTCCTAAAAACCGTCCAAGAGCTCTACCACTAAGTCATACGTTCAATAACACTTTAAAAATGTAAAAAATGGTCTTTGATGATAATGATTAAATAATATAATGAAGAAATATAATAATTTATACAACGTAATTATGTCAGTATTTCAATCATTAACCAAATAAAGAGCACAGTTGGCTTGTCGCCAGCAAAAGCGACGCGACAGTCCGATAAGGAGCCACGAACCCACCACAGCGTGTTCCGACGTGACGTATTGTATAATCACGTAAGTCAGTGGCTTGTAAACACGGCGGGATTAAATTATATTGCCATAATTAAATAAATATTCATTATTGGTATAATTTCACTGGAATTTACGTATATAATATTGAAATTTATAATGTTGCCTTTGAGTTGCTTTTCCAAGTTTATTGACTATAAACGCGACGGTTCTGAGTTTGATTGGCACCAGTGACAGTGAAAGAATTCCGTATATAGCATGAGAGGGATCCTAATATTAAGACATTCTGTTGCCAACTTTCCGCCCAATTTTCGAGACATTACTAACAATGTCTTGAACACGACCACTTACCAAGTTGCCTTAATATTGCCTTTTTTCTAGTTACCAGTGCGAGGACAGTGGGAATCGAAGCCACACTCGCTGTGCTACGATGTCCTCTACACATATCACTAGAACGCAACAAAAACATCGTTTAAATTTAAAACTAGCTTAACTAAAAGAAAATATAGTGACATAATCTTAGTGTTCGATAAAGTATGTCAAACATTTTACGAGTTTTGCATGCTTTTACAAATGTAACGAATTCAGGCGGAAAGTAGCTAACGGAGTGCCTGTGCACTATGTTCTTATCGCCTACCCTAGTTAAAAAATATATTAGACCAATATTATAAACGTGAGTAAACTATTTATTTGCAAAAATATATAAGTAGTGGAGTGAATATTTCCCTCAACCCAAGTATACGGCTCTCAATAGAGAACTCGAGCGCGTCGTCAAGTCAAATGCAGTGAATGCAGACGACGCGCTTATCTTTATACTGTTTATTATTTTGAAATTTCCTCATCTGTTTTGAATATAAAATATTACAATAGATACAGAATTGGGTTAGATCAACTTGACAGTGTAGAAAGTTCTGTGTGAATTGAAAATATTTACTTTAACTAGATAAAGGTTCAAATGTAGTTGTCTTCTTTGGTAAACAATCTGTCGATTTGTAATTTTTCTTATTTATTGGTCGTAACTAGTAACTAGAATCATATAAAAAGAAAAAAAAACAAAAACTCAATTGCATGAAAACTAAAAGAAGAAAATAGTTAATTATTATTATTGTCATAGCTTTCATAATCGCAAGTTTTAGACGAATCGATTGACTTAAGAATCAACGAAATCTAACCGATTTTAATCCGTTTGGTCTTTACAACGCCACTTAAATATAGGAATATTATTACTATAACAATTTTAACTATTATATAAATGTTTTATTTTTACTTGTATAAATATTTTAAAAGATTCCATGATATTTAAGGCAATTGACGAAAAACTTTCGGATTCGACGACGAATTTAACAAAAGGCAATCAAAATAAAGTGCCTACATATCTATAGAACTGCATATCGTGGCCCAGCTATTTTCTCATCACCCCTGTGCCTGACATGGCTCTATCTCATAACAAATTTCCTTTAAAATTTTTTATACATATAAACTGCAATACAATGTTACTAAATTAGAAAGCCTAGATAAGGCTAACACTAAAAAACAACGTTGAAAATATTGCAGTCACAAAGCGAGTATCGATATTCTAATATATCATCAAGAACGTTCCCATCAATCGTCTATAAGGAATTGGTAACAAAGACTACACCTGCAACCGTAAAAAGGATTCGTCACACATTGCCTCTAACACATATAAAAATGTATAGGTTTGAAATATATTTAACATCGTAGAGCAGCATCACGTCTGAATATAAACGGGATGGTTGGTGGTTCAAGTCCCACTTGGGGGTAATGAATTAATTTCATATCTTCGCTCTGGTAACAAGACAAAGCGCATCGTTGAGTTCCGCCACTCACTACGCAATGTCTTGAAATCTGGGCTGTGCATGGGAAATGGACTAGGCTTCTTCCGCCTATACTATTATTATGCGACATAATGCGTAGCTATATAAATATTCACTAAATTATATTTTGGCAATTAATATGAAACTCAACTACCTTTAAATTATTTTAACATAATATGACTCTTTTAATATAGGAAATAGTAAACGTTCCAGTATAACATTCATGAAGAGCAAGCCTTCAGCCATATTAGCATAATATTGAATGAGCTAAAGTACAAGCGATTACAGTGCTTGCGGACGACATCTGCCGCGACGTGCAGGAGGACCTACATTATGATGTCATATGAGAAACTAACGATACAACCCAGTATGTTTTAATAATACAGCTTTCCACTGCAGGACATGAAGTAGTTAATATTTTCTTTCTCCACTCTGGTTGCATTATTGAGAGGCGGAACCCAACGCCGCGCTCTGCTTACCAGAGCGATGAAATGAAAATAATTATATATCTATCTCCTGAAAGTAAAGTAAATTCTAGGGACGTTTTAGATAAAAAAGAAAGAATAGATATATCGTTATTTGTTACAAGCAACTGCCACGATCGACACAATTCCATTGCTTTTATAGTCTTTTTCACCTATATCTACCCTCTTTTACACAACTTTGCTAACAATACCCATACCTTTCGTCTTAGTGAAGTGAGAACTATTCAGACCCTCCGAGCTAATAGAGCTCAGTGATTACAGGCAATTAGTCGCCATCTCAATGACCTAGCAGGTACCTGCGGGGGTGTCATTTATCTAACTGCGGCTTCAACGAGGTGACGCATTGTCTTCTGAGGAATTATCTTCTGAGGTTACGTATAACTGATTAGTTAAGCTTTTTAGTTTTTTGTAAAATCATTTGTATATGATGAGGGGACCAATAGTTATGATCAACTCTCTAAAGTGTTAGGGTTAAGAGATATTCAGTTTCTTTCTAGCGTCACGCTATATACACATGGAGTACCATTCACTACTTTCCGTCCAACTTTCACTAACTTTTCTTCCAGAGCAAGTAAATGAAAATAATTCATTCCCCCGAATCCGAATGCAACCCACAAGCGACGCGTATACGATGAGATGCACTGTCAGTACTATTTTACTTCAAACTATGAAATTATTAAAAAAAATATTCCGCTGTTAACAACGGAATAAAGCCCGGCGTTCAGCTCCGCCATTGGGTGGGGATAGGAGTGTACAGGGTTCTCACTGCCTACCCAGGTATATGACGGATACAGAGTAAAGCTAAACACAAAATTAAACTTATACGTTCAATAATATAGAGGATTAAAATAATTTTAGCTTATAAACTTACATAAACTTTTACAAAATCCATTAACGGCAAAGTTCGGAAAGTTACGTAACACGATGCGGAGGCTAATGGTATTACTTTAGTATTTTAACTTATAGATACGTAGAAATGTACATATATACATACATATGTACGTATTAAGTCAGTCTGTACTCTAAGTAGAATTCTTTGAATTAATGTTACGAGTATAAGGGAATTTATTATTATCAATTTTTATTATTAAGACAATTTAAGATACTCTGATCCTCACTTTCCACTAATATTTTACACATTATGTATCCCTTATATATATAAATAGCTAAAAATAGCCAAAATTATTTAACACCTCTATAAAATCTACTCAAATTCAGTCTAATTGAAAGTAAAACTTGCCGTCGTCGTCGTAAACTTGTAGTAAGTATAGGATAATGCAAATCCTTCACCCTTGTCAGTTCTCTTAACTTCTGTGAACTATTCGTCGCATTTCTTATCGAAGTTTGTCGCGATGTGGACGCTCGAGTTAAGATTCTTGTCCTTTGAGAATAGTTTCTCTATCTAAAACGTGGAAAAAAACACTGGAAAATCTAAAAGTTTACATTTTAAAGCTTAAAACTTAAATTACGTTTCTTATAAGTTAATCTGAACGGGCGGTTGCGACAAAGATGCATTTTATAAGGTGAATGTAGAAGCATAGCTTTATAACGTCATATACTTCTTGTATGTCCATGTCCATGTTACAAAATAGACTATTCTATTGATACGAGTACACATGAAATTAAGTAAAAAAAAGTAGCTTCTCGAACCTGGGAATATAGTGTTCAGATACTCAAATCTAGTGGGAATCGAACTCACAACCGTCGTGCTCACACTTGAACTAGGCACGCTTGCGCCCCTAAACAACGAGATCCTTTATCTAGTTACAGAGAACAGTACTTCAACCAAATATTGTATATCTTATTAGTTTTTAAATAAAAATAAAATAATTATTATTATTATTATTCTTCGTTCCAGTAAGTCACCTGACAGTATAAATAAAATAACAATTTTCATTATACTTCCACTAAAATCTCAATTTAATTAAGCATTTGGAAGTTTAACTCGATTGAGTTTAAAGTAGCGGCGGCGGTCAGAACCAACAAGTTAGCGCTGCATCCGGATTGGGACCTCCACCAAGTATAAACTAGATATAAACTAAGCTCACAACTCGATCAGCCTCTCATTGCTTTGTGAAGACGATGCACTTATCTTAATTAAATATTACATAAAGACTCTCGCTTAGAATAAGAAAAAAGAAATAAGAGAGAGAGAAAAAGGGAGAAAAACGTAAAATAGAGTAATACCGTCCTATACTCGTGTCGGTCGTACACAGTGTCTTAACACTTTTTTCCTCTGCTTATCCAACTATATTAATATGAAATTAAACTTTACTATAATATAACATTTAGAAAAATATCTAAATTTAATTTCCCCGTGACCTATTTAAATAAAACGCCAGTACTTTAGCAGTACGAACATATTCGAACTACAAATAATAATTTAACCGTAAATAACATTGAAAATAAATCTTTTAACTTAAATCGCTAAATACGCTCATAATATTAAAATGAAATTCACCGCGCTTTTACCAAATATGATTTTTCATGAAATTTATTTAATAATGTACTAGATTTGGATTGTGCATAATTTTGTGTTAATATTTTGGTCGGTTTTAATATAACCCGATACTATCGATAATTAATTAAACATACAGAAAAATTATATTTTCACAGAGAAAAGTACTTTCATATTATTATAGTTTAAGCTTTTTATATATACACCAGTGACCCCCGCGCGGTGTTGCTCGCTTAAACTATGCAAAAAAAAATTAAATAAAATCAGCTTCACGCTGTATCCCGCACACAGCAGGATAGGCAGAAGGAACCTAGTGTTAAGACACTCCGTTCCCCACTTTCTGCCGAATTCTGGGGGCAATGCGTGTTAAGTGGCACAACTCAACCCAGCGCTTTGCCTCGACACCAGAGCGAAGAAATGGAAATATAAATGTAAATAAATATTTCACTTCCTCGAGTGGGAATCGAACCCACAACCGTCGCGTTACAGTTACACCCTTGTGATATAACAGTATATAACAGTGGATAATTAACATAAAATACATATAATAGTGATGTAAACTAGCACTGCATAACATAAACCCTCGTTAACATGTGCGAGTACAGTCAACTCGCGAATATTCATCATTATTTGATGTAACGTGTGTAATTACCGACTAATCTCAGTCACTAATCATTATATATTCAAATTCACATAATTTCGATGAAAATCACGCATTTCCACATTTTAGAACAAAACTGATTGCTATATAAGCTGTAAAGCTCTTTTAAATACATATAAAATATTTTTAAGCTTTGGTCCATCATTAGCTTTCATCCATCAGCCTTTTAGGTCCACTGCTGGACATAGGCCTCCCCCAGCTTAATTAAATCTAATTGGTTTATCACATGTACAAAGCGTGCGATTGTAAACATGATGCGTGTAGGTTTGATTCCCATTTGGGGGAATGACTTGTATTATCTTGATATAGGCGTTGTTAGTTATATAATTCCACTTTCTTCGAACTCCACAGACAGCAATCGTATGAACAGCAAGAAACCAGCCAGTATTACCTTATTTCATATTCATCAAATAGCATTTCCCTAAAGAATTTTCTGGAAGCATAATAAATGTCACAATCACGAGGTGCTGATACAGTAGTGTTTTTTTATATTTTTTATTTGTACAGGGAGGGAATCGTCGCGATCCCTCGAGTGCGGTGACTTCGTTACGTTTTTTCAACGTTTCTGGTTCCACTTTAATTCTGTAGATATTTAAACTGTGTTGTTAGTGTTTTGTACCTCAAAGGAAATATATAGGGAACTATTGTAGGATTACCTTCACTCATTTGTCAAGATCTTTTTTCTCAATACCGCGTGGAGATATGAATATTATTTTTTACAGCCCCTTGGATCACAAAAAAATCGATTTGTATTAGTTATTTTTCGGGTCAGGATATACCGAGAATCTGGAACAAGTAGCGGTTGATAAAGACCTGGAGCTGACGCACATCAGAATATCCCGAGTTTGACTCTCCGAGTCAATTTCACGGTTGCCGTACGGGACAGAGCTGGACGAAGGTTGGTTTGTTATTAGAGATTCCCGAAGCAATGTTTTTTTCCATCTCACCAGTTTCCGACGCTACACTTCTAAGAGAGTTTGTGAACTCTGTACCATCACGACCTCTTTACCAACGAACTACTATATTAAGCTTGTTTCACTAATAATTTAATTGTTTACTTCATTTAAAACCACTATTGCACAAGAAGCAACCTACGACCGTAAATGCTATAGTAATAATGAAATTTTCAATCATTAAGCCTTAGCGCGCACTGGTAACTTTTGTCACGGTGACAATAAATTTTTTGTCACTGATATGTCACCATACTTTTCGCGACTGCGCGCACTTGCGATGACAGTGACGAAATTTTTTACATTTGATAAAATGGATCTCGAAGAGATGGTTGTCTGTGCATTTATATTAAGAAATAGAAAAAAAAGCAAATGTAGAAAATATTGGCTTTCAACTTTTCATTTGTCTTAGAGCAATGGCCTCAACTCAATTTCGTCAATCAGTATTGTCATTGTCTATTTTATCTTCATGAAAACACACGTTTTGCCTTGGTGATGAACTTGACGCCATTCTTGAAATAAAAATTCGGTGCTGCAATGCAACA
>JAKRZM010001270.1:50168-85871 GCA_036379175.1 Heliconius cydno galanthus
CGATATTTTTTAAAATCAATATAATATGAAAAATACATGACAAAGATTTTTTTTTATATTTTTCTCATAACTGTCACGACTTTTTCTATCACCTGGTTTCGTTTTATCGTTGACTCCTGGGACACCCTGTATATAATTATATAGTTATAACTTGTGTATGTATATATATATTGTAGCATGTATTATGTATATAATGTGTTAGTTGATATATATATTATTCTGATATTTTAATTTTTTTTTGATTGCACTGTGTTGTTATTCCGCTGTTTGGCACTCATCCACTTCCATAGGTTGGCTGGAAGAGATTTCTTTCAGAAATAAGCCCGCCATTGTAAACGTAACTTTTTAACTGTTTTCTTATTATTTTCTTACATGTGCAATAAAGAATATACCTATATATAAGGACAAGCGGAAGCTTAGTTCTGCTATTCAACTTGCAATGTCTCGAAAGTTAAACTGCGATGAGGAGAATGTTAATACTAAGATTTAATCTACGATCCATCTGTTCGTAGAAATTCCCTAAACGATCAAAGCCGTGATAGTGTAAGAATATTTTTAACATTAATTTAAAATTAATTATACTAGTTATTTTAAACAGAAATGTATAATTTTAATGCATATGTTAAATATTAGTGGTAAATATTTGAGTATCACCGATAAATATTAATTTAGTGTATGTACATTGTTAATTAAATTGATTGTTGTGTGACGTTTTACATTTTCATAGAAATATTTTTGTATATAAATATTGTAGATAGTCTATAAATAAATAAATAGGCCTCCGTTATTTAGTGACTAACAGACAACGCGCAGTCGTAAGTATTGGATTTAGAAAGTTGAAAATTGGCTTGGAAATTATAGGTAGGTCAGGAATTATAAGGGAGTAAGACAAGATTTCCTGATATTCTTACGGGAACATATTTTACATCTTAAAGTGCACGTGAGCAAAGTGGCAGGAGCTGACAAGTATTATATATAATGATATTTCAAGTAAGGTTTTTAATACGATAATATATGAAGCAAAAACTTTCAACACCTTTTAACGAAAAGAAAAGCAAAAGATTACACAATTTTGCACATTTAAGGTTTTTTGTGTGAAGTAATATGATATTTTAAAAAGGAACGTTTATAATTTCAACAAAAGCAGAAAACCTTGACACCAGATATTCGCTAGTTTCGGTAGAGTAACCACGGGGTAAAGCGTGAATCTGTAAAAAATATAAAATTGATTCACTCAAACAAAATATAAATCAATTAATAGTAATTAAACCTTTAATAATAGTACTTAAATCATATTTTTAGTACGATACATACATAAACTTTAATAGATTAATTTTAAATAGGTTATCTGTGCTGCGGTAAATCGTTTCAACGTGATCGACCGCAAATGTACCGGCGAGTGCGACCAATAGCGTTGAATATGTCCGACCACTCTGACTTGTGTTACTGATGAAAGTGTTCATAATTGTAATATTTTCCCCTCGAACTTCACGCTTTATACCGCATATTTATAGAGGAGTTGGCAGAGAGAGCCTGTAGTCAAGACATTCCGTTCTCCGTTTCCGCCCAGGCTCAAATTTTTGTGTGTAGAGTGTCGGAAATGCCGCCATTTGGTTACCAGAGCAACGACCGCCCCGCGTGGAAATCGAATCCACAACCGTCGCGTTTACGGATTAATTCTGTCCCTGTACCACGATAGGCTAGCAATATAAGTATTTTGTTGGAATAAATATTTAATTAAATCTTTTATAGTTATTGTGTCAAAAAATTGTTAAAGAGTAATTAAAAATTTAAAAATACATCATTACCATTTTTCATTATTCAACACAAAGAATCTCCTTGAAATTAATAAAAATTCAAGCACCATGAATTTTTATTTATTTTCTAGAAATAGTTATCTCATTTTTGCACTTTTCACTACCTTTTAATTGCGGCTTCCCCTGCATTGGGTTGCATCGAAACAATCACTTATGTTGATTGGTGATTGATTTTATAATATGTTATAGCCTATAGCCTACATCCCTTCTCGATAAATACACTATACAATACAAAAATATTTATTTTAATTAGACCTCGAAGAACAATGTCTCAAAAATTGATGGATAGTCTTAAAACTGGGTTAAATATAGTGGGGTGAGTACAAATGTCTTGAAAACGTCAAGACAGCGCTACCTTCCGCTAATACTGGTACATCAGCTATCAACAAACATATTCCATTCTTTTTACGGCGTCGTAAAACCGTAAATAGGGGATGTACGACGTTGTATCGTTTTATTATAAGTTTATTTTACGACTCCGCCTAGTTTTGAAGCGTCAGGTGAAGGTAACATCAATATGGGATAAATATTTGTTCAATTTTATAGATGGCTTCCATTTATGGGAGTTTGGTACGTAGTTTGATATTTATATTTAACGCGCAGCTTCGCTCGCTTATTTAGGAGTGAATTCTAATAAACCACGACACATATGTTCAATGAAATATTTTTGAGAGTCTAAATTTCAAATTTTATAAAAATCGGTGGCGATTTAAAGATTTTTCCATACAAACTTTCAACCCTTATTTGCACCCTTAGACGAAGGATTCTAGAAAACGATGAAACACGTGTTCAATTAAATACTTTTAAAAATCTAAATTTCAAATTTCAAAAAAAATAATAAAATTCAAATAGTAAAGCAACCATATGTGGTAATGCCAGAAATTTTGCTTACTCTAATTGCGTTAACTATACCAATTATAAACTACACCAAATCAACCAATTTATGACCGCAACATTGACAAAATGATTGAAAATTCACTCAAGTTCTACCGTTGATAAGAATATTTTCAAAAAAAAAAAGGTAAAATACACATAAATTGATATAAAATACTTTGCAAAACATAACCAAAGTGATTTCTCTCTCTAGGGTAAGTGTTCAAAGGAATGTGTTAACGATACCACAAGGAATGTATATTTTCACTCGAACTTCAATAAGGAAACTCGTCGATCACTGTTGAAAGTAAACAAAATGGCACCACGTCGTCACGCGACCTGCTGAACGTGGAAATATTGCATGTCAACGTTTTTAACATGAAATATTCAAAAGAAATACTAAAAGATACGAAAAAATAAAAGGGCAGTTGTGGCGTAGGGGTGTACGTGTGTAACTGGTCGTGGGTTCGATTCCCACTCGATCATATGAAATATTTCATATTCTCATTTCTTCGTTCTGGTATCAAGGCAAAGAGCGGCATCAAGTTCCACCACTCAACACGCAATGCCTTCAGAAATTGGCAGAAAGTGAGGAACGAAATGGGAACAGGTTATATTAACATCTGCTTCCCAATTGATAAAAAATGATAAATTATTTTTTTATTAGACAGTTTATTTACCAAAGAAGGCTTTAGGTTATATTACATGACGTTACAATCACTAGGAGCGAAATAACAATAAAACATTTTGCAGAAACAGAGAATATGACCTTCCCGTAAATATGTTGAATTATAAAATCGGGATTCGAATCCACGACCAACTCGCGCTCAGAGTCTGCCGTCTGCGCCATGACAGGAATAATAATTGAATGCTGATATTTATACCAACATCCTCAAAACATTAGCAGGGTGACTTGCGCGATGCATTATAGTACACCGTATACCACCTCTAAGTCTATACACCTCTGGAACATAAATCAGGGTGAATGTTCCATTTACATACATAATTAATGGCTGAAATGTCGCTCGCGTCTTTGCCTTATAAACGACAATTATATTGTGTTAAAATGTGAGGCTAAATATAGGGTTAGAGTTAAGTTCTGCCTCTTCTTCTGTCTGATTATGCCCACTGGGTTACCTCTACCTATGCAAGATACAGCAGGAAGATAAAAAGAACAATTGTGAGAAAAAAAAAATATCGTACATTGTTTTTCTTTTAATGAAACTTCCTATTAGAACAAGGTATTGAGAATACTTCGTTTCCATGAAGTTAATTGAATTCACAACCGTCAAGCGCTGTGCCAAGATGCCAAGGCGGCCTAAAACTATGTAAAAGCTAAGAAGATAAACAAAAAAAAAAAAAATTGGAAGAGCAAAACTTGAACTGATACTTTAATAAAAGCACATTTAGAGGTGTTACCTCATGTGTAACTTTGCTATGCTCAAAACTTTCACATTCTAAGAGCTTTTTGATGATTGGTGCAAAAGCTTAGTTTATCAGAGATTCTTATATTTACATAATATATATTTTAAAAATGTTGGTTTCGGTTTCTAAATTAAAGTTACAGTCCACTCAACATGCAATGTTTCTAACCTTTAGGGGAAAGTGAGGAATGGTTTATTTTAACACTAGGTTCCCCCTGCTTACCCTGATATGCAACCAAAACCTTGACGCCATTTGGCTTTTGTTTCGCTATAGAATAACGAATACAATATAATAACACGTACTCATAAATATTTTGTGGCTTTCCCAAGAAAATAACAGATTTTTTTAAATAAGGAAATATCCTTTCACAAGAACCCTTTAATGAACTCTCTGCCTACTGTCTTTGAGAGGCTGCTTGGCTGTTGGAGACACAATAGTGTTTCATTCGCATTGTACTAACTACAATGCTAGCTTTTGTATTCATCTAGTGGTATAATATATTTTTAAATAGAAAATTAGTTATAAAACTTTCTTTTTAGGTAGTTTTTCTTTGACGTGCGTTTTTCTTTTAGAATTTAATATACGTAATAAGCCTTAGTTAATTGAGCCTTTTCAAATTAAGAAACTAACTTGATACTTTGTATTATTGAAATAAATAAATAAAATAAACCCTGTAAAGTATTGTATAAAAGTTAACTTTTTATTTAAACTTATTTTTTTAGCTTCACGCTATATCCCGCACAAAGCAGGATAGGCAGAGGAAACCTAGTGTTAATATACTCCATTCCCCATTTTCCGCTGAATTCTGAAGGTATTGCGTGTTGAGGGGTGGAACTCTACGCTGAGCTTTGCCTCGACGCCAGAGCGAAAACAATGGAAATAATTAATGGTTAATAGTATTTCATTATTGTTATTTGTTAACAATAAAATAACATTTCAACTAAAAAACAAAGCGACGGGATGGAATACTTCATAGTATTTAAAAACGTCATGCCATATAAAAAAACACTTTTAAAATAACGCTTTCAGTCTGTGTTGGTTTGAGCCTTTTGACTCACTTAATCTCGTCAGCTTTTACAATATACGCCGAGCCAAAAAAGTACGATCTAGTAGTCGAATAAAACGTAAAAACTTTAAAGTTTTCAATCATTTTTATGTATATGCTAGAATGTCTCTCGTATCTCTCGTAAAAAATCAGAAAAGTGAAAATCTATCGATTTTTTCATAGAAAAAAATAATAACAAACTTATATTTGTAGTCGATTTCATACAAAATATACAAACGCGTAATAACAAACGCGTAGGGCCTGGCTATACATTTGTATTTCAGTACATTGAAACGAATTCATGGATTTGAACTGGTGTACAAACAGAGTTGAATCTGTCTCGAACAATGTGTGTTTGTCTTTCAATAACAAATAACAGGTGAGTAAATACTGGCGTCGCAAACATGGTGCTGCTACGCCTGTGAGCGTCGATGATTGACAAATTCATTAATGGATCATTTAGGAAAGTAAATATATTTAAAATACTACTTTTGGTAAAATAGTCTTTAAGAATTACCTATTTTATTTATCTGTAATCTGTAGTATAAATATTTTTATATTTTAGCCTATAACTATATGGTAATTAATACAATAATATGGTATCATCGACCTGGTGTGACGATGGAGCCAGGACATGAAAAACGTGTTTTAGTTTGTTTTTTAATAGACTAAATATATAAGAATAAATAATATATACTAAATATATAATATATACAAAATCTTTACGTTTCAATTGCAATTTGAAATGTTAAGTCTACGTAAGCTATGAAAACCTAAGTTAAGATTTTTGCTTGATTTAAAATTGTTCTTGAGTAAGGGATTTTAACAAAATGTATGAGAAATGTGTGATTCTTAGATTATTTGAATTTCAGGCAGTAATTAAGACAACCGGAAATTAAATGAAAAGAGCAACTATTTACTTCAGCTCTTCATAGCAGAGCTGCATCCGTAACGGTGGTTTTATGTTCATTCGAGGATTTGAAAGTGCCTGCAAAAGTCTCTTTCTATTTCTAGATCTGTTTGACTAAATTTTAATTTAAATTTGAAAAGTAATTCTTATAGCTATAATTAAATATGTATTTAATTACATTGATAGTTAAATATTATTTAATTGACAGCTACTACAATAACAATTATGCAATATTGCTAGTACACTATATTGCAAATATTTTTCAATAAAATATTTTATTACACTCTACTCTATATCATAGCTTTATATAACGCCGTCTAACTCTATCGTGGCTTAGTGGAGTAATGTTCTACTATATTAGTTATTATTGTGGATTCGGTTCTCAACTAGTGTAGCTATTTCTTTCTATTTCGCTGATTTCATAGACAAGCCGCAGCGTAGGCCCCTGCTACTCGCCAGGCTATTCCATTAAAAATAACCTGAAACGAAGAACTTAGTGGCAGGATCCTCTCTTCTCGATATTTAATTGTTTATATGTGAGACGCGAGAAGCTTTGATTTTGTTGTTTTTTTTCAAAAAATGCTGAACTAATTTCCTCTGGGGATCCTTTACCCTATCCAATAGATAATCAAAATCAATCTACTCTATAAAAAATTTTTTAACTTAAACAGGTTTTTGCTAGCTTAAAAATAAAATAAAATGTATATAGTCTAATACAGACACAAAAGGAAAGAAATAACAATACAAATAATACTAAAACTCTAATATTCTACTATTGTGTAGTAGTAGCTAGCAAAGTCCACGTTTTAAATTAGAAATGTAAGCATTTTACGAATATTCGTTCCAATAACCGGCCGCTTTGAATAACAATGAACTTTGACCTACACGAAACGGGACCTTTGATTCTGTTGTATTCAGTTTTATACAAGTACATACTTTAGTTGTACGTATATAATTATTATAATAGACAAATAATTATCACATTTTATTATTATGAAAACAGTTATTAAATATGTTTAGAAAATATAGAAAAACGTAGGTACATGCATCTATAAAAAGCAGAATTTGAAATTTCATTCCATTTAATTGATTAAAAGTCATAATTCTGTATAAAAATTCAGAAGAATTATCTACATGTATGTGCGGAAAGTTATGTTTTACTTTGTATATCGAATAAAGCAAGTGCAAGTTGTCCCAAATGGGAATCGATCCCACAACTATCGCGATTGCAGTCAGAAGTTTTTTAAATATTTTTTTATCATGAACACTGGTTAAACGAACACAATGTACGATTGTACTATGTTATAATATTAATACACTAAATGAAAAACATATATTTTCCCATCCAATCAAAACGTACGTGGCGTTAAGTTCCGCCACTCAATAGACTATACCATAAAAATTGGAAGTTGGATAGAAAGCGGAGTGTCTTGTATCTCTAACACTAGGTTCACTCTCCTTACCCTGTTTTGCGGAGAAGAGCATGAACGTGTCTAAGAAAATTAGATAGAAAGATAGAGCAATTTTCATTACATTATTATATCGTGGTATTATGTTGTTATCATCAGTTTCCTCTCGGAACTTGGAGATGTGCTTTATTAAAGAAAATTATATAATACGGCGGAACGTTTGATAACGCCGCGACGCCTCTGAACGTGATAAAGGTGGTCAATACGACACCGGGAAATGTCACAATTCGTATTATATTGCTAGGACTTTGATTTAGGTGATATTTATGTTATACTAACTTTTACTTGTGACTTCGCCCCCGTGTTCAAATGGAAATAACGAAAAGTAATATATGACATATGAGAAAGTAGTACAGAAGTATCTACTTCTCTGACTGCTCTACGTTGGACATTGAACGATTAATGTGATACAGGACAGCCAATTGAAAAAATAAGTGATTTTGAGTTCCACCACTTAACGCAGAATACGTTGAGTGAAGGATCTCACGTTTCTTCGTCTGATCGGAAAGTGAGGAACGGAATGTTTTACCACTAGGTTCTCCCTCATTAGCAAGAAATATCTAATAAAAATTGTAATATGGCGTTTTTGTGTTATGTGTAACCAATCAGATTTCATCTTGTAATAAAGAATTGAAAGACCTTGCACGTATTCAAAGGGTTCGTACAAAATCTATAAAAGGAGATTGGTATCAAGGAAGGATTAAATTGTTCAATTTACAAATCGGAATATAGGAAGAAATTATTTGTATGTTTTTTTGTAATAAAAAGTAAACTATATCTTTTATATGTATTTTTTATATTTCTTGAAGATTGTTTCTCGTTTCCGTCTTATTAAAAAAGTACACTTACATGCAAAGTGTCATAGAACAAGAACCAAGAACAGAGTAAGATATTATAATTTTATTTTCTTTTCTCTGCTTAAATAATGATATTACTTTTAAAATTAAAATAACAAAAAACCTTACGAAAAGTACGAAGGGAAGTCGTGGTGCAATTGTAAATGTAAGTGTAAATGCGACTAGTCGTGAGTTCGATTCCCACTCCAGAAAATGAAATATTAATATTATTAGCAATATTTACATATAGAAGCGTTATCAGTACTTATCAGTACCATTCCCATTCGTATAAAATAAGCGAGTCGCGTACAAGCTTACCCTCGAGAGAGCACTCGAGGCTTCATTGTCCGTCGCCGTCTATGTATCCAGCTTCGATTGATGAAGAGCCTGTATTCGTATTCGTACATCAATATTTATTTACCTCGTATTGTTTCTCTGAAACTCGCTTTGATGTCCTATAGGTATAAATAAGGAACTTCTGAAGAAATAGCACATGTTAAGAAGTTATACATAGCTATATTTTATTTAAAAGTGAATTTCCAATTACTCTTTGTGAAATATTATTATTTATATATTTTTTTAGCTTTACGCTGTTCAGCACATAATAGGGTAGCCAGAGAAAACCTGTAAACTTAGTCTAAAGACATTCCGTTCCTCACTTTCCGTCGTATTCAACGCCGTGCTCTGCCTCGTCACCAGAGCGAGGAAATGAAAATATTAAATATTTCACTTCCTCGAATGGGCATCGAACCCACAACCTGTAGCATCTACAGTCGCACTACTAGCAACACTTTATCGATTTCTGCCAGCCATAATATATTTTTGCCTTCCAATGACTTTTATTTACCATTATTGTTTAAAAGAAATATTTTTTTCGTATCTCTTTTCTTACTATGCCTGCAAGGGTGAATATCGAACTCACAACGTTCTCATGTACAACTAACTTTACAGACATGGTCCATTCCAATAGCATTAACTTTAAAAAGACAATATTAGCTAAATAAAGTATTGAAATAATAAAAAAATATCTAAATACTCTAAATGCACGAATATACTGCTATTATATATCGTAAATTCGAGCACGTGGCAAATTTGCTCTCCTTTTGAGGTAGATAATAGTTCTATGTGAAATGGCCATTGTGTTTTGTCGAGCGTTACGTTGAAATTGAGTGGACATTCATAATAGATTGTACTATAAAATATTGAAATCATTATATTTTTATAGTATTGCAAATTTTTATTGAACTTTATGTTATAAAAGTAAGATCATATACTAAAAATATCTCGAAAATTTTGGAAAGAGAATTTCACTCTACCTTTATGCGGAAAACCATTTAAATCCGCAACATTAAAAATATAGTAACATTCGCTACGCTACGTCGCTGTACGGTCTTATATATTTCTCCAATAAACTCAAGTGATTTCGTCGAAGGGCCCTCGTGATTTTGATGGAGCTCTATTGTTCGGTAGTATCTGTTAGATTGCGGGATTGATGAGGGATTTTCTTAACGTTTTTACTTGAATATATTTGATCAGAGAAAGCTGCATCTGACTTCACGGCTGTGGGTCCAATCCACACTCAGAATTATGATAATATGTCAATTATTTTCATTTCCTCGCCTTGGTAGACAAATTGTGTTCTTAACTCCCGCCTCTCAAAACGTAAAACGCAAACGCAAACCCGAAAATTGGCCAAATAAATATATGTATATCTTATTTATTTTCTACACATGAGTATATAAGTTGAGGAATAGAAACAATTTTGCTAAAGAAACATTTCTTCCAAAACTATGTAATAGTCGAACTTTTCCATAGATTCTAATTCTAAAGTACACTATTTACACAGTACTAACAACTCGTCTAGTTATATATTTAGAAATTCTTTGGAATTTCGACAAATATGTTAGACCATATTCATATATTTCGACAGTCGAGTAATAAATATAGAAAGGTATGAATATGTCGATCTCCACCCGACTGGGGGAGGTAGTTGATTGATGACTTGATAACCAAAATCGATTACCATTTATTACTATGTAGTATTTATTTACTTTTAAAGTAATTTTGTTTATGAACAAACTTATCTTATGACTTATGTAACTTCTGGATCGTTTTGTTAGCTTTACGCTTTATCCCTTCCAGAGTTTTCAAAAGGAACGGGGTGCCAACTGTTACGTTCTCTTTACCCCTCTTTCACGTCGTCTATTGTCATCGACCTCTTTGTAACTACCCACCTGGAGGATCCTTCTGTTTTTTTGTGACATTCCTCTAGTATCAATAAGTAGCGGTATTAAACGCCGCTCATTGCTACCAGATTATTGAAATAAAGATACTGACTTATATAATTTAAAATCACTATATATTTCCCTTACAAATTCAAGTTTTCATTTGACTTCCATTCACGTATCTCTATTAGAGACGGAGATATATCGACGAACAATCCCAGTCTCTCTCTGTCCATTGAAAAGGATGAACCCATACATTATTTCAGATGTTAATCTGTTACCATTTGTTATTTATTGGTCATGGTTGTGGTTTAACGAAAAGTACCTGTTTGTTTTTTCATATATTTTTTTATTTATCTTGTCTAAATGGCTTTTAAATTGGTACCCTTTACTTTCTGCTAAATCTTTATTTTATGACAAAAAAATAGATGAAAAGGTCTCATGCCTTATTATGTACATATATATAATTGTCTTTCGTAAATTGTAAAGTATGGAATATTTAAAAACAACAATATTTTTTTATTTTCAATAGCGTGATAGTGTGATGGTACATAAGGGCGTCGTTAAACTCCATCACGACATGTGGAAAAGAGAGAATCTTGACACTAGGTCTCCAGCGGCTGCTCCGCTATGCAGGAACAGACTAACAGCATCAAGCATTTCTCGTAAGCGAAAACATAAATAAATATGTCTCAATACCTTTAAATAAACTTTTAAAAGAAAAGAAACTTGTATTGAAAATGTTAGTTATAAAATAGTATGAGATAGTTTAACAGAGTTCATTAGCGCAGGTGCGGAGTGCAGCGACTTTATTAAATGAACTTCCACGAGTAATGGCTTCAAGTTAACAATTTTATGGAAAATGTTTTAGGTTACAGAAAAAACTTTTTAAAGCTTCCGATTAAATAAATTTATTGAGAATTTTATAAAAATATATTAATATTTATGAATTCTAATTAATTGATGATTTTTTTTACCTCTGCTGTATCCCGCATATAGCATAACAGATAGAGTGAAGCTAGTGTCAAAACACTCTGTTCGCTGCTTTCTGCCCGAATTATTCGAGATTTAGCGACTTTAGTGGCGGAATAAATTTCCGCCACACTTTGCCAGAACAAGATAATAAAATTAATTGTGTTTAAACTAACAAGTGATTGAACTTAACGCCGTGCTTGGTTGGTCCAGAACGAGGACAATGATAAGAGCATGAAATGCCCTGCAGTGGAAATAGAACTTACAATCGTCGCAATAAGTTATAAGTTTTTAGCAAAACGATGTGCCACTAAATCTTCTCTCTCTCTGTCACTGGAATAAAGCAGTAAAAATTATACCTTTGTAATTTGTATTTCAGTGTAATTACTTTACTTCGTAAGATTTTCATTAGATTTCTTATCTTTTTAGATGGAAAAAGAAAGGTAAGTACTTCGCAAACCAGTTATAAAGAAATATATAAGTATTATAAAATATTCATGATTTTAATAATATTTATGTCACAAGAAATGCAACAATATCGTAGTAGTATAACCGTTATTATCTCACAATGTGCCCCATATAGCCGGGGGCAAATATTTTCCATACAGGCTTCCTTTGTTCGGTGTTTAGCGCTATAACCTCGACTCCGGCGTTTTGAATAGACTTGGCACATTTTGTTTTCTTTTCATCGCTTCCTCGTTCGATTTTTCGCGATTTTCAGCTGCATATGGCAACACAATTACGTTAAGCTTTTTGTAAGCTGAGATGATGATCATGTGTTATTTAGAAGGTTTATGTTATTTAAATCCATGAGTAGTTCATATCATACTTAATGAGCACTCATATTATATGAAATGAACTACAATTAATAAGTCCACAAACTTAAGTTTGTCAATTTTAAGTTGTACGACTCGCACTTGACCGGTTTTTTTTGTTTTATATGATAGTGTTAGAAATCGGAAGCGGTTAAGGATTTCTTTAAGAAAAACAAGATAAACACACATATATACCTATGTATTAAATTATTTGGAAAGTACTCTAGGTAAATGCAATAAGTGATATGTTTCACCTTATAACAATACTTCACACGAGTTTTCCTCTAATAAGAACCGTTGCCTATAAGCAAAAATTTCTGTTTCTGTATATATGTTTGTAATCGTTTTGCACAAAAATTACTGGACCGATTTAAAAAATTCTCTCACCTATAGAAAGCTGCATCTTCACTGATTTACATAGGCTATATTACATTTTAAAAAAGGGGGGGTCCCTAATAAAAATGCAATAATGTAACCCAAGGTATGAAAAAAAAAGTCGTAAAAAATCTGTAGCAACGCAATCAAAAGATACGAGTATTTATGCATCGGTTACACTGCAGTTTGTGTGAGATACAAGGCGGTGTATTTTTTTATTAAAGTTCAATATGTGAAAACCATAATTTCATATATTATTTATACCCCTTATAAATAGTTGTCATTTACAAAAACTTCAATCAATTTTAAATGGAATGCAATTAAAATGACTCGTTATTCGTTCCAATACAACTCGCGGCTTTAATCAGCGGTTGTCACAACTTTGTGTTAAACTGGCAAGATTGCAATTTTGTTTGTCTGTTACGTTAACACCAATTAATGAGGAATCGATTTTATTAATTAATTGTATGATTTTATGGTGTCCCCAAAGCCTCCATAATTCGGCAGAAAATGGGGAACGGAGTGTCTAAACACTAGATTCCGTCTGCCTACCCTGCTGTGTGTAGGTTACTGATTTATTTATTTATGGTGTCGTAGACATGGTTTTATATTCTACTAACATCTGCATGCGGCTTCGTCCCCGTTGTGAACTTTAACGCAGCATAATAAAGTATATAGTTTTCCTCAATAGATGGACTAAAATATTTTTTCTATTTAAATCAGTACTTTCCCAGATAAACAAAAACAGGTATTAGTGAGGTTATACCGTATTTTAGTAAGGAATTATTTTAATGGATGACTAAAATTCTTTGATAGTTTTTTTTTAACTTCATCCTGAACGGCGTTGAGTCCTGCCACTTAACACGCAATACTTCCAGAATTCGGTGGAAAGTGGTTAGCAGAGTGTCTTAACACTAAGTTATCTTGGCCTACCTTTGATTTCTGCCTAAATATGAGACACTACGTGTTACGTAGTAACGCCGCTTAGTCGTATCGGGAGAGGGTGAAAATTATGTAAACTTGATGCATTTTAAGATTGTTTAAAAAAAATAAAGCTTTAATAAAATTTTTTTTAATAAATTTTGCTTAAGAAAGAAAATAATAATTCTATAGATAAATAAAAAAATAATAATTTCCAGCTTTTTATCGCATAGCAGAGTAGACAGATGGAACCCAGTGTTAAGTGCCCCTCGCTCCCTGGATGGAGATCGAATCCACAACCACCTCATGTACACTCAAACGCTGTCACTACGCAACGATGGTATTTAAATAACAATATTAAACCGTATCTTTAATATAAAATGTTTTTGTAATCTTCTTAGAATTTAGATTAGAATTTAATTTAAAATCAATTATATTGGAGACAGCAATACCAAGATATTCAAGACAGTAATAAGGAATTAGTGATGAGATCGCTTTCGAAACGACACGGCGCTTTGCAAATAGTTGTTTTAGTATTGTTTTCATTTAAAACGTTGAAATTTGTTTGAATTTCTATTGATAATTTTACTGAGATATTTTACTGCTGAATAAGTTTTTTAGTTCCAATTTTATGAAATACTAGCGGCCCGCTCGCGGTTTCATCCGCGTGAACTATGTTATTATTAATTTCTGTCTCCTTGACTACGTCCTAGTGACGTCTATGCAAAATTTGACACTCCTAGCATTTGTAGTAACGAAGTTTTATACAAATTTTCGACCCCAAAAACAACCCCTTAGAAGTCGAATATTGCAAATTCCCGTCTTAGCGAGCACCTACGTCCTATAAGTAACTCCTATGCAAAATTTAAAATTCCTAGCACTTGTAGTTTCTGAGATTTCGTGATGAGTGAGTGACCTTTCGATTTTATATATATAGATTATATTTTGTAAATGAGTTTTTTAAATAAATCAGAATTCTTTGTCTTTTTTAATCTATCAATCTTTAATGAAAAAATTACTCTTTTTTAGGAATTGAACCCACAACCTGTCACAGTCACACCCTTGTGCCTCTGCGCCTCGACCAGCCCCAATTGTATGGCTTCCTTCAAAAACTTCAATAGTAAAAGTCCTAAGTAACTTTACACATAGATATATCTTATTAACTAGAGCATAATATCAGTATCAAAAAAAGCCATTGATCTCCACTCATTACGCAAAAAGGGGGAAAAACTCTCTTCTTTCTTCGTCCCTCTTCTCCTATTCTGTAGCTGCAATATGACCAGTGTAGTTGAAACAAAAATGTTTCAAAAAATATAGAAAAGGCCAAAAAATGTAATCAGATTTCTTTTAGGCGTCCACAAATAAATATTGCAACTAATATTTATTTGTGGACATAGCAACGTGTGTAAGTGATCATTATCATTTATCTCCAGGGACGTATAAATCATGGGCCGACCCGACCCCGACCCTACAGCGGGCACCTGTTGTGACCTTAGAAATTATACTCATATTTTTATGTAAATAAAATAAATGTGTATAACAAAAAAAATATTTAATTTTCATTCTAATATTTTATTTACTTGCACGCTTTATCCCGTATATAGCAGGATAGGCAAAAGGAACCTTATGTTAAAACACACCATTCCTCACTTTTCGATTCAATCTTTGAGAAATTATTATTAGAGCGATGAGATACATCCAAACGATTTACGTAATGTAATATAGCCTATAGACTATACAATGAATTTGACGAAGATATAGGCTATAGCCTTCTTCGACAAATGGACTACCTTTTTTTTAATTCTATCTAGTTATTCCTAAGGTTACCTCGTTCAACCACAAATTCTACAACTTTATAATGTTATACAGTTTCAAAATAAGAAAATAGCGAATAATAAAAGTTTTAATTCACAATTTACATTGAATGACAAAAATAATAAGCCTTACTAAGGTTGTTTAAAAAATTCTTCCTTAACGCTTATTAAATCATCGCTAATTGTCGACTCCTATTTAAAATGAGAACTTCTTTTTAAAATCTTTTTATGTTCCAGTGGCTTCTTTGCTCGTTATTCTTTTATGTTTCAAGTGAAGATATTTTATATTTTTATACTTTTTATTCATTTTAGAAATATTCTAGAAAAAGTAAGTGCCACAAACTTATTATAATTAAAATGAGTTAAGGCCGTCGTAGTGCAACGGCACAAGGTCTAAGGTTAGATGGTTGCCCACTGGAGGAACTGAGTCGGCGTTGAGCGCCGCCAATCAACACGCCATGCCTCCAGAATTCGGCGGAAAGTGGGGAACGGAAGTGTCTTAATTGGAACGAAAAGTGCGGGATACAGCGTGAAGTTAAAAGAGTATTAGAAAAATATATTTTTCTAAAACATTTCAATATACTTCGATAATAATAATTTTTCTTAAACGTTTAAGATCAGAGAAATTGATCGAAAATCTGAGAAAAAGAAAATCAAGGGACACTTAAAAATAATTTGTTATTTCTATATTAATGCTAGAAAATTTTCTATATAAAAGTTTCAATATTAAAACTATCATTAGTAGCTAACGCTGTTTACTTCCGGACTTAATAAATGGAACAATTTTTATTGTTGACTGCAAACATAATATGCTTTGAAATATATTTTAGATTTAATAAACTTGTAATAATATATGATAGTCATTCTCATAAAAAGAAATATGCCATATACTATACTGCAGTATAGTATATAGTTAACATGTACAATAGCAGTTTCACGCGTTTTCCCGCATAATACAGAAGGCAGAGGGAACCATTTGTTTTTTCGAGCCTTATGCAAGTTTCGAGGCATTGCGTGTTGAGTGGCGAAACTTAACATTGCTCTCTGTGTACCTGAGCTAGATATATTTTTGGTTTTATTCACTGTAACGGAATTAGACCCACTAGTTCAATTTTAATAACTTTTTAATGTAAAATAATAGTATTTATTTTAATTTTAATATTGATAGTAACACTGATTGTGTGTGTTGAGGCCAGTCGTAGCGCAGAAGCAAAAAGTGTGACTGTAAAACCGACTGGTTGTGGGTTCAATCCCTTCTCGAGAAAATGAAATATTTATTTAAATTTATATTTCCATTTCTTCGCTTTGGTGTCGAGGCAAAATTGCGGCGTTGAGTTCCGCCACTCAACATGCAATGCCCCCAGTGAAAAGAAAGTGGAGAACGGAGTGTCTTAACACATGGTTCCCTCTGCCTATCCTGCTGTGCTTGGGATTCAGCGTGAAGCTGATTTGTTTAATTAAATATTTAAAAAACGTATTAGACTAGACTGATTAAGAACCACGACACGCGCCAGCATGTCCACCTAAATTAAAAAGCTGGAAACGCGCGATTAGTATTTTACACGAACCATTTAAAATTTTGAGCTCTTTGTAACTCGTAAAATAATTAGTCTACATGAATAAAATTTAGTATATTTGTTTAATTAAACCTGCTAGCTGTTAATGTATGTAAAATTTCAACAATTTAACTCCAACAGGATAAACTTCAAGCCATAAATTTGACTCGGCTATTTTTACCACCAGGCATCACACCAAATATAAAACTAATAGTTCAGTACAAATGGAAGTACACTGACTTCCGAATAATATATTAAAGAAAAATATAGAGGAAATTTAGAGCTTGAATTTTACCCCGAGTGAACACAGAACTCGGCACTCATATATATCACCCATTTTTTTTCGGTAAAGTCGCAAACGACGCATTGCTAAACGTTTAACTTGGCTCTCATTACACATTTATGTTTTGATAGAATTAAAAAGACATTATAAAATGTTTTATATTATTTTCATACAAAATATATCAGATTAGTTCAATAAATACGTAGCATTAATAAGTTTTAGTTAAGATATAGTAATTTGTCCATAATGAATCACCAAAGTTTCTCGACGCGATTAACGGCACGTGACGTGGCTTTATAACAGCGATACAGGTATTTCGTAATAAATATTATAGAGAATAAAGCTTTTTTTTACTCCACTCTGTATCATGGAACATGAGAACCTAGTGTTAATACACTCCATTCTCATTAAGACACTTCCGGCAATGCGAGTTGAGTGGGGGAACTTGACGTCGCGCTTTGCCTCGTTACTAGAGCGAGGAAATGCAAATATTAAATATGTCATTCCCCCGAGTGAGAATAGAACTCACAACTACCTACTAAGATAATAATAAATAACAATTACGTTCCAGCATTAACTTGCCCTTTAATTTTATTGCGCTTGAGATTAAATCGTTCTCATCTCATAATGTCTACAAACTCAACAGATCTAAGAATTAAAGTAAGCTTTGAAGTCTATATTTTGTCCCTTTTGTAGCACAAGCTTTCAAAGCTCTCGGTGGACTTCATAGTGCTTGGAAGATTCAACTATTGTCAGTTTTATAGAACAAATTTGTAAAACTTAGTATTTAAATGTGTGTAGGAGAAAAAGGCGCCCATTTTCCTTTCATTTCAATTCAATTCAATTTTCTTGATTTCAATGGGAAATGACAATAACTCATTCCCCCAAGTGGAGATCGAACTCAAAACTATTACGGTTACTGTCAAATATTGTTCTACTGCGCCATAACAACGTCAACAAAAGCACTATAAGGCAAGTAAATAAAAGAAATAAAGTTAACCTCGATTATTAATGGTCTTGTTAAATATATTTAGTCTTTTATATATGTCAGATATTTTTTTTTATTAAGCCGTGTTAAAATGTAGTAGAACCATAGAAAGTTCAATATCAAATAAATTTAATAAAATATATTCTGTCCGTTTATAATAGACCGACGACAGCTTCATTGTATTTATTTGTCTATTAAATTAGAATATTGTTTTAACAACATATCAAGTAAATATACAAATATTGTTCTTGATTAATGATAATTGCCATTGTTGTGCAGTGAGGCATGCTTGTACTGTACACGCGAGAGTTCTGAGTTCGATTCCCCTCGGGGAATGGTTATAATATAAAATATTCTATTAATTTTATAAGTGTCATTCATCCTCACAAAATCATATTTATTCAAAGATGTGGTATCTTTGAATATATTATCAACCGCAATTATATTTTAAATTAAAACCAAAATTCATTTTCGGTCTTAATGAATATTACTTAATTAAATTTAAATGTTTCATATTAATATCTCCATCCCTTAGGACTCACCCTTCGATATATCACAGAGTTGTTGACAAACGCTCAGAGCTCGCGGGGTGCCTTTCACCGTTTTCAAGTTTTCATTTTGTATATATTCAAAGTTTCTTTATTAAGCTTTTGATTATATTTACCTACTTACTTAGTTTTAATTGTTTTGTGTCAAATAATTTGTCTTTTTTAACTTCATGGTGTAACATGAAGCATGTGCATAACCATTAGAGTTAAAGAAATATAGTGGCAAGACACTCTATTCCAATATTTTTTCTAGACATTGCATATTGGATGGAGGAGTTCAACGCCGCGCCTTGTCTTGTTACCAGAGCGTGAGAATCGAACCCAGTGACAGCAAACCACTCAACATGCTATGTTTCGTATTGGGCGGTAAGAGGACACAGACAGAGTCTCTTAAAAGTAAGTTCCCTCTGTCTATTCTGTTTATGTGGCAATCATATTCATTCATCCGAGTAGAGATCGAACTCTCAGCTATCGTTTTTAAAATCAGACGAAATTCCATTGCACTACGACGGTGTCTACACCCTGTACTAATAGGCCGTAGTATAGGCCGTAGTCACGCAAGCACGAGGCCCCGCGACAGTTGTGGGTTCGATACCCATTGAACGGAATGAATAATTATTTATTAATATTTTCATTTCTTCGCTCTGGCAACATGGCAAAAATGCAGCATTAAGCTCCGCCAGTCAACACGTGGGGAACGGAGTGTCTTGTCACTAGGTTCCCTAAGCCTACTCTACTGTACGCGGGTTATACCGGGAAGCTGATTTAATTTTATTTTAATACGTATAGAAAATTAAAATCGTCGTTACTCCCAAATGGTACACATAAAAGTATATACTGTTCACAGAGGCGATATTGAGCGGAAGCGACTGATATTGCTGGGAAATGAACGTGCCGGGGAAGCTTAGAATTGCTATATATTTCTATTTTAATGATACAGCTTTTTATGTTTTATATCTATCTATTTTCTTGAACTTTTTCCTGATCTACCCTCGATATTTAAGGCTGGCCGGTTAATGGTATTGCTAGATTAATTAACTGATTAAATATAAACAAAGAGGTAACTGCTTTAACACTATATTCTCAATTTTTTTGGAAAAACATTACGAATTATTTAAAAAGAAAAAAAATACCCCTATATTGACACATATATTTTAATCTATCTAAGTCCATGTCCAGCTATGGGCTTCATTACTTTAGAAAAAAATATGTTAGTTCATCATAATTTCCAAGCTTACTGATCTGATCGCCTTTTTACGTAGCGGCGTCGAATTCCGCCACTCAACACGCATTAGGTATTCTGAGCGTCAGAGTATGGATAAAGGACTGTATTTACACTAGGTTCCCTCTGCCTATCCTGCAAAAGGGACCCTGCATTGAGAAGCTGAAAAGAAACTAGATATAGTATTTTTGACGGAAAAAAAACTTAGAACTTCTGTATGCAGTCCAAGAATTTTGGAGTCATTGCTTGGCGTCAGGTGACGGAACACTAGAGCGAAGAAATGAGAATATTAAATATTTAATTTTTTCGAGTAGGAATCGAACCCACAACCTTTCACAGTCACACCCTTGTGTCCCTGCGCTAAGACCATCCCCAATTGTATATATAATAAAAAATAAACAAATTAAACAATAATAATTCTTTACCTCTCGTCAAATGATAATTTTTGTTTATACTTTTAAGCAGCGAAGCTTTGTACAAGAAAAACTTCTTTGAAAAACTTCAATAAGAAAAGTCCTAAGCAACTTTACACATAGATATATCTAATTAACTAGAGCATAATATCAGTATCAAAAAAAGCCATTGATCTCCACCACTCATTACGCAAAAAGGGGGAAAAACTCTCTTCTCTCTTCTTCCATCTTCTATTCTCTAGCTGCAATGTGACTAGTATTGCAACTACAGAACTAGCAAAAATGTTTCAAAAATACCAAACAATGTAATCAGATTTCTTTTGGCGTCCAAATAAAATATTGCAACTAATATTTATTTGTGGACATAGCAACGTGTGTAAGTGATCATTATCATTTATCTCCAGGGACGTATAAATCATGGGCCGACCCGACCCCGACCCTACAGCGGGCACCTGTTGTGACCTTAGAAATTATACTCATATTTTTATGTAAATAAAATAAATTTATGTATTAAAAAACATATGTTTAATTCTCATTCTAATGTTTTATTTAGTTGCACGCTTTATCCCGTATATAGTAGGATAGGTAGAGGGAACCATTCTTTACTAAACTAAATAATTAATAATAAAAAATTCAATTCACTATTTACATTGAATGACAAAAATAATAAGCCTTACTAAGGTTGTTTAAAAGATTCTTCCTTAACGCTTATTAAATCATCGCTAATTGTCGACTCTTATTTAAAATGAGAACTTCTTTTTAAAATCTTTTTATGTTCCAGTGGCTTCTTTGCTCGTTATTCTTTTATGTTTCAAGTGAAGATATTTTATATTTATATACTTTTTATTCATTTTAGAAATATTCTAGAAAAAGTAAGTGCCACAAACTTATTATAATTAAAATGAGTTGAGGCTGGCACAACGTCTAAGGTTCGATAACGGTCCCACTCCACCACTCAACACGGAAAATGGAGAACGGAGTGTTTTAACATTTGGTTCCCTCTGCCTATCCTGCTATGCTTGGGATACAGCGTGAAGCTGATTTATTTAATTAAATGTTTAAAAAACCTGTTAGTCTCGCCTGATTAAGAACCAAAACACGCGCCAACATGTCCACCTAAATTAAAAACCTGGAAACGCGCGATTAGTATTTTACACGAACCATTTAAAATTTTGAGCTCTTCATAACTCGTAAAATAATTAGTCTACATGAATAAAATTTATTTGTTTAATTAAACCCGCTAGCTGTTAATGTATGTAAAATTTCAACAATTTAACTCCAACAGGAGCTTCAAGCCATAAATTTGACTTGGCTACTTTTACCACCAGGCATCACACCAAATACAAAACTAATAGTCCAGTACAAAATGGAAGTACACTGACTTGCAAATAATATATTAAAGAAAAATATAGAGGAAATTTAAAGTTGAAATTTTATCCCGAGTGAACTACTAAACATTTAACTTGGCTCTCATTATACATTTATGTTTTTAATGGAACTAAAAAGACATTAGAAAACATTTTATATTACTTTCATACAAAACATATCAGATTAATTCAATAAAGACGTAGCATTATTAATCTGCAATAATAAGTTTTAGTTAAGATATAGTAATTTGTCCATAATGAATCACCAAAGTTTCTCGACGCGATTAACGGCACGTGACGTGGCTTTATAACAGCGATACAGGTATTTATTTCGTAATAAATATTATAGAAAATAAAGGTTATTTTGCTTCACTCTGTATCCCGCACTTAGCAGGGTAGGCAGAGGGAACATGTTAATAAACTCCAGTCTCATTAAGACAATTCCGACAATGCGAGTTGAGTGGTGGAACTTGACGTCGCGCTTTGCATCGTTGGCAGAGCGAGGAAATGCAAATATTAAATGTATCATTCCCCCGAGTGGGAATCGAACTCGCAACTACCTACTAAGATAATAAAAATTAACAATTACGTTCCAGCATTAACTTGCCCTTTAATTTTATTGCGCTTGAGATTAAAACGTTCTCATCTCATAATGTCTACAAACTCAACAGATCTAAGAATTAAAGTAAGCTTTGAAGATTTCTATCTTTTGTCCCTTTTGTAGCACAAGCATCCAAAGCTCTCGGTGGACTTCATAGTGCTTGGAAGATTCAATTGTCAGTTTTATAGAAAAAAATTGTAAAACTTAGTATATAAATGTGTGTAGGAGAAAAAGGCGCCCATTTTCCCAAAATTCAATTTCAAAATTTCAATGGGAAATGACAATAACTCTTTAAGTGGAAATCGAACCCAAAACAATTGCGGTTACTGTCAAATATTGTTCTACTGCGCCATGACGACGTCAACAAAAGCACTATAGGGCAAGTAAATAAAAGAAATAAAGTTAACCTCGATTATTAATGGTCTTTTTAAATATATTTAGTCTTTTTATATATGTGTGATAAAAAAATGTATTAAGCCGTATTTAAATTTAATAAAATATATTCTGTCCGTTTATAATAGACCGACGACAGCTACATTGTATTTATTTGTCTATTAAATTAGAATATTGTTTTAACAACATATCAAGTAAATATACAAATATTGTTCTTGATTAATGATAATATAAAATATTGAACACAGGCCATTGTTGTGCAGTGAGGCTTGCTTGTACTGTACACGCGAGAGTTCTGAGTTCGATTCCCCTCGGGGAACGGTTATAATATAAAATATTCTATTAATTTTATAAGTGTCATTCATCCTCACAAAATCATATTTATTCAAAGATGTGGTATCTTTGAATATATTATCAACCGCAATTATATTTTAAATTATAACCAAAAATCATTTTCGGTCTTAATGAATATTACTTAATTAAATTTAAATGTTTCATATTAATATCTCCATCCCTTAGGACTCACCCTTCGATATATCACAGAGTTGTTGACAAACACTCGAGCTCGCGGGGTGCCTTTCACCGTTTTCAAGTATTCATTTTGTATATATTCAAAGTTTCTTTATTAAGTTTTTCATTATATTTACCTACTTACTTAGTTTAATGAATACATAGTCTTTTTCAACTTCATGGTGAAATCTAGTGGCAAGATACTCTGTTCCAATTCATACAGGATTTTCATTCTGGAATTCATTCGGGACATTGCATATTGGATGGAGGAGTTTAACACCGCGCCTTGTCTTACCAGAGGGAGGTAATGAACATAATTCATTTCCCCGAGAATCGAACCCACTGACAGCAAACCACTCAACATGCTATGTTTCGTATTGGGCGGTAAGAGGACACAGACAGAGTCTCTTAAAAGTAAGTTCCGTCTGTCTATTCTGTTATATGTGGTAATCATAATCATTCATCCGAGTAGAGATCGAACTCACAGCTATCGTTTTTAAAATCAGACGAAATTCCATTGCACTACGACGGTGTCTACACCCTGTACTAATACGTATAGGCCGTAGTCACGCAAGCACGAGGCCACGCGACAGTTATGGGTTCGATACCCATTGAACGGAATGAATAATTATTTATAAATATTTTCATTTTTTCGCTCTGGCAACATGGCAAAAATGCAGCATTAAGCTCCGCCAGTCAACACGTGGGGAACGGAGTGTCTTGTCACTAGGTTCCCTAAGCCTACCCTACTGTACGCGGGTTATAACGTGAAGCTGATTTAATTTAATTTTAATACGTATAGAAAATTGAAATCGTCATTACTCCCAAATGGTACACATAAAAGTATATACTGTTCACAGAGGCGATATTGAACGGAAGCGACTGATATTGCTGGGAAATGAACGTGCCGGGGAAGCTTAGAATTGCTATATATTTCTATTTTAATGATACAGCTTTTTATGTTTTATATCTATCTATTTTCTTGACCTTTTTCCTGATCTACCCTCGACATTTAAGGCTGGCCGGTTAATGGTGTTACTAAATTAATTAAGTTATTAAATATAAATAAAGAAGTAAGTGCTTTAACATTATATTTTCAATATTTTTGTAAAAACACGACGAATTATTTAAAAAGAAAAAAAATACGCCTATATTTACACATATATATTAATCTATCTAAGTCCTTGTCCAGCTATGGGCTTCATTACTTTAGAAAAAAATATGTTAGTTCATCATAATTTCCAAGCTTACTGATCTGATCGCCTTTTTACGTAGCGACGTCGAATTCCGCCACTCAACACGCATTAGGTATTCTGAGCGTCAGTGTATGGATAAAGGACTGTATTTACACTAGGTTCCCTCTGTCTACCCTGCAAAATGGACCCTGCAGTGAGAAGCTGAAAAGAAACTAGATATAGTATTTTTGACGAAAAAAAAACTTAGAACTTCTGTATGCAGTCCAAGCACTCTGGCAAATTAAGCGTCCCGTTCATTTTGTTGAATTTTTTACATGACTCTAACAACTGTTGTTTACGACATTAAGTTCGCGAACAAACAAACACACTGTAAAATAAAACTAAAAGGTTAATATAATAACGTTGTTTGTCTAGGCAGGATATGCAGAGGGAACCTAGTGTTCTAGTGTTTTATTTCCTCGAATGTGGATTGAACCCACAATCAATCGCGCTTACAGTCACACTTTGGGCCTCTGTGCCACTACTGACCTCATCGCTTGTATTAGATAAGTTCAATTCTGCCACGCAATTTCCTGTAAGTTTCGTTGTATTCGATTCTTGCAAGTCATTAATTTCCTCTTCGACTTTTCTTGTTCACGAAAAAACACAATCAATTAGAGCTCTTTGTAAAGTTCTTAGGGGATAGAAATATTTTTAATTTGTTCTTTGTTAATCTTTATATATAAGAATTACGCTTCAGTAAAGTAAATTCCAATAATTACTTTTTATTATTAGCTACACGCTGTATCCCAGCAGGGTCGCCAGAGAGGACAGAGTTCCAAACACTGGGGCAACTATAATGCTTTGTACTTAACTGGCACGTTTGGAACGTCATAAGTAACAAAATGAAACGAAAGTATGTATTTGAAATTTAAAAATTACGAATTATAAATTAAAATTAAAAATACATACTTGGGATACTTTTAAAACCGTTAGATTAGGTTACATTAGGAGTAGCTGTTATTTTTGTCACCCTAAATTACTTCCCTCTTACAAATCCGCTAAATATCGAACGTAAATTGTAAAACGTATCACAAGTAAAATCCGCATTTACAAAAGGACTTTACAAAACATCGATGTTTTACAATCTGACGCGCTATTATGTAATACAGCGATACAATGCACCGTCGACATGTACACTATATAGAAAGAATATAGAAAAAGGACAAAGCAACGCTTTTAAACTATGGAATCTATAGTGGACTAGTCTGTACATTGTTTGACTATATCACAGTCTGATAACCTTTTGTTTAATCACCTCTGTAGAATGAATTTCTACATTCAAATAAATATGAAACTGAAAATAATAGCTCTTTTGTAAATAAATACTTGCTAATATTTAAAATTAATTATACTCGTTTTAAAACATTAATACAATTTAAAGCTGACTTAAATACAAATGTGAACTTTTATTTATTTATCATTAAATATTTAACTTTAATTAATTGGAAATTGTAAATAGTTGGAAATTGTAAATCGTTTAAATCGTTCTTATATATTAAAAGTATAGTGGGACTGGTCTGGTATAGGCTGACAAGGCTAGCATGTAACTTAAATAATATCTCCTACATTATCTGAAGCACCAGAAGAAGATCTTCTTTTGGTTTTCTCTTCAGAAATTTAAATTATTATTTTTTTAGTTCACACAAATTAAGCTGTGAACGGAAATTAGCAAATAATAAAGATCAAGAATTCTATTTTACATGTAAAAATACAGACAAAATGTTTTACTAATGTAAATATTTGCGCAAAAATGTTATCCACTTGGAGAAATGTATTGTTTTATTTCTTCGCTTTGATAAGACTAAGTGCGGTGTTGAGTTCAATAATTCAAAAAAAAGTGTCTAGAATCCTGAGTTAAGGTAGAGAACTATAAGTGTCTTGTCACTAGGACAATTAAAACATTTTTTAAAAATATTTTTCTATTCTTAGTGCATAAAAAATCTTGAAGTACATTTACACGTTTCAAAAGCAAAGTGCATCATTTGAGCCTCGCGAAGGGGAAGCCCGAGCTCGCGCGTCGTACATTAGCGTCACACGGTCTATTTGGGTGTTTGTCACAAATGTGTGAACTTTCAGCTTTCGGAGTTGCAACACTGAATTATTTAGTGCTCTTTTATGAGAGGAAACGTTTATTTTATTATTTTTTATAGTTTTTGTTCCTTTCTTTTTTTAACTGACTCCTTTTTGGGGAGGAGGTTCTATATTCGTTAACTATATACTTTTTCATGATATTTGACGATTTCTCCATCATTTGTAGATCGATCTTCCTATTAATCCTACTGCCACTAATATAAACCTGACGATGGTATCCCATGGAAATCGAGGGAATTTTTAAATTAAATTAATTACATTTTCCACCGTTAAACGTCAACGTCAACTCTATATGCAATAATACGGAACGGATTCGATTCTTAGTTGTTATAAATATTTTCTTAAATTCATTTATTAAATTTGTATATTATGTAATATGTCTTTGGTATAATTTCAATTTATGTGAGTGTATTGATATAACTTTTTTTTATAAAAGCGACTTTTTTGTATAGTTACTTTACTTAAATTTAGTAGCAAAATTTTAATATACAGATATTGATCAAGATATATATTAATACATAGAAATATATTTCTTAATCAATTTAAAAAAATAGTTTTTTATGTAAATATCTGTTATGTATATATACAAATATTAATTTGCAAAACTTAATGTCACCAAAACTCTTGAACAATATAACTTCAATTAATTCAAACTCAGTTCAAAATTAATAATTACAATAGTTGTTAAAGTTATGAAGTTTTGTGTAATTGGAAAGCTTCAGAAAACTATCTATTAAAGTATTTTTGGTGTAGCGTCACAAGGTCTAACGGTTGTGGATTCGATTCCCATCTGAAGCAAAGAAAATTGGAAATGGCGTGTCTAAACACATTCTACCCTATCCTACTAAATGCGGGAGATACCTACGTGAAGCTAAAGTAAAAGCTTAACATACATTATAAACATTCAGTGATATAATTCCATATAAACTTTCACTGGGAAAAGAAAGCTCGAAAGCTTTTTTTCATAAAACCCCTACGACGTGAACTAGGCCTCGCTGTATTCTGCCTTTACTTTTCTTTTATGTAAGATTTTAAAGGAGCCTCAGAGGTTGTATTCATGATATTCATCAAGCAACTCGCACTCATATTTGCTCTCATTCAAAATATTATAAAACAGGGCTTATGTTACCTGAATATACAAAAACTTTTGCTCCTATAATAATATAGGTATTTAATAACTTTCTTAACAAACAAAAGCCAGTCAATAGCCATGGCGTAGCGGCACAGCGTCAGACTGTAAGCGTGACGGTTTTTAGTTCGTTTCTTTTAATGAAGGAAAATAAGTTATTTCCATTTCCTTTTTGGTAACAATATGACGTTAAGATTCGAATTGTGATTAACGAGAACGATATACGGGAATGGGGCTCGTATGAAATGTCGTAAAGTTATAAATAAAGATTTTTTGTAATTTCCCTGTAAATATCCGTTTTTCGGTTTTTTTTCTCCATTTGTTATCTTTAAATCCTGACTTCAACCAAAACTTTATTATTGTACGACCATTGGAAGTATAAGCCTATAAGTTTTGATTACGCGGGGAATTCCATACAAAAACTGTGCAAAAACGCTCGTATCTTTAGTTGCTTAATTTTTTTATGTGCTCCAGGAATCGTAGATCTCCACGTGATTTTAAGGTAAGTAATCTTAAAAACAATAAAAAAAATTCTCCCTATACCATTTTTTTGCTAGTGTTAAATTACTTAAACATATTTTATTCTTAACGAGTTGTTATGAATTAGCTTAGTTAGCTATTTAGCATACAACCTTTGTAGGTTTTCTTTTTTCCATGGTACATGGTACACCTTTACTAAAATATATTATAGATTTTGTTTCATTTCTTAAATATTTCTTATGAGGCCGTCATGGCGCAGGGGCAATAGCTAACTATAACGCGATGATTGTGGGGTCGATCTTCACTCGGGGGAATGGATTATTGTTTATTGATATTTTTATTTCTTGACTCTGATATCAAGGCAAAAGCGCGGCGTTAAGTTCCACTACTCAACATGCAATGGCTCATAAATTCGGCGGAAAGTGGTGAAACTGCGTGAAGCTGAAAAATCTTATAAAATACAATGTAGATGTAATTTAAATGTCGCGAAAATATTCTTTAGAAACTTTTCGAATGGTGCTTATTATTTACTCTTTAAGCCTCAGTCACGTATTACGATTTACATTATTTTCAACATTCATTGGAAAATTATTCTCGGAGTAGAAAAAATAACTTTTATTTTTTTAGCTTCATGCTGTGTGCTTGTATAGCAGGGTAGGCAGAGAGGACCTGGGAACTTAGTGTTAAAATACTCAGTTCCCATTCAGACACTACCGTTTCTCACTTTCTATGGAATTCTGAAGGCATTGCATGTTGAATAGCAAAACTCCACAACGTTATTTGCCTCGTTACCAGAGCAAGGAAATGAAAATATTTTATTTCCTCGAGCGGGAATCGAACCCACAACCTGGTTACAGTCGCACGTTTGTACACCTGCGCAGGTGCCTCTTACCTTTATCTCATTTAATTATTATGCTATAAGAATCAGAATTATTTTATAAGCACTAACCTGACCTCTGAAATCGTTCAATGGACTTACAAAGTGTAGAAAGAAGGATTACGAAAGAAGTATTATTTTTTTTATAAGCTTGTATTTTAAATATAATAAATTATATTGAACATTTCAACGTAAATTAAAAGAATATGTAAAAATGCTTTGGCAAGCAAACATGATCCGGTCCGTTTGCGCGCGTAATTCGATAACATTTTATTATATAAAACAATTGCTCATCATTCGTAGAAATTTTTAAAAACCGCAAATCCTATTGAAAGTTGATATGGCGACCGAAAATACAGGTATCAAGTTAAACAAAAATAAGTAATTTATAAAACAAATATTCTACAATTGTTTTAAAAATTTCTTTTTATTTTAAATTCTTATTATGTTTGATTAACTCTATATCTCGCATATTCCAGGTGGAACTAGGTAGGTGGAGAGAACCTAGTGTTAGTAGACTTCGTTCCCAACTTTCCGCAAAATTTTTGAGACATTGCATGTTGAATAGCAGAATTTAACGCCACACTTCATCTTGTTATCAGGACGAAGTAATGAAAATATTAAATAATTCACTCTCCAAATGAAAATCGAGCCACTGCGCCATTACAGCCTGAACCTTACTTATTTTATGTTTTGTCTAGAATAGAATCTACTTTTAGATACTCTGTTTTCCACTATCCACTATGCTTCACGAATATTTCGTATTAATCGTAACCTAACGCAGCACGTCTTATTATTAAACGTACAGGCGAACAAAAACTATTTTAATATAATCATTCGCTTAAATGAAGGTCAACCTCACATGTATGAAGATAAAATTTTATAACATATTTTTTTGGTACGTATGTTCTTTCCAAATGTTTGTTATGTTTAAAAGTGGCTTGTTTTACGTTTCGTTCTTTTATTTTGAGCTTTTAAACTAGGTTTTAGTGTAATTGCGTAAAATTAACATTTTGAGAGGAAATGGTAACATTTAGCTGTAATTCTGAAAAAGGTACAGACAATTTACCACTTTTTATTTACAATATGGAAAGGGATGTATTTAAAATCTAGAGGCTGTCGTGATGCAGGACTCAAGCGTGCGACTATTAACGAAACTGTAAATAACATGTTTTACTTAATAATTTATTTTAATCTTCTTTTCAGAGTAATAATTTCATACGGTTTTGTTGTAAGGCTAACATACATATATCGGTAACGACTTAGATTATTTTCATTTTATAATAATATGGAATTAGTTATTGTTTTGAATAAACACATAGGCATAGGGCAACCTAGTGTTAACACACTCCGTTCCTTTGCCAACCCCTATAAATACGGGATAAAGCGTGAAAATAAAAAATAAAAATATGCTTTAACCGGTATTCAAATCAACAGCCTCTACGTTACGCCACGGGAACATCATTCATACCATAAAAAATAATAAAATTCCCAAGCATTTCTCTCGACGGTCTCCCGGAGTATTCCAGGTCGGTCCCTCGCACGCCGTTATTGCGAAACTTCGTCAATATTTTCATAACGCCGCGACAATCGCATACATTGCCGTCGTTATACCCTCATCGAATTCCATCTTTCAACCTAAAGTATATAAGATTTTGAACAAATACTATTCAATTCACCTTTCTCACAAATTCCTTTGATTGTATAAATCGAAGTTGACTACAAAAGATTTTCATAAGAAAAGATATAAAATGATGTAACAAATTGAAACTGTGAAGATGAACGTGCGAAAAGTTATTCGACTGTATTTTTCTATTCCAATTATTTTGCTGTTAAATTCAACAGGTTCTTATATAGTTGTGCACAAAAATTTATTTCGCCTTTTTAAACTAAATTTATTTTTAACTTACTACTATTTACTTACTACTACCGAACTGTGGAATGGCCTACCCGCGGCAGTGTTTCCAGGTCGGTACGATATGAGTACCTTCAAAAAGCGCGTCTATCTCCACCTCAAAGGCCGGCAACGCACCTGTAGCTCCTCCGGTGCTGCACGGGGTCGTGGGCGGCGGTGATCATCATCAGGTGACCCGAACGCTCGTTTGCCTTGTCCTTTTTCCATAAAAAAAAAAAAAATACTTTAAGAAATGAATAAGGAGAAACGTAAGGAAAATCAATAATTTTCATTTCTTTACTAGTAGAGTAGAGTAGTAGTAGAGAAAGTTTCATTGCTACCCAATCGAATAAGCTAGGAAAAAACTGAACAAACATTACAATTTTATATATATATAGATTTGAAATAAAGCTATTTCTAGTTTACCTGTTTACAACATCGATCGTTTGAAATTGTTATTTGTAGGAGATGAAATGAGTATTGACTTAGTTTAGATATTACTAGCATCATCGCATCGGATAACGAGCTCATTGAAATGTTTAAAACAGAATTCAAGTAAACACCATAGCGGTGTAGTTGGCCGTTTAATTTAATAATTGTGGATTCAATGCCAGTCAGACAGTCCATTCCCATTAGGGCATTTCCATCCAATTCCTAGGGGGGGAGCCTTTTTAGAAAAATTATGAAGGTTTCAGGTTTGGCTTGTTGAGTGGCGAAATATTAAATAATTCTATTCCTCAAGTGGGAATCGAACCCATAACCGTCGTGTTTATTAGGAGCATGCACAACACCAGGCGCCACGGCTGGCTTCAAAAATATCTGAACTGATATTTTCTGAAGTAAAATATATTTTTTTAACTATCATCGACCATTTTTAAAAAAAATGAAATTTGTGATAATAACAACTCAAATCTTTTTTCCATTTTGTGAACCGACGAAAAAACGGTTTGTTAAATTATCTAGCTAACTAGTCAAGCTGTATATATTTTTTTTATTTAAACCCATAACTTTTTACTAAGGCACTAGTAGGCAGAGGGAACCTAGTGTTAAGACACCCCGTTCCCCACTTTCTACCAAATTCTGGAAGCATTGCGTGTTGAGTGGCAGAACTTAACGCCGCGCTGCCTCGACACCAGTGCGAAGAAATGGAAATATAAACGTAATTAAATATTTCACTTCCTCGAATGGGGATCGAACCCACAACCGTCGCGTTACAGTCACACTCTTGTGCCGCTGCGCCACGACGGCTTCTATATAAAATATAAAGATATATAAATAATACTAGTGGACCCGAACGCGGCTACGCTTGAACTATACGAATATTTATTAGTTTTCAATAGAGAGATGCGTTAAGCAAGCTCATTTTGGGTGACGTTTTCTAACAACAAACTTTGCAAATCGTTGCTTAGCAACGGTCGCATACCGACAGTTGTTATTTAGCATGGCGGAATAAATTGCATGTCAAATTAATAAGTATTTTAATATATTGGTATATATGAGTATTTTATCACAATTAAATTAGCGGTTTGGCCCTGATTGCGTAAAAGACAGACAGACAGACAGAGTTACTTTTGTTACTGTCGCGTAGTGGCCGCGACTGGCGCCAGCGCACTGATGACTCGTTCGTTCTATTGTTTTCATACTCATATCTCATATACCTAAATGTTATATTACAATTATTTTGCACACTCATACCTACATTAGCTAGAATAACAAAGACTAAAGCAGGTTTTATGTAATAAGAGACGTTATTTATTTTTATAACTTGACTTATGACCGTCGTGGTGCAGTGGAGCAAACGTGTGACTTTAACGATGGTTGTGTATTCCCACTCGGGTTTTTGCTGTGCTACCAAGGGAAAAGCACAGCGTTCATATCCGTCTCTTAACACGCAATGCTCTTAAAATTAGATGGTAAGTGGGGAAGAAAGATAAAGGGAATACCACCACTCAACACGCAATATGTTGGATATAGGATAGTGTATGGGGAACGAAGTGTCTCAACTTTAGGTTCCCTCTGCCTACCCTACTGTATGCGAGATACAGCGTGAAGCTAAAAAAATCATCTAAAGTTAGAGGACGTTGAAAACACTATAGCAAATTTTAGGAAAAGCTGACACTTTTTAATAACATTCTTTAGAACTAAAAATTTCGTTTCTCAAAGAGTTAATTCAAATTCGCAAAAAAATTGTAGAAATAATACATACCAGGCAAAGTTATACTTAAATTAAATTCACAAAAAAGCTTTTCAACCTCCAAAAGCTTACTCTACTTAAACAAGGGCAATTAAAAAAATATTTCGCTCGCGCCTGTATTTAGCCTTAATCCTTTAGTAGCATTTTATTTTTGAAACAACATAATTTGTTGAATTGTACATTTTTATATAAGTAATTATTTCTTTTATACTGAAATGGGCTAGCGTTGACCAAGTCCAGCCCGATGAGCGTTGATATGGTCTACGGCGACCACGCTTGCCTAATAAGAATGGAGTGAATTCTCCATTCCCTCTCTTTTTGAAGACCCCCACGATGTATGTAATACATGGGATATACAACCTACATCCCGCATTTAGCAGGGATAAGCATTTAGAGAGAAGCTAGTGTTAAGACACTCCGTCTCCCACTTTAGGCCGAATTCTCAACGCATAGTGTGAAAATATAAATATTTATATTATCATTTCGTCATTCATTGTTATTATTCATTCTCCCGAGTGAGAATTGAACCCATAACCGTTGCCTTTAGTCACTCGCTTGTGCCACTGCGCTACGACGGCCTCAAGACATTCAAAACTTTAAATCATGAATGACTGAGAATATCAGCATCGCGGATTCTCTGACGCGTCTACTCGCGGCCCGAAATACCCTTCTAAATAAATAACGTGGATTAGAGAGGACCGCGCAGCGTGTAAACACACGGACGCGTACAGTTACCCTCTATATCATGTTAGTTGCGAGTTAAATTTTGTTTATTTATGTTGGACTTTTTGGTTCTGTTGGATGGTTGATGCTATGAAGCTTTTTGGAACTTGTGTTTGATTGGTAGGAATTTTGTTTTTATTTTACTTATTTTTGTATTTGTGAATTTAGTTCGTGTAAGATTTCTGATGGGTAGCGGAACTTAACGCTGTGTTTTGTAATTCTTGTCCTGAGCGTGAACTTAAGCCACAACCATCAGTTACGTAGGTAGATACGGTTCTACATACCCACTGGTCTACTAAACAACGGTATTGTTTAAGGAAAAGTAGGTTTTCTTTTTTAACGTCACGATGTACTCCGCTTACAACACGGTTAGATGACACAATCTAGTGTTAAGACACTCCATCCCTACTTCCTATCAATCTTCAAACGTTTGTCTCCCAACCTCATGTCTCAAAATTATATTACTTGAAGAAATATACCATATTTAGTAGAGTTAGTAAGCAAATTAAGATATTCTCTTTTGGCCATTTACAATTCTTAGTGTTGACGTTAAACATTAATACTCAAAGTAAGCTAAATCATATCTAATAGAACTACCGTCCACACTGTAGCTGTAGTTAACTAAGTAAAACTAATATTAGTACTAAATCTCGTTGACGCCGACTAGCCATATCTGTACTTGCATACGTCTGCTTCTACTTTTCTATTTCTAGGTAGTTTTGTTAATTTTGAGATGACTCTTATTAACTTGATAATATATTTACCGAATTAGGGGAGGCCTATGTCCAGCAGTGGACGTTGAAAGGCTGATGGATGGATGGAGGGATGGATGGATGGATTTACCGATGATAATATGATGTGTTTTGCTTATCTGCCATAGCAAGTTTTGACGTCATTGTATAGGTGACGTCATGTTGCAAATACTTTCTATGTGATTTTGATTTGATTTTTATCTTCTCATTTTAGAAGCTTACTTTTTTTTCTTCACTTCATGATGTATCCTGCACATAATCGGGTAGGCAGAGGGAACCCTTGAACCTAGCATTATGATACTCCGTTCCAGACTCTCCGCCTAATGTTTCAAAGTGAAAGGGGCTGCTAAAAAGTTATATTTTTTATGAAAACTTCAAAAATTACTCTACACTAATGCCAGTAGTTTTGAAATTACATATGGTAAATGCTTCAACAGAATTTGGCGGAAATGGAGAACGAAGTGTCATGTCACTAGGTTCTTTCTGCCTACCCTTCTGTGCGCGGGATAGAGGGAGAAGCCGATTTTTTTATACCTACTACTACTACTATGTTTATGACTGAAACGGAAAATGAATTGTCGATAATTTTTTTTATATAATAGAATAACCATAATGGATGCTACAACGAGGCATCATTTAACTCCCTTGTTAATTTTAATGACTTTAACATTTATTAGCTATTAATTACTAACGTTTAAAGCTAATTACATGAATATTTAATCCACGTAATATATGTATGCTTAAATACATATAATGGGACGGTAGCAATCAATATAGGTACGTTTTAAATAACACCGCTATCTATATAAAAGGACTTGTCCTCACTGACTGAGGTAAGACGCACGCACAGCCGTAACCGTTGATGGTAGAAACGTGAAATTTGGACAGATATTTACTTTTGTAATCTGGACATCCACTAAGAAGGGATTTTGAAAAATTTTAACCCT
>JAKRZM010001270.1:86350-146445 GCA_036379175.1 Heliconius cydno galanthus
TCTTTTTTTTACATGTATTCTATAATTGTGTATATTTATCTTTTTTATTACCGGTCAATTTCCTTCGTGTGTTTTCCATACAACGTGACATTGGCGAAATGAATTGTGCTCAACTGGCACGCTCGAAACGCCATATTTCGAGAAATCAATCAAAATAAAAGTTTTAGACCTCAATACCTATCTATTTCACTCCCATATATGTTCAGCGATTTTTAGTAGTTCACCAGATATTTAGAATTTGTGAAAAATCTTTAAAAATAGGCACAGTCTGTCTATTATATATGCTCTTGCTTGAAAAAATATTGCTCTATAAGTCTCTGCAAACAATATTAGAAAAATTCTTTGTTATAAAGTTAAATTTTAACAACTTTCGGAGGCTGTAATAAAAAAATTGCAGATATTTTATTCTATGAGTTATTTCAAAACTACCGGCATTTGTGCATAGGAATCTCTGACTGTAGCTTTTTAGTAGATAGATTTCCTCTGACTTCCTAGCTAAATTATAAAATAGGGGTACAGCGTAAAGCTAAAAATATAATTTCAAAAACCTCAATCATTCAGTACTTACTGTACCTACAATATAAATAGCTATACTAAGAATGGCCTTAAATTTAGTCCGTATTGTTGAATAATAAATTAAGTTCAACTTGTAGGATTCTAGCTACAAATAACTTAGAATCAATTATTCTATTTGATCTTAAGAGGCTTGCGATACAATTTATATAAATTATGCTCTCGAGGCTCAGTAGGATCAAATGTCTAATCGTACAAGCAGTAGTATAAGGTTCGATTTACCTAGATCGAGACAAAAATAATAGGTATAGGTGCTTCTGATTACTTGTTAATGAGGAATCAATCAATCAATCAATCAAATCAACCTTTTTCGGATTCTCCACTCAAGGACTCGTCTGCTCCAACGGCCATCGGTCCTTCGACAGATGTGTCCAGCCCATTGCCATTTCAACGTACTAATTCTGCGAGCAATGCATAATGCATAATGAGGAATGCAGCTATATATCTATGTATATTCCCATTTATATCTTTATTGGTGTGCCCGTTTATTATTCGTTAAATAAAATTACTTTTCACGGATTTATCGCATATAATTAGCGTTATTTACAATTTAAGCCGACATTTCGATCACTGCAGGAGAGCGTGGTCACGGACAGACCACCATGTAAATTATACTCGATATTAATCTGAACAGAACTGAAATTTATTCTGTTTTAATTTATAAAATCAATGTTTATTATTTTTGCAAAAATAAACAGTAGATTATTTTTTTCTACTTTTCTTTACCTGCCTACTAAGATATAGTTGTTGAGGCCAGTCGTGGCGTAGGCATAAACGTGATACTGTAAGCGCGACAGGTTGTAGGTTCGTTCTGGAAAACAAAGTGATCTCCACTCTCTCTCACTCTCGCTCTGGTAACGAGGCAAATCGCGGCGTTGTGTTCCGTCACAGAACAAGCAATGCCATAATTTGGCGGAGAGTAGAGAACGGAAGCGTCTTAATGGGACCGATGTCATAACACTAGGTTCCCACGTTCCCACTGCCTACCCTGTAATGTGCGGGATACAGTGTGAATCTAAAAATGAAATACTTTAATATCTTATCTTATAATTTCTAATTCGTTATCGCAAGCATTTCTTCATTTTTTTAATTTAATTTTAATTTAACTACAATTATGCCTCAATATTTTAATCCCTTTATAAAATTTGATAAAAAAAATAATGCACAAACATTACCAACATACATAAAATACATATTATAGTTGCGGCCAAAATTCGCCACGTACTAAAACACGTAATGTTCCATGAAAAATATGAAATTTATTTAGTTTTTCAGTATAATTCGAGATATTTTTGGCAAGGAGCCTTGTTCGTACGTGATCGGTCTGGCATAGTCTTCGCTTGTACTGGCACAGTGGAATATACTGTATAGAGGAACTTCTAACTCTTGAAGCACTGACAAGCTTTAAAATTTCCCTCCGGCACATCTGTTAGCAAATTTCATGTAACATTTACGTATTACAATGTTTATTTGGGTGATTTATGTATGGTATGTAATTTGAATATTTTTGTTAGTAAAAAGAAGAAATCCAGTTTCACCCTCTATTCTGCATTGAACTTAGTGTAAAAACTCTCCATTTCCCACTTTCCGACGAATTTTCCATACCTGGTGTGTTAAGTGATCAAATTCAACGCTACCGCCTTGTGTACGACAGTAGAATAAAAATTATTTAAACATAAATATCCCCCAATTGGAGATGGAATCCACAACCATCTCCTTTACAGTAATCCAATAATATTTTTGTTGATATAATAAATGCCATGACAGGTTATATTTTAAGTTAAAATTTGTCATTTATTTGACAAATATTAAATAACAATCTTAAGGTACGAACGAATTATTCTAAAAAAAAATCTTCTGTTTTACATTAAAAAAAAATTTTATTATTTTATTTCGATATGAATATCTAGAGAAATCTACTTACACAAATTCTTTCATTATTATTTCAGTTTTATCATATTTTTTAAAAGACAATAAAATGTAAAATATTAGAAATAATAAATATACATTTGTACATTTTTCCTAATCTAAGTTCCAATAATATATAAATGTAAAAAAAATATGAGATATGAAAAATAAATTTATATTTTTAAACCTTCACAACAATATAGCAGTTTACCAACAATTTCCACCGATTTAGCATTTTTAAAGTCAGTTCTACACTGGGTCGTCGTGTTTCAGTACGTGATGCGAATACCAAGCAAACCCTCGCAAGTAACATGTCGAGATGGGATCGCTGATACAATTCGGGACAGTTCTAATTCATGAAAATATGTCATGCGAACACTGGAACTATTGTAATGTCGCCTTTTGTTTGTGATTTTATCTGATCATTGGATTTTGTTGGAGATTTATGCTTGTGAAGCTGATATTTTGAACGGCCTCACGGTTTTTCTGAATAGTAGAATAGGGTGGAAGAGCGGAGTGTTGAGACACTCTGTTCCCGTTAATACTGTGCTTCATTTACAAAAACGGACTAAAAAAATTAATTCATTACCTGAGTGGTGATCGAACCCACAAACATCACGTTTCAGACAGAATCATTACAGATGACAAGAGATTGATGGGGTGCCATACTGAGGATTCCGTACTAATTTTAGGATTGTAGGTCAAAAGGAAATACGCTTTATAAAAGATATCAAACTTAAATTTGCAGACATATGCTCTCATTTTATATGAAAGGAACTACAATTATAAATTTGTAATTTTTTTTTCTATACAATATCTATAATTTTCTTTTTAAGCATTTTTTTTTCTTTACTTGTACTACAATATCTAGTCAACTCAATCAAAAGATAAGAGCGTTTATGCATCGTTTTCTTACAGACGACAAACTGACAACAAAGCGATCTTATAAGAGATCAGTTCTTTCCTTTTGAGCTACGGAACCCTAAAAACTCTAAAAATAGGACTACCAAAACAAAATCGAATCTACGGACCTTACGGTTAACAGTTTTATTTAAATGTTAACATCGCTATAAAATCGTTTGATGCAACACATTATCGCACATTAACATAAACGAAGGGGCAATCAAAGTTATAAGTAGGCGGCAACGGCGGCGGGCAACGACTCCTCTAAATTTAGTGAGAAAAACAATCCCGATATAGCTGGAGACGGCGAATTTAATGCCTTAAGACGTTAAGTATAGCTTCATTGAGAAGCTGGAACACCTGTTGTTGGATACCTATGGTTTATGTTCCACTTAACATGTAAATTACGATATTTTACATACCTTTTATCAATTTGTTGGTAATTAATAATTAAAAAATGTTATTATTATTTAATCTATAGTATTTTCCGACTCTACAAGTTTATTATAAAATAATGTTGAATTCGATTTCCATCTTGCGTTTACCTTGAACTATGTGCTCCGTAGTACTAGAATAATATGTGCTTGGTGTAGGTACACAACGTCGCATACTGTTTATTTTATTTTATTTATTTTATTAGGCAAGTTAAGGCGTTGTGTTCTGAATTTCTCATCAGTTAGGAGTTTTAACTGCATTATTATAACAAATATGTCTGTCATATTATGAATATAGTCACGCGACAGGCCGTGGGTTCGATTTCCACTCCAGATTTAATAAATATTAAATATTTCATTTCCCCACTTTGATAACTAGGCAAAGCACAGCTTTCAGTTCTGTATCTAGAATTCGCTGGAAAGTTGGAAACAAAACGGAGTGTCATAACACTATCCAGATTCCCTCTGCCTACTCTGCTATGTGCGCCGCACATACATTGTGGGTAATGCAGCATGAAGCTAAAAAATTGTAAACGGTGAAATTCAAAAAAATTCAAAGACAATAACATAAAAGTGTTGTGACATAATTACATAAATACAACAAATATTGAGAGGATATCTCAATCTGCCTCATATTTTTGTATATTCATACTCGTCGTACTTAGCAAATAGAGGCACATGGAGGCAAGTAGAGGCAAGTGAAAGCAAGTGGGGGCTAATATAAACAAAATAACGGGTAATTGCAAGGGGTAAATTGTCTGTGAACGGGACGCGAGTGTCTTCCGAGATGAAGCCAGTATCCAAAATGGAGGCTGCCTTGAAACATAAGTTACATAAGGTATGTTGCTTAGTAAAATAAAATACTGGTATTTTTTGGCTTTTCTTTTGGTTATCTCAGAAAAATAGTTGTTTGTTATTATTTTACAAGGCTTCCCATTGTCTTATAGTCATTTATAATATATAATGGTTATTATTTAAATAGCAAGATAGACAGAGTGTCTAGAAACTCCGTTCCCAGCTTTCCACACTTTATTTTATAACCAGAGCGAGGAATAGGCATTCTTTTATTCCCCCGACTTGGATTAGAACCAAATACACGACGACTGCAATGTTATTTTTAATAAACTAAAATAAATATATATTTATTCCATAACCGCTAACAGCTATAAGTTTGTGGCAAGCAATAAAAGTGCAGTGAGCTGCCAAATTGGTGCGATTTGCCTCTGTAGCGAATATATTTGGCTGATATTACATTTACACTGGCTAACCTAATTTGGTCTACTATAACGACCGCCGATCTTCAGTACAATGCTTGTAATTGATAACTGTATTACTTATATTTGTTGAAATATAGTAAAAAACGAAGAATTGTATATGAAGACAATATTACATAATGTAGAATAATATTAAAATTTTGATATTTATATCAAATATTTCGAAAAACTTTTAAATATAAAATTAATTATTATCTCAGTTACATCCTCGAAGGTCGCTAATTGAGCAGTATAAAAAGTAGTTATGTTTGATCTCTTCGTTCTTTCTTTTTTTTTTACTTTTCGTTGTATTTCGTACACGGCACCGTACGCAGAGGGAATCTGGGAACCTACCTGGGAAGTGTTAAGACAATCCATTTCCATTAAAACACTTTCGTTCCCACTTTCCGCATTCTAGATTCTTCATTTCCTCGAATGGGCATCAAACCCACAACCTGTTGCGTTCCCGCTTGTGCCCCTGCGCCGCGACCGGTCTCTATTGTTTGATTTAAAATAAAAACATAATTTTTATTTTTATATAAAAAGAATATTACAATCAGCATAATATTATAATTAACAGTAGACATATCTACATACAATCACATATTAGGCTTTCTCATTCTACTACATATACAACTTTAAGCTTAATTTTCGAGAATGTGCACTGATACACTCTCGAAACCTAAGGTTAAAGCTGTTCCATCCATTAATATCTAACATTCTGCCCCGGCCTCACCTGTCCGTAGCCAGCTTTGCTCAACTCAAAATAGGTTTCTCAAAGCACCACTGACAAATAGTAATAAATAGCCAGTGAACTAAGAGAAGACTGTATTCTACCCTCTAAGTACTTTTATCGATAAATTATAGAAAATCTTTATGTAAATTGTAACCTCCAAATCAGGTAGTATATTTTAAAAGCTGTATATTGAATTTTACAGTTAGTTTTGTTAAAAAAATATAGCGACAGCGGCGAATAGCGGCAAATAAGAATAGACCAAAACGTGGATGAGAGAAAATTAATTAACTATATACACAAAAAATAAATAGTAACATTACTATAACCAAACCAATATATGCTTTAAACAGAGTGACTAATCACAGTTTTCTCTGAAAAATGTTAGACTTAACGTATATTAAATAACCCTAATCATTTTAATTAAGCTTCAAACGTCCATAACTCTATAGACTTTTTAGTAGAAAGTTGTGAACAACATTGAAATGGAATCGGAGCAAGGTTAGCGGGAACGCGGAAAAATGTTATGTCTATTAAAAAAATCCACCGCTATTATGGAGAAAAATATCAGAGATACTCTCTGCGTGCATTTTTCAGGTCAAATTAAAGCTTCGTTTTAGCATGAGATCCATTTTTAAGCGAATAAAAAAAATACTGGATATACCGGTATTTTTTTATTCAAATAATGTATTCGTATATTGTGCTTCGAAACCAAATGGTATTAGATTCTTCATTAATTTTACCTTTCATGAGAAAATAAAAAATGTGTATTCTAACGTGGCATTGGAAACTTTTTTTAGATTTAAAAATATATGAAAAAATTGTAACTGTGAAAATTATGGGTTCAATTCCCACTCAAAGTAACATTTATATATAATGTTTTTTGATAACTCGTTGTGGTTATGTTAGATTAGGTTAGGTCAATAAAATCTAATAAAAAATATATATAAAAACAATGTAAAAAACTTCTAAAAATAAAACATATATAATCATCACAGTAGATTATATAAATTTCCAACATCACAAAAGCTGAAGGAATAGAATTATTATGCAAAACAGAAAAAAGTGAGTAAACCGCATATTAAAAATAAAAATAAATTCTTTTGTTTGCATTTTAAATGTAGAGACATTGTTTCTGTTTTAAAACACTTGCATCTTTTTATAGAAACTAATAATAAATGTTTATTTGGCTTATACATTTAAAATGTAAATTCGTAAATAAGTGTGGAATTGTGAATATGATTTTAATTATCTCTAGATTTCTGTATAGCTTCACGCTGTATCCCGCATATATGCAAAGTCAACAGAGGGAATCTAATCATAAGATTCTATTCCCACTCCTTCTTTCTTCTTCACTCTGGTGTCGAGGCAAAGCACAGCGTTTAATTCCACCACTCAGCACGCAATGCCTCCAGAATTTGGTTGAAAGTGGGTAGTGGAATCTTAACACTAAGCTTCCTCTGCCTATCCTGCTACATGCAGGATTCAGCGTGAAGATGAAAAAAAATTAAATAATATGATAGAGTAGAATAGCATGGTAGAGGCGAGTAGAGTCGGGTGTGCCCGCCGAAGCTGAGCTGACGACTTGATTATTTGCCAAGTGCATGCACTGATTTATTTAACGAGCTTCATAAATCATCGTTTGGAGTGATAAACTTAAAAAATGTATTTTTCGTTGCGTTTTGTTATCTTAATAGCCTCAAATATGTTATGGTCATATTGTAAGTGGCTGTATTTCATGGTGATGTCAGCATTCATAACTATTTTGATAATATCTGACTTTTCGAAAATTCAAAGTTTGAAAGAAATAAAAAAATATTAGTAAATAATTATATTTTTTTTAGAAAATGAATAAAAATGTAAACGTGAAACGTAAAAAACCTCTGCGCTGCGATTGGCTTCAAAACTAGCCTATAGTTTTTCTTGATAACTGGAATATCCCACACAATATAAATTCTCAATTCAAACCAAAAGTTCCTGAGATTAGCGCGTTCAACCAAACAATCTATTCAGCTTTATAATTTTAGTGTGTATTAATATAACCGTCAACAAGGTCGGTAACAGCGAGTGTTTACGTAATAACAACAAAATCTCTTAATAATTTATAATTAGAAACTATATACACATACTCCGCAGGATCAACGCTCGCTTCGTAATGAAATATTCAAATTCATAATTACACCGACGACAAGTTATTAAGTAAATATATAATAGTTTCACAAACGAAAACTAACAGCCTACCTTTATATCTATATATAAATGTATGTACGTATGTATGTGTCGACAAATATACCTCGAGTATAGAATTAAAAGCAAAATTACGTATAAAACTTTGAAAGAGCATTATATTTAGGAAACAATAATATTTATTTAGAAAACGTACAAAAAAATAATTTGAATGAAAAGTTGATTACGATTGTAGCTAGTTGTGGCTCAGGAGAACTGTCAACGCGACAGGTTATTGGTTTGATCCCCACTCGAGGATATGAAGTATTAAATATTTTCATTTCCTCACTCTGGTAACGTGCGGCGTACAGTTCCGTCACTCAACACGCAATGCTTCTAGAATTTGGTGGGAAGTGATGTATGGAATGTCTTAGCAATAGGTTCCCTCTGTCTCGTTTAGACTTAGACTTAATTCATTTAGACTATTCTAACAACATTAATTCCCACTTTATATTTAAAAGAAGATTCCTTTAGACGTTATCTCATTTTGATTTTATTTAAAAACTTTAAATTAATCCTTTTGACGATCTATTCGGGTTTCGGGGCGTCAAAAACGTCTCTATCAAATTTTGTCGTGAAAATTTAATTTCTAATTAAAGTTCATAGAGCGAGTTGGTTATCGAGTTACAGGAGCTTGAAAATAAACTTGAAAGTAGCTCAATAGCTCGAAGATTGCGCGGTTCACGCCACCACGAAGTACAGTGTAAACTCTACGTTATATATACTACATATATATAAGTACCTATACGACATAAGGCACGGGCTTAATCGTTTTTCTACACATTTACTAAAAGCTCGTATCACGCTAGGGAATGAGCGTTTCCGGAATATTTGTGTAATTTATTTAATAATGTATTTATCCTTCAGTTTTATCACAAATAATAGATTAAGAATCTAAATATAACGTACATAAGCGAATTAGATCGAAGTTAAAATAGAACTTTTCGATTTATACACGTCAGTCTTCTCTTATAGTAAAATGTTTACGCTACCTTGACACAGTACAGATACAGAATTCGAAGAAACCGTAAAGTGTTTTACTAACACGCAAAACAATTGTTAATTTATATTTTACTTATCTTCCACTAAAACATTTAGCTTCAAATAGTGCAGTAAACTAAAGGAATATTGCAAAACATAGGACCGGAAACTCGGTCGGAAGTCAGTAAAGTCAGTACAGGTTATTTCCGCTAGCTCGCTGGCCGTGCGGGTCACAACGTGCCCTGGGCGGCGTCAGGTGTTCCAACCATCCTGATTGATTCACACGCGACCTGTCGCCTCCACCGTCGCTCTACATTCCTATGTAAGGGTTAAGCGAATTAGATCGATACTTATACTGACAACAAATCTAGGTTATTTGGACAAAAATGCAAGTTTGCGATCGCGTGTCATACGCTATGATAATATCTATATAATGCGAGTGGAGTCACGCGACGCCACTTGCTTAGTCAGGGAAGGAGGAAATTCAACGTTTAAATATAAACAAGAATATGAATGAAAAGCATGATATATTAATATGTATATGCTTATATTTTACCAATAGAGGCCAGTCTTGGCGCAGGAACTATTGTGGGTTCGATTCCCACTCGAGTAAATAAAATATTAAATATTTTCATTTCCTCGCTCCGGTAACAAGGCAAAGCGTGGAATAGAATTCCACTCAACAAGCAATGCCCTCAGAATTCGGCAGAAAGTGAAAAACGGAAAACTCTAGCTAGGTTCCCAGGTTCCTTCTGCCTACCCTTATATGCGCGGGCGGTAGTGACGAACGCTATGGCGTGAAGCTAAAAAAAGTAGCAAAATACACACAATTATAGCAAAATATTCTACACGAACAACCCCATAAAGTTGTGTCCAAGCTGCAAAGTGAATCCCCGCACTCCTAATTGAATTACATGACGCTCACCCACTTATCGGAAAGAGCTTTACCTATATTTGAATTTAAAAACACTCGAGCAAATCGAGACCATCTTATTCTTACTCCGAGCCGGCGTAAGGCTACTTCACTTGAGAGCATCAACATCTAAATCCTTCGTAACTCCTCTCGTGTAATATTGTTAGTATTGAGAGGCTTTAGCTACTATTGTTTTATTATTTGCTCTCAAGTGTACTTGCTCTCATTGTACATTGTATGAATAGATGGAGACAAAGGCTTCAATCAAGCCGAGGCCGATATTCGTAATTTGTATCGGAATCACGTTGAGACGTCACGCCTTATTGAATTTAGTGGTTGAAATAATGAAGGGGTTCTCAGGCCGCGGTCTCGCTGCTCTCGCCTCGTAATCAACAGCTCTGAACGTGTAATTGCCGCAAATACAAGTAAACTGGCGCTCGACACCCGGTAAGGATCGTTCCAAAACAATTAACCAACGCTAACTTTAAAAAATATTTTATTTTACACCAAGAACATATTAATTGGAATTCGCTGATACAGCGATATATATGATGAGGGCGTGGCGTCATGGCACAGGGAAACAAAGATGTGTCAAGTGATGGTGGTGGGTTCGATCCCCAATGAATTATTATTTATTAAAATGTTAATTTCTTCGCTCTGGCAAAAGGTAAAAGCCCGGCGTTGAGTTCCGCACGCAATGCCTTGAAAAAATCGGCGGGAAACAGGGAATGGAGTGTCTTAACACTAGTTTCCCTCTGCTTGTTCTGCTGTATGCGGGATACAGCGTGAATCATTATGTTTAAATGATATTTATTGATTATATTATACATACATTTTCAATTATCTAACGTAAGCTCATGTAAATAGAGGAAATGTTTGTTACTTAATAGTATTTCGAGTTACCCGTGTGTTAAATTCAAGAAGACAACTCGAAGCGATGGAGCGTGAAAATGAGATACAAAGCAACTGACGCTGACATAGAACAATCTATTGATATTAAAATACAATGAGAAATTCGGACGCTATACCCCTTATGCAGCAGGGTAGGCAGAGGGAGGTTATTGTTAAGATACTCCGCTCGAGCCTATAAATAAAAATATTAAATATTTAATTTCCTCGAGTGAAAATCGAACCCACAAACTGTCGCGAGTCACACGTTTGTACCCCAGCGCTATGACTGACCTCTATCCCGGGTAGCGATTGACCAAATTCTTGAATACATTTTAAAAACAATAAAATAGTCAAAAAAAAAAAGAAAAATTCTGAAAAAATTATTACCAGCAAAATTATTCAATGCATTTAAACGTCTCGGTAAAGTAGTAGGCAGTCATAAAGCCAAATTGGTGCACATGGTGCCAATATCCGAACCCATAAGTCCTTTGTTAGAGCTTCACTGATATATGAGTAAATCTCCCCTGGACTTGTTTACGACCCCTTATTACTTCGAAATTAATCGAGACGAAAATCTCATCATAACGTGCTTATTCCTTTCTAACTGCATGTAGGAGGGAAGAGATTGATTTATGTTATGGATGGGATAGAAAGTAATTTTCTAAAGGATTTCGGTAATCCCAATGACAAGCAAGGTTGTTTCTGATGTTCTATTCATGTTATTTATAAGCAATATCTACTTATATCGTTGTATATGTATATTTTTTTATCAGCTTCACCCGGTATCCCGCACACAGCAGGGTAGGCAGGGTGAACCTCGCATTTTTCGCCGAAATCTAGAGGCATTGCTGTTGAGTGGCGGATCTAAACGCCGCGCTATGCCTCGACACCAGAGCGAAGAAATGCGAATAGTAATTTAAATAAATATTTAATTTCTTAGAATAGGATTCGAACCCACAACCAGCTGCGTTTACAGTCACACACTTGTACCCCTGGGCCTGATATTTTATTGCCTATTCCAAAAATCATCCATTTATATTCAGAACATGGACCACCACACCATAGGAGCGCAATAAGGCAAATTGGTGCACAGTCCACCCATAAGTCCTGGCCAGTAGTTCCGCGAAGTAAATCTCATCGTTGTTTACGATCGCCCCTCATTACGCCGCGATTGAATCCGCACCACTCCCACTAATCACGAGGGTGCAGTAAATAAGGGGAGGACGGATTACGGGAGTTAAACATTAAATAAGTTTACTTACTTTAGTTCTTTTTTTGGCTTATAAATAAAGTAATGTTAGGTAGGTTTAAGTTAGTATTAGTTAAATAAAGTAATATATTTTGTTTTAGTTTCACGTTTTTTTCATATAATCGAAAGAATTTAACGCACTCTTCTTTATTTTCAACCTGAATTCCAGACATTTCAGTGTTGAATGAGTGATTTGAACTCCATAACCTTTCCAAAGTCGAAAAATTAAAATAATACACTACTCCGAATAGCTTCTCGCAATAACTCATATATACTAACTATGATATAGGAATTTCCACAAACAAACTGTTAACAAGACGAATTTTTGATATTCTAATATAATAAAAAAAAACATCTTTCACCAAACAATAACTTTTGTATTACAACCATAAGTAGGGCTTGAAATGGTAAAAAAGTAAAGGAATGAAATATACATTTGTTTTATTGAATCAGTATTCAGAGGGCGGCGCGTCACAGCTGGTTGATCCCGCGATATTGCTGAAACCACCCGCACCGAGGATAACCTAGCCTGGACTGAGCCATTCAGCAAATGAGACCCTAAAACCTAGATTTGTACAAACATATTTTTTTTATTTTGATTATATCAAGAAAACGTAGTGGATGGTCTGTTTATAAACGTAATGGTTGTGGATTCATTTCTTCTTGAGGGAAAAATAAAAGAGAAGCTTAGGTATAAACAAAAAAAAGATTGTTTCTCACATATCCTCGACGAGTTATTTCCGAAACGACTCGTAAGTCCAGTCCAATACTAATCTAATATGCTAACTATGTAGTTTAGTTTGTTCGAGAAAAATGTTCACTTTAATTTTTGTTAAAGAATGTGTCAGTTGGTGTTGCTTTTAATTTTCTTTTATAAGGGACTTTCTTTATTTCCTTTATAATTTTTAAAAAGGTTTTGTAATTTACTTTTTAGTTTTTCTACTCTCTTTCTCATCTTTTTTTTTCTATTGTTGTAAGGAGTTTTTCCAGAATCTTATTTAGCACGAGAGTACATGTCAAGATAAATCGAACGAGTCCAAACAGGACCTTTCTTCTACCTTTCTTCCTCCATCCGGCTCCATCTCCAGTCTCTACATGTTTATTCGTTCATGGTGGTCATTCCATTTCATTTTACTAATAACACCCTTTGCCATTTGATACCCATATAAAGTAGGTTGTAAAAAGTAATCTACAATTTTAGAATAACAACAATTTATATAAATTCACTATCATCAGAACTGAATTCGTTATCCAAATTTCAAATCAACCCAATACTGGGAAGCAGGTCAAATTTAGCGTTCAATATTTCACATATAACACATAAACTAACACGGCAAGTTAAAGAAAAACTTACGTCAAAAAGTTTCTTAATTGACTTATTCATCAATTAAAACCTTAATAGCAAATTATGTACATAAAATCGATAATTATTAAGAATATTCATTATACGCTAAACAGAAAACACCGTGAGAAATTATTTCTAAAAATTATTAAACTCACCAAAAATCGATGATAAGTAATAACATTCGCAACGTTATATTAGAATATTATTTTTAGATCCTCCCCTGAACGCTCGCAACGCGTTATTGCACGAGGATTTACAAACCCTCATCAAATACTGTAATAACAACTATTCAGATGTGTTAAATAATACATATCTATGTATATACTTATAGTATCTATATTTGAAAAGGTTTGAAAGGATTTTATCAAAAATAATATTTAAGCCTATTTGTACTTGAAAATGTGTTTTACTTTCTATAACAGGTGAAAATTCATCCTGCAGCTAGAAATATTGAAATAATGTGAACAACTTACTAAAAAAAATCGTAAGATAAATCCTATGAATTTTTCATCAACTATAATTTCGTTTTCTGTTATGGTATTCCAAGTGTGTAATCTTACATTATATGGTAAACACATGAAAGTGGTTGTACGCTTAAAAAGAAATACTAATTTGGAGCCTCAGGGGCTCATGGGGGCACGTAATGCGACGGTTGTGGGTTCGATTTCCATTCAGCGAAATAGGTTATTATTTATTAATATTTTCATTTGTATACTCTGTTACCAACGCAAAAGTGCGGCGTTGAGTTTCGCCACTCTACCCGGAATGCTTCCAAAATTCGACGGAAACGGGAACGGAGTGTCTTAACTCTAGGTTCCCTCTGTCTACCTTGCTGCAGGTTACAATGTGATGTTTAAAAAAAATATTGCAATCAAAAACAATAAAACATCATCCTAAACAGATTTCAAGATCATTTGCAATTCTAAAAGTCACTGCATCTTAGATGAGTCAACTGTTTGTTCAAACTAAGTCGGTGTTGACAAATCCCCGTCTAACTTACACCTGGCAATCTGTCGGCAGGAAACGAGGACGGCTCTGATTTACCGGACACCCCCCAACCGGGCCGGCACCCGCCGGGATGTCGCTGACAGTACTGCCTGCATTTCCGTATAGTCTGAGCGGCGGATGTTCTCATTTGGTTGGATGTCTTCATCAGTTTATTTTGGATTTTTTTTAACTAAATTGACTTTAGCGTAGACCAGCTTATGATACATTATCCTTTCATTAATCATGTTTTATTAATTTTGCTAGTAGTCGGATTTTCTTCCGTTACTTCCATCCACATATTCTATTCCACGCATATCACGCAATTCATGTTTGATATTGGGTATGATTAAATAAAATAGTACTGAATTAGCAAGTCAATGTATTATTACAAATATGTTTTTTCTTTAAATATTACTTTTATATTATTAGGGTACATATTACAAAATATTTACATTCCTATAAAGTAATCTCGTAAGTCCAATAAATAAAACAACACCAGTCGTATATCAGCCAGCTTCCCCTCAGCCTACAATTATGCGCATGTAGACCAGAATACGTACGATTGCAGTACATTCAGTGTTGGAATGTTTAATCTTGTTTCTTAGCATAATTACATTAGCAAGTGGCACAACTGCGGTACTAATTCCCTACAAACATAAATCAATTGGCGCTGTGCGGGATGCATCGGGTACTCGTTACCATATTTACATATTTATATTACCTACTCTTTAACAATTCTCCATCTATGTTGGATTTTTAAATTAATACGATATTTTTTTTATTAGTTATTTACTAGTTCGAGTTCGAGGAAGAAAAAGACAGAGAACACCATTTTGAGTTTCTCTGTTCTACACGCATTTTCCCTAAATGAGTCAAAAAATGAGAAAATGAAATATTTAAAAACAAACATATTATAGTTCAGACATTCGTTCCTAAACCGCTTCTGCAAGTGCAGTGAGGTAAAATTTCTACTTGCCAAGCATTTAATGAAACACGATTGAAACTAGCAAATAAACCACAGAATTTCATCAAAGCTGACGATATTCCAGCGTAAGTTACAGGGAGCTGGCTGGCCGGCCACAGGGCACGGCGGCGGTCAGCTTTGACATGGTAATGAGAGTACGTCGTACATCACACGCGTCACGATTAAACACATTACCTCGCTATCCAGCTGCCTTGCTCGACGCCGATCAGCCAAATGCTACTCCTGAATACTGAATACAGGTCAGAGGCCAATAATGGGAACGCCGCTACGCTAAATGGTCTGATTTGTGCTTTGTACAATATCTCGTTAGCTATTCTACATGTTGATTGCACGGCGATATAGATAAATCTATCCATACCTATATTATAAATTCGAAAGTAACTCTGTCTGTCTGTCTGTCTGTCTTTTACACAATAAGGGCCAAACCGCTAATTTAATTGTGATAAAATACTCATATAGAGATACTTGAGGGTCTCGGGATGAACATAGGATACTTTTTTTTCTCATATTTGTAATATTATTGATATATATTAAAAATATATTAAAATACTTATTAATTTGACATGCAATTTATTCCGCCATGTTAATAACAACTGTCGCTAAGCGACCGTTGCTAAGCAATGATTTGCAAAACGTCACCCAGAATGAGCTTGCTTAACGCATCTCTCTATTGAAAACTGAAAATAATTTCATAAATATATTTAATAAATATTCGTATAGTTCAAGCGGGCGTAGCCGCGTACGGGTCCACTAGTTTATCTATATAAATATATCTTTTTTGCAACGAAAAAAATAAATGAATATATGAATATTTTACAAAAATAAAGGAAGTAAAATATTGAATGTAGTAATATAAAATTGTGATATCATGTCATGCATCAGGTCACAGGAGTGTCGCTATAAAAATATAGTTTTATTTTCGGATCAGTCGCAGTTATCGTGTTAAACCAATTATATTTTGTATAAAAGAATAAAATAGCCGGTGCGTAAAGAACAGTATCATTGAGCTATTTTATGTAAATATTCTCTTTAAACTAAGTACTTTAATATATTTTAGGATTCCTTTACTCAAGAGTAAAAATACGAAATCCGTCTTTACGTAGGTCAAAACCATTTATCTCGAGATCTCATATAAGCTGAAATTAACATCAAATATTCAAGTCTACGGTCTCTTAAAGCACAGAATAGCACGAAGTGAAAACTTACAATACCAAAAAACGGAAAATTATGAAAAGTTAAAATTTATTGGTATCTAATAGACAAAAAATATTACAAACTTATATTTGTAGTTGTCTAGTCACTCTCATTTGACCGATTTTTTAAATAAATTGTTTGTATACTTAATTAGCACATATGTAGATGGAAAAGGAATACCCACAAAATTAAAATGTCAACCTAAATTCACTTTTAGCGGAAGACATATTCCCAAAGAAAATAACATATTAAAATAATTATGGGCCATTGTTTGAGAACATTATAAAATACATAATTTATTCTGTTTTACGTCGGCTGACCTCCAGCGGCGAAGGACGTCAAGCAACAGGTACTTACACTAGAAGTGCTCAGTCAGAAATTATAATAAAAAGAACGATGAAATTTTTTCTCGCAAAATGAAATATGAATGTTCCAATTTGCATTTATTTCAATTTTTACGCAACCGTAATATAAAACCACGTAATAGTTTAAATAACTCGAGTAAATTCTCTTTTTTGAAGAGAGTGAAGGCTCTTTTGTTCCGAATTTCTACTAATTAGCACTTCCTACGCCGCCATTATAAAACATTTTGTTAGCAATTAAAAGTCGAGTAATCTCTTAACTATTATGTGTTTATTTATAACAAACTATTATTTGTTGGTTCTTTTCTTTTTTATAACATTTATAGGATTCCGTAGCTAAATGGTAAAAAAGTGAAATGTTTATAGATTCGTAATGTCTGCTGTTGTCCATCCGTCTGTTAGTTTTGAAAATATTAAAAGGTTTAAATGTAAACTGCTTCATTGCTTTTTATTTTATATCTCAGTCAGTTTTATATAGCTGTATAATATTAAATAAATATTAGAATTGCTTCGAATAGGATTCGAGCTCACAACTATCGATGACAATGTTAATCATCAATGAAACAAATGAAAACTTCAATGGGAATTAAATATTTAATTTTATATTTCAGTAACTATGAAATTTCCATATTTAAAAAATAAAAAAAAACGGTATAGAAGCATTCCCTGAAATACTCGGTCTGAAACAAGAGGCGTTTCATATAATTAAAGATAACTTTATATTATGCAAGAAGTTAATTCGTCGAGCAATTTTGTCAAATATACAACTTGAAGTGTAGAGAAGGCAAAAGTACGCAAATTTCGTGGGAAATTCTACTAATTTGGAACATTAAGAGTTTAACCTTCGCCGTTTCGAGGTCAAACTATCTACGAACTACGTATTCATGTGTCATGCGAATTACACTGTACGCTCGCAAACATGCTCGCAGCTTAAATAATTAAATAATGCTGATATACTGTAAATGTAACTTTGTTTCAGTATTTAATTGTGTCGCTATTTGTTTTATTATTATATTATTATTTTTTTAGCTTTACGCTTATATCCGCATGGAACAGGGAGGGAGAGGGAGCATAGTGTTAAGACACTCTGCTTCCCACTTTCCGCAGAATTCTAGTATTAAATAATTCATTTTCTTCAATGGAATCAATCGCTTGTGCCCCACCACTGGCCTTCTTAGAAAAATCATCTACAATTGTAATTTAGCGGAATTAAATTTAATATTGTACGTAGGTATGTTCTAAATTCTTCCCAAAACATCACTTTAATTCAAAACGACACTTCAACCAACAACTGACACTTGAGAGCCCTTCAAAAATATTCGGGGGAACTTTAGCTAACTCCTCCGTCCTCCCACTAGTGGTTTAGTTCCCAAAGTATGTGAATTAGGCTCGGCTTGTACATTCGAGGCCGCAACACGCCCTTGCGAACGATTGCGGATGCCTTAAATATTTATGGTGCTTCTGTTGAAAATTTGTGGCCGTGTACTGTCGCTGTGCCCCACTTTCACGTTTACAGGCCTGAGGTGACAACTATCCCGGCTATGTGGACCGACACTTACGTATTTAGTTGAGAAACTACCAAATACACTGTTATTATTAAATTTTCAAGTGTTAAATATATGTCTTATGTACACTTTATATATGTTAATGATTTAGGAGCCTTATGAGCCGTGCGCCTATAAACGCGACGGTTGTGGATTCGATTCCTACTTGGAGGGTAATTTTTATTTATTATTATTTTCATTTCTTCGCTGTAGTAACAAGGCAAAAGCGCGGCGTTGAGCTCTGCCACACAATGCCTCGAAAAATTCTGTGGAAAGTGGGGGTCAGTATTAACATTAGGTATCCTCTGCCTACCCTGCTACGAGTACAAACAGAATACAGCCTGAAGCTGAAAAGAAGAGACAAATATTATATGTTCAATAATTTGAGGTTTTATTCATATTATGCGAAGTAAATTATTCTGATGTAATTACCTTTGTAATTGGGTTACTCGAACAGACGCAAAAGCGGGTTAATTATTTTAGTAAATTTGATACAGATAAGTTACAAATTAGAGGATACTTTTATGTAGGTCGTTATGGCGCAGCGGCACAGCGAGTGACGGTTAGGGGTTCGATTTGAGGGCATTAGTACAATCTATTTAAACTAAACTATTTTTTTTCATTTAAGTTTCAATTCTATATACCTACTGTAGATTGTAGATAAGATATAATAAATTAAATAATATTTGTTAAACAGAAACTGAAACACCATTAATGAAATTTTTACCGTCAATTTAAGAAAAAAATGAAAAAGAGAAAAAAAAATATTTCTTAAAAATACAAAATTAGGCAACATTTACTTAACATTTCTCAAAGTGAAGAAGCAAACGTAAATTATATGTAACCTAAAAACAATGGCGAGTAATTAGAGAAAGCGAACAAAAAGAGTCTTTGACGACGCCGGCGAGGGCGAAGCGAGCGCGAAGTGCGGATGAAGCAAAGGCAAAGTGCGGGCGAAGCGAGGGCAAGGTGTTTGAAGAGTTTTTTAAGATTCCTTTCCACAGCTTCCGCTTCTCTGGACAGACGAGGACGCACAGTGTAATGAACTTATAGTAACGTCTTTTATTTGTGAGAATAAAGAGCATTACTGTATCACATTTCATTATTTTAACTCATCGAGAAAGGTTTGGAACTTGTACACCGCAATGACTAAACATAATAAATTGATTGATTGGGAAATTTTGGAAAATTCTCCACTATCTCACTTTTAAGGCCAGTCGTAGCATAAGGGCACAGGTGTGATTGTAAACGTGACAGGTTCTGGGTTCGATTCCCACTTTCTACTAGGTTTCCAGGTATCCAGGTTCCTCTTACTTGTGCCTCTGTTAATTTGCCCCGAGTGGAAACTCAAGATATGAGATGCGTAACAATCCAGAATTAAGTAAGCTAAATTGTAAACAAAAAGGCGATTGTGCAAGAGTGATGCAATTACGGACAATCAACTCAACGATTTGCATTCTACTGTCGCATTAGCGCCGACCCATCAAACTGCAGCTAAATGCAAAAACACTGCGACGATAATGCGGCGGGACTATAGCGTCCTTATGTACTATAATTTATTTATATTTTTGGACTAATAGCATGTGGAAACTTAGTGTTAAGACACTCCGTTCCTCAATTTCCTCTCTATTTTCAAGATATTGCGTGTTGAGGAGGGAATCAATACCGCGGAACCGTGGAAATGTGAATAATATATTTCCCCGAGTGGAATTTGAACCCACTACCGTCGCGTTTATTATAGTACGCCGTACCGCTACGCTACGAATTTATTTATTCGTAAATAAGATGACTTAATAATTTCACTTTATACTCGTATATCTAAGTTGTATCTTGAAACAAAACAAAGTTAGATACTTAGAGGATATTCGTTAATAACAAACTTTCATATTCCAAACAATTTACCCAAAAAGTTTAGAAGCTACAGATATTATGAATTATACGAGAAAATCAATAAAATTATTTAAGTTAAATTTAAATGATTTTTTAAATTAATTTAGCATATTTTTAGGCATTATTTTAAAAAAGCATTCCTCACTACTTCTCTATATAAACTACAACTATTCTAAATTTCACATTCCTATGTCCATACAATTTTCGTAAAAAGTAGTACAAAGTTTTTGTTTACGTACTAAAATATATATATAAAAGCCAGCTTGTCTGTCTTTGTACCAATACAATGTAAATTTAACATTATTTTAAAATATAAATAATAGTGTTCATTCATACAAAAAATAAAAGTAACTTGCAAGAAATCCGAAGCTTTATTAATATAACGCGCACCGTGTCCCGTCGTCCGCGAGACAAGAAATAATAAATGAACGAAATCATTCTCTCCGTTTTATACGAGTAGCGGTCATACTGATATCTTTCTCTTGGACAAAACTTTACGTACTTAAAGCTTAGGATTCCTTCGCTAAGATATCTTAGATGAATAGTTTTCTAAAGCTGGCTTTTGTCGTGTATTCCCCTGAAACGGATTTAATATAGTTTTCCTTTGCGTTTTGTTTAGAATATTTCTTTGATATTATCCAGATGTTCTACGTCCAGAGCGGCGATATTAAAATAGACGTTAAAACAAGCTTCGCTAGCCGCTAACGATCGCTTTGTGGGAAGTGAATAGAGATTTTGTATAGTGTTTTTATTTTATTTGAAAGATTTGGAAAATATTTTATTTTCTCTCTGTCTACTTTTGAGGGTACCTGAGAAAAAAACTAATTTAACGATTTTTTAAACATATTGTGTATTTGTTTATTTTTTGACATTTTAAAGTAATTTAAATTTTTCTAATTAATGTTACATTACTTATGTTTTATACATTAAATAAAAAGAAATATTTGAAGAAAAAATTAAAATGTTATTAGACACTTATGAAAGAAAGATACCTTTTAATTTAGAATTTTAAACGTAACGGGATTTGAACCAGGGCTTCTTGAATGTTGTGTTTTCTAAAAAGTAAAAAAAATATTTTAAATTTGGTAAATACTAATATTTATTACGAAACCTTTTGAAATAGGCATTCATTAAACAAACCTTCCCGCATGTCGGAGGGAACCTAGTGATAAAACACCCACTTTTCGAGACATTAGAATTTTGAGTCAGAGATACATTGAGTTTTTTTACCAGAACCGGATAATGAAAATAATTTAATTATTAGACCGAATGGGAATCAAACCTAAATAATACAATATTCACAATATTCAAAACAACCTATTTAGCCGAAGTTTATTTACATTATTTAGTTAAAATCTCATTTGGACTGTTTGCCAACATTAACAAATTATATTATATCATCATTTAATGCAAAATTAGAACCATTCACATCAGACAGGAATCACTCAATACAATGAAATAGGGGACTCAATACAATGAAATAGGGCTGTGCTCGAAATAGTAAAACTCGCAGTCAACTCTTGATGGATGCTCCCTTCCTTGTCAGATAGATCGCGTAATTTAATACTGTCACCACGGAATATTATTTCCATCAATATAGCTTTGATAAATGGTCCCATCTTGGATTTCAGAGTGCGTTTTCTGGTAGACAGTTTTCACGTTACACTTATTAGGTACCTTGGAAGTTAATAAAAATCTCTTTTTTTTAAATTTCTCGATAATAAAAATTTCTTTTTCAAATAGTAAAATGCTGGAAATTGTCAGTCCAGAAATAAAATACTGCTAAGCATTAATGAATACTAAGCTAAATATACATTTCATATTTTTTTTAGTTTCACCCAGAAAGGAAACCTTATGACCTTCAGACACTCTGGTCTCCACGAACAAGAAAATTTTGGAGACATTGACTGGTTGTGCTAAATGCTGCGCGAGAAAGAAAGAAAATAGTGTATTCCCCAAAGTGGGGCTCGAATCTATAAACGTCATATTTGTTCGTCTCCGTGAAATATTTAGACTTAATAGATAATGTAAGTTCAATGTAGTGTATAATTACGAAATAGAAAAATATACGTCGTTCCTTTAGAAAAATATAAACAGAAAACAATAAGAAAATATCCTGTTTATCTTTCAATGTTATCTCTCTGAAATTTATTTTATTTTATTTAGAAAAATATAAAGAGACGGTCGTGGACGATTTTGTATATAATTTTTATATACAAGACAAATAATGTACATACAGACTATATTTTAAAAGAACTTTCTATCTATAATAAAATTTTCATAATTGTATGGGTTTAGTGCTAAAAGTAATGCTTAACTTGCGGCGTAAGAGTGTGCCCTGGACCATGTTGTGATTTGGATTCCCACTCAAGGAAGTGCAACATTTAATATTTTCATTTTTTCGCTTTGGTAACGAAGCAAAGCGCGGCGTTAAATGCAGCAACTCAACACTTAATGCGTTCAGAATTCGGTGGAAAGGAAGAAGCGGAAGTATCTTAATAGGAACAGAGAGTTTAACACTAGATTCCCGGATCCCTCTGCCTACCCTCCTATGCGTGGTATACAGCGAAAACCTAAAAAAAGTATATTTATAAAATACTGTCATTAAAATTCATCTCAACGTTTCACCTGTAGAAGGCACCCGGCACTAGAAGCCACCGTTGTAAGGAACTTTGCCAATTACATTAATAACTCCTCGCTCCCAATCCTCTATAAAACTAATAACTTAATTCATGAATAAGGTTTTGCTTCGTTGCATCTCCCAGACGCTGACTCCAGACGAAGTGGATTAGAGGAGGAAGTTCGTAATTTCAAAAGGTATTTTTCGTTTTAACAAGATTATATATAAGTAGTTCTAATATGATAATTAAATTTACTAGAGACTAATTATAATATTATGAAATGCTTGTTATATAAAAAATATTTAAGTCACAAATAGAATCCGATTAAGTACGAGTTGTATTTACCCTCCGAGGGTTCCGTAACAATTTCAAAATTGCAGAACAATGGGAACGTAACTTATAAAAGTTTTCTTTCTTTTTTACTTTATTTGTAATTAAAAATAGCCAAACAAGTATAATTCTACAAGTATATTTACTACAGAAAAAAAAATCGTTCTTCTACTAATTTTCTACTAATTTAGAAGATTTAATTGACTAAAAATATAACATTTACTAAATGCTATCTAGATGACAACGACTTCCGAAGGTACTTAGTAGGTGTACGTTAAGAGAATCATTGGGGCGATACCACGCTCGACACATATTAGGCACGTTATTATATTACCCACGTTAAATTTTAGAGCAACGTAGAGTTTTTATCTTAAGTTCCTCATACAGTCACGTTTTTAACCATGTTTATATTTGCAGCAACAAGAAATTTGGGGTGGGTTCCGTAATATTACGCGGGGGGTGTTCAGATACGGATAAAAAAAAGAAAATGGAGTATCTTAACACACTGGGCTATCTCCCATCCTGCTGTAATATGCGGGATAAATGTGTATGTTATCAGCTTCACTCTATATCTCGCAAAGCAGGGTAGGTAGATGGAACCTAGTTAAGACACTCCTTCTCCATTTTCCGCAGAATTCTGGAGGCATTGCGTTTTAGGTGGCGAAACTCTCCTCGAAATCAGAGCGAAGAAATGAATATTTTATTCTCATTTGTAGTTACACTTTATGCCCTTACGGCACCACTGGCTTTAAATAATAATATATTTTTAAAATTATCTTAGCGTGCCGCGTGACACGGTATCCTATCAGCGATACAAACATTAACGACTTCGACCTTTGCTAAAATGAGCGACATCGACTCATGTACCCCGAAACTCTTAAACTGTCACCTAATATTATCGTTACATACTATAATAGCATGGCAATAAAATTATGTATCTTTTTTGTAATATGCAAAAACCTGTTTTAAAAATCTAAATCACCTATGTTTAATGTAAGAATTATTATTTTCTAAGAACAAAAACTTTAATATAGCTTAATTTTTGTCCATCGACCCCCAATATTGATTTTTTTACAAGGAACGGAACGGTATTGCACGGAATGTCAATACAATATATTTCTATCAGCTTCCTGCTATGTCCTGAACATAGCAGGGTAAGTGTCAACCTGGGAAACCTGGAAACCTAGGAACCAAGTGCTAAGATACTCCTTTCCCATTGAGATACTTCTGGTCCCCACATTCTATCAAGTTCTCCAGAAAAATTGTTTAAAACAGAACAAATATTAAGAATGAGTGTGTGTGTCGCGAATCCCAAGACCTGAGAGTCACAAATCCCGCTTACAAAGTTTAAACGAGACCCCCGCGCCGGCGGGCGGCGGTGACGGCCACAACAAACATAATATTTAAACTTTTGCCCAATTGTATGGAAAGACAAAACTAATTTAAATGAACGCCCCCAAACAATAATTCAAGATTTTTTTGCGCCGAACTTTGTTGAACGAATTTAATTTCAATTTCGCTAACTAGCTGAGTTTCGCGGAGTTTTTATGTAGGTTGGTTGATTCATTTAAGTAGTTGGAGACCACGGATGGGCGGACGCTCCTACGCCGAAAAACTTCGAGGCTGGCAGCCGTATTTACAGCTATAAGCCGCTTTAACGTTATTATAGCGAGGTGCTGAAATATGTTAATAAAATTTCAGGCTGTAAGCTACTTGCTACCAAAAAGGTTATATTAAAGTTCACATTTAGAATAATAAATAAATGTTATAAAAGTTATAAGCTTCTGTTTTTGAAATATTGATCTTCCACGTGAAAACATGGTATCTTTCAGTTTTCTCCATACATACATCCATATTGCCCGAACCTGTCTGAAATCCATATTGAAACTCAGACAGTACGCTCTTGCATGAGCCTGAAGTCGACCACGCGCTCGAAGAGCTTCATGGTTATGACTCAAAAGCTTAATACCCCTTATAATTGCCGAAATCTTAAACGCTGCCCCTTCCCTTGTAAATAGGGGTAATGAAATTTAGCCGCTACTGGTATCGCATCTTTACAATATTCAAGATATGGTTAAAAAGGGCATAAAGCATGGACACACCAAGAGAACTCAACGATTTCCATCTCCAGAGTTTGATTAGCTTTTCCGTTCTTCATGCATCAAAATTATACGAATTATCGTTTTCCGTAGCGTTTTACAATTCCAAATGACCTACATTTTCCACTATTATAAAGTTTTCAAATAAGTTTCACTAACGACTAATGTTCGTCGTGTATTAAAATGTAATTTGTTTTATATTAAAAAAGTTCGGCGCATGAGGCACGATAATGAGTGAATTAACTCGTATTTCACGATTACACTCGTAAAATAAAACCTCATTATATTATTTAAAACAAATTATTTAAAAGTAAATTATTAATTTTGTAGAATTTCATGTCTTATATGTAAACAATCCTGTGATCAAAATGGATGAAAAATAGATCCTGTGATGAAAAATAGACCAGCCATGTGTATGGAGGCCAGTCGCAGAGGGCACAAGTATGCAACTGTAAAAGCGACGGGACGTGGGTTCGATTCTCACTCGAGGTAATAAAACATTTTATATTTTCGTTTCCTCGCTTTCGTAACAGCGTCTCGTAAAAGCGCCACTCGGCCTTGCCACTCAATACTTCTATACCCTGTTATGTACGAGATAAGGATAAAGCTACAAGAGAAATCTTTATAGTAATAAATAAAATTAATTAACCTAACCAAATAAGTCACGTAAAAATCAAAACCTGAAAAGGATAAATTCCACTGAAGTCAATTCATGTTTGCAAGTCTAGACCTCTAAACAGACTACGACCCTCGGCGACCGCGCTTTCACACATGCAGTACGGTCGACAAGTCGTGGCCACTTTGAAGTAATATTTTCTAAACTTTTACACACCTAGAAAGAAAATAATCAAAAGTAAGAAAAACTCCTAAAATAAAGTCTGTGAAGCCATTTACAGCGAACAGGAGCCCACGACTCGCCGACCGTACTATACTGGTACATAGCGAGCAAGACAAATTGGACAAATAGAAGTTTTGTTCAAACCTACGCGACCTTTAGCCGACACTTTATTTGTACTTTGGCTTTAAGCTGGAGCTTTTCAAATACTAACAACTGGTGGGATACTTGGCTATACTGAAACATGCCCTCGCTTTTACTATTTGTGTTATTTACGTGACATACGTACTTAACTTTAGGGTAGGCAGAGGGAACCTACTGTTAAAACCCTCCGTTCCTCAATTTCCGCCCGAGTCTATAAACATTACGTGTTGAGTCGCGGAACTTAACGCCGCGCTTGGACTCGTAACTATAATAAATGATACCCATTTAAAGTGGATATTGAACTCGGAACCATCGTGTTTACAGACAGACACTCACTCCTTAAGTGCGTCTCGATAGCTTTAGCTACAATACTTATAACAAGCAATCAAATATAAACTTCTTAACAAAAGTACTACTTTATTAATAACGGAGCCCCGTTTCGTTTAACTTTGATTAAACCACTTCCTCATTACCTCCAAATGTTGTAATAACACTGATTGAATGTTCAGACATCGCGGTATCAAAGTTTTAGTATATACGTGGTTTGTATATAATGAATTTAATGTCATAGTGGCAAAGTTGGGAACTTGGGAACTTTGCGATCAGAATATAAAGAAAATTGTAATGAATTACTAATTCTTCTCCATGTAGAATACATGGAGAAGAACCTGATATTATGTCCGTATTTATGAACAAAAAACAGCTGCACATAATCTGACATATTTCATACATGGGGAACGAAAGTGTCTTTCTTATTGGGGACGGTCTCAACGTTGGGTTCTCAGGTTCCAATTGCTTACCTTGTGAAATTTTTAAATAAAACTATTTCATACGTAAAAGTCAGCTGTAATATGAAAAGGGAACTCTTATACATTTTCAAATGTAAATATATAAGCCCCGCGGTGCGAGCTCTGTAAACATACATCGCGTCGGGTAGTTTATGCATCCGCCACCAAAGATCATATTCAATGGTAAATTATTGTGCAACAAGTAGATATTTTAAGAAGAAATATTATCTTATCTATATATATAAAATCGAAAGGTCACTCACTCATCACGAAATCTCAGAAACTACAGGTGCTAGGAAACTCAAATGTTGCATAGGAATTATTTATAGGACGTAGGTGCTCGCTAAGACGGGAATTTGCAATATTCGACTTCTAAGGGGTTGTTTTTGGGCTCGAAAGTTTGTATGAAACTTCGTTACTACAAATGCTACGAGTCTCAAATTTTGCATGGACGTCACTAGGACGTAGTCATGGAGACAGAAATTAATAATAACATAGTTCACGCGGGTGAAACCATGAGCGAGCCGCTAGTATTAAATAAAAATACATATTTAAAATTGAGACCAGGCATGGTGCGCAGACAGATTGTGGATTTGATTCCCACTCGAAGAAATTAAATATTTCATATTTTAATTTGAGTTCCACCACTCAACACACAATGCATCCGGAATTTGGCGAAAAATGATGAACGGAAGTGTGTTTACAATAGGTTCCCAGGTTCCCCCTGCCTACTCTGGTATGTGGGTGATAACAGCACAATCCTAAAAAATGTATAGTTTATCCAACAAAAGTGAGAACAACGTAAATTGGCAGTAGAATAACCAAAGTAGTTTAAGCTGACCGCTTGATAAGTTAACAAAGATCAGATGAGTATCAAACGAGCAGTGAGCGGCGAGCGGAAAGCGGAGCTGGCATGATGCCAGGTGGAGGCGGAAGGCGGAAGGCGGCCAGGGGCAGGTACCTCATATGAATAAGGCCTAGGTAAACCGTCCGTCGGGTCAACGATACAAATTAGGTCGGAATTAAACAAGTATAACTAGCGGCATGTAGTACGAGAGCCATAAAATATATTCATATATATAATTATACACCCTCGGAGGTTTACACTTCTCCCACAGCTCGGCATTTCAAGAGTCGTCACGCTAAAGTTACTTGAAAAGAGAGGTCTCGACTTGTTGTTTGTGCATAATATATTTTACTTATTATTTTTATAGTTTTTTAATATTTTGTTTATGTAAAGCTTTATTTCGTATGTTGAAAAATGATTTTAAAAAACTGGAATAAAATAATCGTGATATACATTTATTATAATCTCTTAAGAAAATTGTTTTCTTTTGAAAAGAAAATTTTATTTTATCCTTTCTTCACAAGTACCATTAAAAATTTTACGAAGCCTTGTAAGTGATTTTACTCTCCTTAAATTCATTCAAAATATTTCAAACGTATTCATTGATGTCAATAGGCCTGGTCCCGCCTCGCTCCGGCCGACGGCTTTCTGATTCCATCCAAATTCAATAACAAAGCTAGAAGGTTTTAAACATTCCCATAAATATTTTAGCGAACACTCTCGCATGCTTCCCTAATGCCTTACTTTTGGCAATCTGATTGTTTTGTTTAGCTTCAAACTGTATCCCGCATATTGCAGGGTAGGCAGAAAGAACCTGGAAACTTAGTGTTAAAATACTCCGTAGACTAGACATAGTAGATACATTGCGTATTAACTGAATGCCGCGTTCTTGATACCAGAGCGAGGAAACGAAAATATTAAACATTTCATTTTTTCGAGTGGGAATCGAACCTACAACCTACCGTGTTAACAGTCACGCTTTGTACCCCTGTGCCTGTACTGGACTAGTCCCCAAATATAATTATTAGTATGGTAATATTTATTTGTGCATTATAAACGAGCCGGCCGCCATCTGATCGCTATCACGCCCTCATCAATTAAATGGAACATTGCCAATGCAAAGTTCAAGTGCAGATGGTTCAAAATTCGATATGATATTTATATCTTTTTATGCAAAACTAGTGGACCCGAACGCGGCTACGCCCGCTTGAACTATACGAATATTTATTAAATATATTTATGAAATTATTTTCAGTTTTCAATAGAGAGATGCGTAAGCAAGCTCATTTTGGGTGACGTTTTCTAACAACAAACTTTGCAAATCGTTACTTAGCAACGGTTGTTATTAATATGGCGGAATAAATTGCATGTCAAATTAATAAGTGTTTTAATATATTGGTATATATCGATAGTATTACAAATATGAGAAAAAAAGTATCCTATGTTCATCCGGAGACCCTCAAGTATCTCTATAAGAGTATTTCATCACAATTTAATTATCGGTTTGGCCCTGATTGCGTAAAAGACAGACAGACAGACAGACAGACAGACAGACAGAGTTACTTTCGAATTTATAATATAGTTATGGATGGTGGCATTCAGTACTTGTTCTTTAAATTGGTTCGAACATTTTTGTTGGAGTAAAGTTGGTCAGCTGCAAATATGAGCGCAGCTTGTTCCGGAAGTTCGTTTCGATATTTTATTTTCATGAAGTTTTTTTTCTTTGTTATTTGTTATTTTTTCATCGAGCTGTTTGTTTTAATTGTTATGTTAATATAGATTGTTATATTTTTTCAGTAAGTTGGTGTTTTATACTGATGAAAATATTTCGTTGGCTTACTTTATTTTATTTCTGTCATTATATATTTACTTCCCTTAATTTCAAAATATTTATGAAAACAATTCCTGGAATTAAGTAACAACGTCTAGTTATTTAACATTTTTAATATAGAACTTCAGTACACTATTAAAGCTAAACTATTCATACACTTGCAGCTTATTTAATATTTTGGTCAAACAATTTACTTATGTAGTAGTCCCCGAATTGCGGTCTAATATGGCGTAAAGCACAACAGAAGTGTCATCTAAATTGTCCGCCGCACTGCACCACTGCAGCGCTGCTACAAAGACTAAATGAAATTCCATGCATGCTCCTACGATGATAGATTGATGACGACCTCCCCTCTCCTACTCTTCCACCTTCCTCCCGTCTACACTCTCTTCACCCCTGCGCTCGCCTGCCGATCGCATCCCCCGCATTCCTGCATCATTAATATGCAAGTTATTAAATATTCTAATGTTATATATAATGCTGCTATAATATTAATTTGGTATACGCTGACGTCAGTGAGCCATGAACTAATGTTCGGATAAGCGAAATCGTTCAGTAAATATAAAATTGTGGGTGGATTTAAAAAGATGCAAGTTAGAAGAATAAAGTTTAAAATATGCGAGGAGCTCACGTCGATAAATCCGGTATATAGTGTACAGAGTGTGATAGTTTATGACTTGGCACGCTCTACCTCCTTGCCCGCTGGTAAGCGACCGTCGCGTCGGACGATGACGACCACTATCTGGGGCACGCCGGCTACCAGGGTTGCATAACTCGAGCGGAGTTCAGTCTCGATGTAACGAGTGAATCGGAAGGAAGCCATCGCTTGTTTCAAAGAACCCGACTATCATAAAACTTTTTAACTTCTCGTGTCGGCGACTCGGCGAATATTTGTCCTGCGAAGCGTTGAAAATATATCTTACTTGAAACTTTACAACTTTGTTATTTACTTTTTGTTTGAATTTATTTTTGTAAACATTACCACATTTACCATTTTATTTTATTTTCCATCATTTACCATTTTATTATATAAAAAATAAAACTTATCTCAAATATTACGAATGCCTAATACTGTGAAAATGATTTTTTTATAGACAAAACCTGGAATTCAAAGCAATAGAATTTCTTCTATTGTTTTATATGAATTACTTTTCATATAACACATAGCCATTCAAACGCACTGAATATATCGTAACCCCATGCATACATAAGTGGATACACTAATACATTATGATTTTTAGTAAAATATATATGTCTTGCTCTACATCCTAGAGTGGTCTAGGACACTCAGATAGAGCAGTAACGCTGAAGGCAGGACACCTGTTGATGGGCGTGATTGACGTCACGGCTGACGACGCGCGTGTCACGCTGATCACGTCTCGAGTCGTTTGCCTCTCTTTACTTAGTTGGATGTACTCGACTTTCGTGGTATAGTTGTGAAATCAGTATAGCTGAAAGCTTTTATATTCTTCGTGAATCATTCTAATATAAAGAAAAAACTATATAAAGGCGATAAATTAAACAAATATTCATTTTTTTATTATAATAAACATTTACTTTCTGGTTCTGAAATGTGGGCGTGGGCATCGTACGAGTATACTCATTTACAAAATCTTATATTTGATACGGTCTTTGCAAATATTTGATTCTATAAAGCTCGTCAAATGCATATCGAGGCCAGTTATGGCGCAGGAGCTCAAGCATTTGACTCTCTTTGACAGGACAAATAGTACATTTCATTCCAACTCGAGCAACTGAAATATTTTATATCTTCATTTTCTTCACTTTGGTGTCGAGTCAAAGTGTGGCGTTAGGTTCCATCACTCAACATACATTGCCTCCAGAATTCAGCAGAAATTGAGAAGCAGTGTCTAAACCCTAGGCTCCCTCTGCCCCTTTTCTACAGCGTCAAGCTGTGATAGTTGAAATGGTACAGCGTAGTGTCTCGAAAAAATTGTATAGTCTAAAGTTGTATTTTTACAAAAATCCACATAGTCCGAAAGTATAAAAGGAAAAACGTCTATACCATTTTATCAAAATATATTTTGTTTACTAAGTAGCTAATCTAGGCAAAAGGATATTCTTTGGAAATAACCCTGTATAAATTATTCATTAGTATATTTATTAAAGAAACTCCATTGACTACTACTTTCAGAATTAAAATATAAAATGTTGTACTCTTCTGCTCTAAATAAGTTAAAAATTAAAAATTCTTTGTTACTAATTACTTTAACAAAATGCCTTCTAGAATAATTAAACAATGTCGGAAGAAAGTGTCTTACTTGGAGATCGACCTTTGTCCTTGGAGTTAGACTCTGCTCCAGGAAGCGAGGGTTGTATGTTGTGATGGTACCAATGGACTTATAACTAAGAATACTGTAGCCCGTGGTGAATGAGAGTAGGTACGTCGAAATGCAGACCCTGGCAATTACGCCGGGATAACGCCAGAAGAAAATCAATTCATAAATATACAATCAAGGCAGTTTACCCTGATTTTGTATATAACGTGTGTGTGTGTACATACGCGCTCGACTCCTGCACGAGAAGTTCTCTAAATCCTTCACCGAGCAAGCTTTCGTGATAATCTTAAAATCACCAGTAAGAGACACCTAACCAGGCGTCACCTCCACACGGAGACCTGCCCTCATACGTGTCTGTACATGATAAAACTTTTCGCTTACTACCAAATAGCCGCTGGCAAAAAGCCAATGCTGAAGCATTTCCTTCATTGAACGATAAAAGGCAAATTTATCGCCAGAAGCAACTGTGCTACGGAGGCACAATTTTCTATTCATTGTACCTGTTCAAATCAGTCAGGTTTATTTACGTTTCTTATTTAGAATTATTTGTTGGTATAAAAGTTTATACATGTTTAGATTACTATTAACATAGAAGAAAGAATGTACATGGAAATGCGTAAAGATCTACTTACTGCATGACTCTCCTGAGGTACTTGAAATTGAAATTAATGTGATTTATCAAAGGAATATAATTGTTCCATCTGCAATATGACTTTGCAATTAATAATTTCAAAATGTTACAAAACATTCATCTATTAGAAATTGCGTCGTGACGATTGTCGTCGGCCAATAACGTAGTTAAATCTTCAAAAAAATCTAAAACTAGCACTCAAATAACTTAAAATACGACCAAATAAAAGCTGTCAAACAGAACTATTACAGCCCCTTCGGGGTTATCGCGATCGCACAAATTACACGGAACTCTAATTAATCCATTTGTAATTAAACAAGTTGCGGTGCGTTACCAAATTCATAATTACCAGCCAAGCTTAAGTTCTGATGTTATCGATAGCATAAAGTTGGGGATCCTTGAAGTTGACTTTGAGCTCTTGGTTTTCGTTTGAATAGCTATTTCCTTTAATATATTTATATAAACTATCGCGTGGCGTTTACTACCGCAACTTGTTCGAGTGTTTGACTAAATCAAATGAGTGTAATATAAACTGATCTGATTTACTCAAATTTTTCAGCTTCACGCTTTATGCTGGATTTTGCAGGGTTTGCAAATACACTCAAGTGTTAAAACAATCGGTTCCCTACTTTCTGCCAACTTTCAAGGCATTCCGTGTTGACACATTCTAAATGCCTGAAATAACTCTGACTACACGCACTGTAGGTTTGAAACGATTATCGTAATATAGGCTATACCTTCCTCAATAACATAACTAAACTCCCCAAAAAAAACATAATATCGAACCATCAGTTCTTGAGATTGATGAAAGAAATTAATATAAACATAGATAGATATAAGCGTACAAAACAGTGCAAACAGTTACAAGGGAAGCTTTGAGCTTTTGTCTCTTACAAAACTTGAAAAGCAGTCAAACTCTATCTCTTTAAATAAGTGTTGTTCCTGCCGCCTCGCCTCGTCTGACGTAATTAGTGTCCGTTTCTTTGTCCGCTAATGACGCATCATTCGCTTCCCTCCATAATACAGACTCATTGTCCTGACAGAACCTCTCGTGCCGCGGTCTGATGAAAAGAATTTTATTCCACCGCGGTAATAATGTAAAACTGGAAAAGATATCCTTCTTCGTAATTATCTTATGTCCGCATTTGTTCTGGCGTTTTGAATGGGAAGGACTTTTTTAAAATGTATAATGCAAAACTCTGGGATACAATACTAGATTTTTTTTATATAATAGTAGAATTAAAAAGTGGGGAACGGAGTGGCCCTCTAGGTTCCCTTTCCCTACCCTATTATATGGGAGATGCAACGTGATATTTAAAAAGAAGAAAAATAAATAAATTCTATATATAATTTCAGCCTGTACGTGTTTGCAATTAACTCTCCTCAATTATTAACTTCCATCTTTTGTATTTCTCCCCGCCCATGTTTCATAATGCAGTTATTTTGACAATCTACTGCCCCACATTCATTGTGCAACCCTTAGAGGGGAGCAACTCTGACTTTTGTTCCCTCCGCCATTAAATTCGACCATTTGAATAAATATTAAAACGTAATCGGATTGCCGGCCACGTTTCTCCGAAAAGTAATATCAGACAAATATTTTATGCGTTCGTCAACTTAGACTTCCATTCCTGACTTTCCATCGAATTTCAGAAATTTTATGTGTTAAGTGGTGGAACTAAACGCCGCGTTTTACTTCAACACAAGGAAAATAAAAAAATATATTTAATATTTCAGCGTGAACCTAAAAAAAATTTGAAAACTTCAAGAAAAATAGACCACGACCCTCGAATAAGAAACTCATTTCGCGACAAATAGACGTCGTCTCGCGATGTGGGTAATTTCGAGAGCAGCGACAGCGACGACGCCCCGCAATGTAAACACATCCCGACTAAATTATAGCCAAATCCTCAGAATATCAAACAGTACCTTAAATACACCATTAAGCTGAAGTACAACAAGAATAGGCCCGTTTCGACATCTCCATTTATCTTTTACGGCTCGTCCTGGTGAACGTCAAAAATAACGTCACATAAAATGGTTTGTCGAGAGCCTTTAATGGCTGGAGGCCGACGAAAAAAGATTTTTATTGTACGCGGAACTAAATTAGATTTACAATTTGATTCCTTGAACTATGTAACTACGCTGGAAGCTCGAAATTTTTCCGAAGCTGGTAATATATGATGGGTTTATTTTTTAGTTATATTTATAGCAGGGTAGGCAGAAGAAATCTGTGGACCTAGTATAAAGATACTCCGTTCCTGTTGAAACACTTCTGTTCTCCACTTTCCGCAAAATCCTGAAGTATTGCGTGTTTGGTGGCGGAACTTAACGCCGCACTTTGACTCATTACCAGAGCGAGGAAATGTAAATATTTAATATTTAGTTTTCTCGAATATGAATTGAACCTATAACCTGTTGCGTTCGCATGCTTGTGCCTATGGGCCACGACTGGCTTCATATACGTACTCATATATGAAACTTTAATAGGTCCCTGCGAAGTGCTTTGTACATATTTGAACAAAATGCGTGCGGAATGTAAAGTGTTCTACGCCACGTTGTTAAGTCGATTGAATATGGTATTACTTTCGTATCTAATTTACGTTTAAAAGCAGTTGTACCTGTAACTTTATCTATTTCGACTGAATAATTATTAACTTGTTAGTATTTTTATAGAAAATAGATACGTTCCACATTATTGGACAAGTGAATAATTTATTAAGATTTATTATGCCTGCCTTTCACTGTTTATAAGATATATAAAAAATATCATTAATATATTGCGGTGTTGAGTTCCGCCACTCAACACACAAAGCCTCTAGATTTTGGTAGGATTTCGGGAAGTATCTAAAACACTCCATTTCGAATATTAGGTTCCAAGGTTCCCTCTGCCAATGAAAGAATGAAAATTACTAACATATATATCTGTCGAGATAGTAATATAATGGTAAAAAAAAAAGTTTTGATGAAATAAAATGCTTGTAATCTCCCCCTTGCATTTTCCGAATTTTATTTCCTTAAAAAGAACAAGTTTTCGCATATAAACTATAATAAAAATAAGAGTAATGGAAAAGTTCTACCCTCATAATATATGTATACTTACGTACCATATGACAAAAGCACTTTCATAATGATTTATGTTCGCTTCGCCTAATATCTTTAAAACATTCGCTTAAAACGAAAACTGTTGTGTTCCAGATCGCGACTAAACTTGGCTGTTTTGTGAGAGCCGAAAAGCTGAAACTTTGAATACGAGGCTAACGGAGATAAAGCGGGAAATACCCCGAATCCGGGTTTACGACCTTTCCCGGGGAAGATAATAACACGCCTCCGATGCTTATAAAGTTGTATTCAAAGAAATATATTGTTCAGCTGACAATCGAGTACACGGACCTTTTATATCCTATAAAAAATAAATCTCCTAATATTGCTCTCGCCGACGTTTTTCGCAATTATATTGTAATATTTGCTCGAGCGTCCGCGACCCGGAAAAGGCCAATTATGTTCGACACCAATTGTTGTGAAATCTGAATAAAATTGGTGTTGTTATTATAAAAATATAAATATTAAATATATTTTTACGTTTTCTATCTTTGATGTATTAGAATAATTAAATATAATATTATATTATATTACTTTATAAAATAAAGGTAAAGATTTTATTTATTCAACAAAAAGGAATGATTTTTTTTTAATTTCACTCATCACACCTTAGAAATATTCATAATGCAATAGAAATCGAACCCACTACTATCGAGTTCCCAATAAACCACGCACCGAATGCCTCAAAGAAATATACAAACAAACATACAAAATAGGATTTACTTCCACCCAAATCAAATGCTACATGTTAACATAGCAATTATAAACACGGGGCGAGGGCGTGACGTCTGACTGACTCCCGTGACACAAACAGCGGTCAAACATAAATTATTTAGAGACGGACGCTCGGACGCCTCGTTGAAATTCATGAAGATGTCGTCAGAGCTGGTCGAGAACTTAGTGTACGAATATTATTTCAGTCGATGAAAAATGTAACATAAATTAAGTTAATTAGCCCTTTTTTATGAAAAAAAAAATAGTACCTTGTAGAACTAATTGGATTGTTATATAAAAAGGAATTTAATAATATTTGAGGTCAGTTCTGGGTTAGATTCCCACTCGAGGAATATATCATTATTTAATATTTCCATTTCTTTCATCTGGTGTCCAAGCACGGCGTTGAATTCCGCCACTCCAGAAGTGGGTGGAAAGTGCCTATCCCGCTACATGTTGTATACATATTGCTCTACTATATATAACATAACAAATGTCATACCCTGGTTTGTCTAACATACCGTCTACCTACGGCCTACTGGCTAAGAGAGTTTTGTATTCATTGCGAAATTCACACACAGAAGCCGCGCGTCCAATTTAGATTGGCTCATTCCGTATTCATATCTAAACTTCACTTGCGGTCCCTTGTTACTTAAGGAAATGAAAAAAGTTGACAATTCCGCGCTTGCCGCCCGTCCGTCCGTCCGTACGAATACGTACGCGAAGTTTTTTAATATCCGCACGAGCAACTATTGTTCTCCGTCGCACTGCTTGTGCACCGACTGTTCCCTCTGACGACTCTTGCTGTAGAATTGAACAAAAATATGTATGTAGAGCCTATTTCCTCTCAAAGTTCTGAACCCTACATATAAATCACAAGGAAATAGCACCATTACTTAAAGTAATTCAAATTAGTCTTATGCAATATAAATAAAAATATAAATATGTTATAATATTAAATATATTTTAATTAGTTAGTTTATTTTTAATAACAAAAAACTAAAACGACTCTAAGATCTCATACACCTTGGCCTACATTCATGAAAAGCTAAAGAAACTTCACTCATGTCATAATAATTTTAAATCCTAAAGCTGAAAAGCGAGTAGGAATTAAACTTAATTTTACTTTTTTGAGTGAAATGTTCGAGTCATTAGAGCCGAAATGTGAGGTGGGTGGCGGTCACAGGCAGCAGGCAGCAGGCAGCAGGCAGCAGGTAGACTCGTAAGTAGGTCAACTGGCGCTTGTGCCAATGACGTTTAACAACTTGAGCGCTACATTAAATATTTATGCGCTGAAGCACCTTCAAGGAAATGAATAAAATCATTTGAGTTTCCCATTCAACTGTTTTGGCGGTCGTGATCTATGGTATGACTAATGATGGAGGAAGGTCTCGATCTGAACAGGAAAATATTATGATATAGTGGTTGGTGATATAATATTTTTTAATTTAACTTAGCGAAAGATAGACAAGGGAAATCTAAGAACCTTGTACTAAAATACACTACTCTTATAAAGATACTTCCGATCTTCGCGTTGATTTGTTACCAAAGCGAGGAATGAAAGCATTAAATATTTCATTACTCCGAGTGAGAATCGAACCCTAAACTGTTGCAATATTAATAAACACGATTTAATTTAATTTGATTTGATTTTTTTCTGAAATACCTACATAGTTATTTAAATTTCAATTCGGAGTATTGCTCTCACAAAAGTCAATTATCCCAGGTGACCCCCTATGGCAGCCCGGCGTCCACCTGCTAAGTGCCGGCGCCACGCATTGCGTGCCTCTCGTCATGACGCCGTGAAACCCGCATACACCGACCAAACGAGAACCCATTAAGGCTTTTATACAGAAGGAAATAAACTAATCTATACTATTACACGCCTTTGTAAATATAACAACATAAATTTTCTTTACGTAATATTCGTTTTCATGAGAAAGATATCATTCAATATTAGTGTATACCTAATATTATATACTTACCACCTTACTGTAAAATATTTTAGCAACAAATTTTTGTTAAATATTTTTTTTAGCTTCACGCTGTATCCCGCAGCAGAATGAGCCTAGTGTTAAAACACCCTGTTCCCCACTTTCAGCCGAATTGCGAAGGCATTGCATGTTGAGTGGTGGAGTTCACCGTCGCGCTTTACTTCCACACAAGAACTAGGAAATGAAAATATTTTATTTTCTCGAGTGAGAATTGAATCCACAACCTATCGTGCTTGTGTCGTTGCTCCATGACTGGCTGATAATGTAATGTTATTTATATTTATCAACGAATATTCTAACTAAACTGTAGAAGCTTTCAAAACAATAAAGAAAAAAAACGAAGCGCTCTAATATTATTGACCTAGCTGACATAGTTCTAGCCTTGTGTAACTGCAGGTATTCGGGAAACGGAAATGGAAATGGATTATCAATAACAACTACCTACAACTACTAGAGTCGAGGTTTCCAATGAATTGCGATACCACGATTTAAATGTTATATGCTGGCTTCAATAAAAAAAGTAAAACACACGTGCGTAGTAAAACTCGTTTGAGCAAAGTGTTTTCAATTCAGTTTTAATTTTCACGGCGCGCCGAGTGTGCTCTGCCCCCCACTCGCGCCTCGCGGACGGCGGGCCTCTGCCCCCCACTCGCGCCTCGCGGACGGTGGGCCTCTGCCCCCCAATCGCGCCTCGCGGACCGAATATGTAGAGTAAGCAAATAAACATTTTGGTGACTACCAAATATTATTTCAAATGGTTGTTTATTTGCTAACTCTAATAACGTGTGGTAATAGAATTTTAAATGGGTGAAATATAAAAAGTTTATCATTTTAATGCACTTGCTTAGTAGATAAGTTGTGAATGCTAGTGTAACTTGAATTTATTTGCTGTGAAAATTTTATTGTCATTTTATAATTAGGGTTTTTTTTTTCAGTTTCACGCTATATAGCATTGTAAGCAGAGGGAACCTAAAGCTAAGATATTCCATTCCCCACTTTCCGCCGAATTTTAGAGGCATTTCTCAAAGTGAAGAACGGAATGTCTTAACTCTAGGTTCCTTCTAGCTACCTTGCTGTGTGCGGAATACAGTGTAAAGCTGTTTTTTTAAAAATATATTAAGAAGAAGCTTATTTGTAAAAATAATAAGAAATTAACGTGATATAGCCTTCACCAATAAATGATCTGTTTTACACAGAACGAATTCTTGAACCTTTAGTTCCTGAGATTAGTACGTTCAACCAAACTAAATATAAATTTAAATATAAATGTACAATAGGTATATGAAACGTGACAATGTCCTATCCTTATAAGGATAAAGATGTCCATCAAAGTACACTTCCGATTGCAAAATAAACTTGACATGCTTGGCGATGATTAGTCATTTGACCTCACTTGTAGCTCACTCTGTAGTTTGTCTATTTAAAATGCACACACGTCCATTCTTTTGGTAAATGAATTTATTATTGCCTTAAATTTTAACAAGAAATATGAATATATATGTATATTTTTTAAAATTTTCGATCTAGCGTTGTGCGTCTCGACTAAATACGAAGCGAAATCGATAAAACGAAAATGACTCACAAAATTGTATATTGTTTAAAATAAGAAAATAATAATATTATATTTATTTTAAAGCGAAACAAAAGAAAAAAAAATATGATTCAAAAATGATTATTATTTACAATTTAAAGTACACATATACCGTGAATCATGATGTTTTTACAATCCTGTCCGAACAAATGTCTAGATCATATATCGAAAGCTATATTATTGTGAAAACACAAAATTACACAGTGAAGTTTACGGCCACAGGCGGAGACGCGCCCCGCCGCGACCGCCGGCATACGTGTCCACAATGTTTACGATAATCGCTTACAAAATTAACTATATTTCACTTTATTATTCTTTTTTTTTTAATTCACGCTGTGGGGACACACCAGGGAACCTGGGAACCCAGTAACCTAGTTTGATTTTCGCCAGAAAAACGTAATTTCATTACTTTGAGTTTGATACGAAGTGCCATCACAATGAAAACATCTAGGTAGACTCGTAACAAAAATATTTTACGATACAATAAAAAGGGGCCACTTTACTGGAGGGTCGTAAAACTAGTGAAATTGAAGTAACAATGGCAGCGACGACGCAGGATCTATGCATTAGTGATGCTTGCGGGTGACTAGTGCCTACTGGTGCTACTGTACTTTCAGGTAAACTAAAAAACACTTAAATGGAACCTCCTAGGGACGTTTTATGGGTTCCATAGTATTATTAACTTATGACTTTGATATAATACTAACTTTTACCAACGGCTTCGCCCGCTTGGACGAATAAGTTGTCTTTGACATATTGAGTGCTTGAAATAAAGACGACTACCGTAAAAAATGTGCATTATATTCTTCATGTATAAATGGACTATCCAATACAGAAAGATTTTTTAATGATAACTAATAGTTTTTAAGATTAGAGCGCTCAACGAAACAGACTCTTCAGCTTTATAATATTCGTATGATATCTTAATGATTTTACATGTTATATTCCCATGTTAAAATCAATTTTAAATATTTAAATTTTATAATATTACTAAAAAATATTATGTAAGCTTAAATATGAGTAAATATTTAACTGTACAGAATATAAGCGGTAGCTTTGTTGTTAATATCGTGCATTTATCAAGTGTTTTTATACCGACATCAATCATTTCATCATCCGGTGTCAGCCTCGACTGCTGTGCGCGCCATCAGTTTTCATTGTTTTAATAAAACTTTTTTTTTTAATTTGGGAACTTTAAACAAAACAAACAATATTGATAATAACTCTATAGTTGCACATTCTATTATTTTTTTTAAATCGAATAAAAGGAAACGCAAAGATAGATATTTTCAGCCTACCCAAAAAAAAAAAAGAAAAGTTCTTTACAATTATTGTAATTTACCAATTACAATCTACATTTTTCCTATCTAAGCTTATGTATTTACAAGAGTCAATGACAAACCTATATGGAGACTCCTATATGGAGAAAGCCAAGAAAGCAGAAGTAGGGTAACAAGTATAGAATCGTATAAAATATTCCTCGTTGCGGGAAGCCCCGTGAATTAGTAAACAGCCGTGACCTTTCAGCTCGAACCAAGCCGACGTTCGAGAACACGCTGTGTTATACTTACTATTTAATTTGAACCTCCTTATTCTATTTTTGTCTTACTTAGTTAAGATGAAGAGATGGGCTTATGATGAGAATGCAATTGTTAATTTTGTTTTGCGTTTTGCTAATATGTTAAATTAAACATACTTTACTTATTCGAAATAGTTTTTTATAGGTCTACATAAGAAACACTGTATATAGAAAATTTACTGCCCTTGAAACCTTTTAAGGTTCCAACCTTTAAGTTCAACTTTACTTATTGTTGTTTTTAGTATACATTATATAAATTAATCAGCATCATACTGTAGGCAGAGGGAACCTAGTGTTAAGACACTACTTCCCCAACTTTCCACCAAAATTTTCCAGGCATTGCGTATTGAGTGGTGGAACTCAACGATGTGCTTTACCTTGAGACCAGAACGAAGAAAGGAAAATATTAAATATTTAATTTCCTTCAGTGGCAATCGAACCCTCAATTGACGCCTCACCATCACTCCCTCCACCTGCGCCATGACTGGCCTACATAATAAATATAACTTAAAATTGCTTTATAACATCAATTAAATAATAATATAATTATGTTTATGGTAATATATTTATAATTTCTTCAATAAAAGCCTATGATCTATATCGATGTATAATTACGTCGACATAGTCACGTCAGTGGCTCGAACAACTTAATAAACCTATTGTTATATGCGAGTCGCTCACGCTTTGAACTAATTTCACCGATAAGTTCACTGGTGGAAAGTCATTACACTACATTCACTTTACATATCGGAACACACAGAAATTATACTTATAATTTTTATAAAGGTCACGATTTTTTTGCATTTTAAAGCTATTTGTCTTGAGAAAGTGTCTGGAAATTCCGTTCTCCGTGCTAGCAGGCGCGCTTGACAACGTTGCTTGTTGAACGGTGAAAGTTAACGCCGTTTTTTATCTTATTAAATGAGGGAAGCTTGTTGTGGCCCAGGTACACAAGCGTGAGACTGTCAACTCGCCAGGTTGTGCGTTCAATTTCTACCCGAGGAAAATGAAATATGAGCACAAGGGAGTGATTGTAGCGCGACGGTTGTGAGTTCGATCTCCATGCGAGGGAATGATTTTTTTTTTAATATTTTCATTTCTTCGCCCAGATAACGTGTCAACACGCAATACTTCAGAAATCGACAGAAAACAGAGAAAAGGGGAAAAGAAGTGGGACAGCGTCAGCAGGCTTTTACATTACTTTTACTGGGAACCTACTGGGAACCTACAACCAATGTGTATACAGTCTGACAACTTACAATCCGAAAACATCACAATACATGGAAAATAATATGTCATTAATCGAAAATCATTTATTCACAAGACACAAAGGAGCCGGCGAGCTATGAAACCTTTATACTTATTTATCAAAAGTTTCTTTGATCCATTAACTCGTGCGCTCGTGTTTACGTAACTGAAACGAGCTTAATGTATGTTTTAAAATTAATGAATATGTTACACAATATATCACTTTACTGCAGTTAAGTACTTTGTGAGCATAATTGCAGGAATTAATCAGCTTCACACTGCTCCCGTTACAGCATAAGTTGGTGTTAAAACTCTCCGTTCCCCAACTTTCTGCTGAATTTTTCGAGACATTGCCTGTTGAGTGATAGAACTCAACGCTGCGCTTTCTGTCTTGGTGGCACAGGGAAAGAAATGGAAAAATAAAAAAAATATAATTCATTCCTTCTCATCGGGATCTAACCCATATATGGCAACATGCAAATAGCTGGGTAGAGAGAAACTAGTAATAAAACTCTCTTCTCCCCACTACGTCTAGAAGTTTACGTTGCATATGCCGTTTGTCTTATTTTACTTATTTAGAGCATGGACAGAAAGTAATTAATTCCCGAGTAGAAATCGAACCCACAAACATTTACAATCAGTGGCGTTACGTTGTAGTCAACGTCCTAATATAAATGAGCTATTTACTAATGAGATTTACAGAGACTTTTTTCATATTAATATTAATTTAAACTTATAAAATATACTTTATAGGTCTCGTAAAGTTGTTTTAAAACCTCCCTCATGTATAACAAACCACTTGTTTATCGTAACAGCATGTTCCCGATATTGAGTTAACAAAATGTAAATCGACAAAACGTTAGCGATACTGGCGTTATGTGGCTTCAGGGATAAAAGTGGGACGGACTATGTGACACCACCGATATAATATATTTATATAATATATTTATATAATATATTTAAATAATATATTTATATAATATATTTATATAATATACGGGTATATTTTTAAATATATAGTCAAAATTTGGCTGCCGTGGCCTAGTGGCACAAGCGTGTGACTGTAGCCACGACGGTTGTCGTTCAATTCCCATTTAGGGGAATAAATGATTTATTATTTTTTTTTTTTCAAAGGGGAAAGGCGTGAAACTCTATTAACACTAGGTTCTCATGTTCTCTCTACCTATTTCTCTACGTGCAGGATACAGCGTGAAGCTCAATGGTAAAAATTTTTGCCATTTTCCAACCAATTTCACGACATTTTGTGTTGAGTGGTGAAAGTCAACGTCACAGTTATCATAAGGGAAATTACAATAATTCAACTGTTTTTAATTACAAAAAATCGTTTTGTATTAAATATATTTATTGAAGAAGCCTATGTTACGTTATGCGAAATTAAATAAAAATAACTCTATATTAACCTGCCCACGCGATCTAACAAGCAGGTTAAAGATACTATTGTATTATATAAAATTGTACACGAAGCAAAATTTGAAGCAGTCTCTGAGAATTTCTTACTTAGAGTTGCTTCAGTAAAAGTACTCTTTCAGTGAAATAGTACCTACCTTAAAATATTATATAAAACCGTTTAAAAACATATATTATAATTCAATAAATTTTCTAAATTTAGTACGAATACAAAGATCGAGCTATAAATAATTCAATGTTACCCAAAAGTCAATACTTCCCGCAACGTTACGTGTAACTCGTGAAAATTCGTGCAGGTTTCCCTAAACACAGTTTTCATTATTCATATCCATTTACGTAGCGCGAGCAAATCGTATTCTGTTCTATTTACATTAACAACAATCGAATGTTGTTACATTAACAACAGACAACAGTCGAATGTTGTTCTTCTCCAAGTTATGGCTTAAAATAGACTATATAGGCTGAGATATGGCTGCAGCAACAGGGCTATAATGGACTAAATTAATCTAAGAACTAATAATAGTGGTAATAATAATAAGTAACGACATACAGAGCCGTCATATCTCTCATCTCTCCGCAATATATTATAGTGGTCGTTCGTGTCACAACAAAAGGATGAACAAAGTCCATTGTTATTCCATTAGTTGTATGAGACAGTGGCAGACAGTGAACGCGACAGTTGTGGGTTCGATTCCCATTTGGTCTTGAATTATATTTTTTCAGCTTCACGCCGTATTACGCCCATAACAAAGAAACCTAGTGTTAGGACACTCCGTTCCCCATTTTCCACCGAATTTTCGAAGCTTTGCATAGTGCCACGCTTTTTCGTTGGTACCAGAGCAAAATAATAAACTTATTAATAAATAACAAATCATTCCCTCGAGTGGGAATCGAACTCACAACTGAACATTCATTCAGCTCGTGTCCATGAGCCACGACGTCCTCAAAATAAATTATTTAACACTTAAATATAAAGTGTCGTCTTATTAGACGAAACGCGACGTTAAATGCCGCCACTCAACACGCTATGTCCCTAAATTCGACGATAAGTGCGAAACGGAGTGTCATAACACTAGGTTTCCTCTGCCTTTCTCACTATATGCGGGATACAACGTGAATGTAATACAAAAATCAAATGATTACTGTTTCTAAGTGATCAAGGCGCGTCCTCCGTGTCCTCTCCGCTAAATAAACCGTAACCTGAACCACTCTTATATATTTCAGAGGTACTCTATGAAAGCTCCGTCGAAATTGATACCGTGTTTTTGGTAAGCCTTTAAGATTCTATTTGCTTTACCCTTTGGCGCCCTTGGGATCGACCCGCCGTGTGTGCTTAACGAAAACGTTATTTATACATGCGATGAGTTTTTGAATGGAACTTAAACTATACATTTCAAATTTACCACATATATTTATATTTGCATAGCTACGTGCGGCATTCCGTATGATTAGCAAGGCAGAGGGAACCTGGGAACCTAGTTTTAGTACAGTCCGTTCACATTAAGACAATTCGAGCGACTTAATGAACATATTACATATTTCATTTCGTCGAGTGGAAATCGAACTCACAACCTTCTGGGCTATGACATAAACACATTTTTTTTATTAAAAATTTCAAATCAAACAGCCTTTTTGTAATATTTAGCTGAAACGAAAGTAATGTCGTAATTATAAACGGAAACGAATCTTTAGATTGAAGAAGAAATAAACAAAAACTATAAAGGTACTGAGTTACCAACATTTCATTTGAAAGCCGCCGTTACCGTTCTATAAGAGTATTGAAGTTTAATTACGGCCTTCTAACGGCACATAATGACAAATCAAAAGAAATGCATTAGAGATCATAAAGTAAGCATTTTATCGTTCGTTTCATCGCAAAAAATAAAAGCGAACGTTAAATCGAGATGAGTTGAGAACAATATTGCTAGTAAACCTTGGGATAGTGGCCTTCCGTAATCGTTATAGGGCATCGAAGTTACTAGGCCATTCGTGGCGTAGGGGTATAAGTTTGTCACTGTAAACGGTAGTGGGTTCGATCCTCACTTGAGAAAATGAAATATTTGTTGAAAATTATATTTTCATTTCTTAGCTCTGGTGTAGAGGCAAAGCGCGACGTGTAGTTCCACCATTCTAAGCGCAATGATTCGAAAACCTCGGGAAAAAATGGGGAATGGGGTACGAGGTTCCCTCCGTTTACCCTGCTATGTGGGGAATATAGCGTGAAGCTTTTTTTTTTTATAGTATAAGAATTTCGATTAGTATTATCGTGGTCGTGTACTAGGAGATTCTAGGCCAGTGGGCGGCCGACGGTGTAAGCACACGCCGGGGAATACACTGAGATGGTGTTTGACGATCAAACACACCAGGTAATCGATTTTCCATTTGTCTTGCCGTTGACAGATCCTATTCATATTATATGAGAAATGTAGCACAAATATGATACCTATTATATTTTGTTTCTTTTTTTATATATATTTTTTTTGTCTTCGCGGAACGGAATGTTTTCAGGTTCTAGTTTCCCTCTGCCTAAACTAAAAATAAAATATAAATATATTTTTAAAATACAATTAATTACATTGTATAAAGGCTCAGTCATATTAAGATATCAAGAACTTGTCTGAAGAAACACACTCTTTGACTAAAGAGACTGCCACGATAAGATAAAAATTGATAAAAAAAAGGTTTAAGTTAAGTTTATTTAACCGATATGTAAACAAAAACTGTTTATTAAGAATGCTCTTGTTAAAAGTTTTACATCTATAAATGAATTATACGAGTATTTTATATTCCCAATCCTTTTTATGGCTTTAGATATAAATAGCGTAATATTTACTGTCTTTGACTTTTACTTTCTTTTTTTAAAGTATAAATCTAATGATTTTTTTTTCAGCTCCACGCTGTATCTTGCATTAAGCATATAGTAGATTAGACAGAGGAGAGTTAGTGTTAAGGCACTCCGTTCCCCATTTTCTGCAAGACTTTCGGTGTATTGCGTGTTGAGTGGCAGAACTCAACGAGGCGCTTTGCCTAGTAACCAGAGCAGGAAAATATTAAATATTTAATTTCTATAAGTGGTAATCGAACAGACAACCCATCGCGTTTACACTCACACACTTATATTTATGTTTAAATATAGATAAGTAAATACAAAGTAGTTAAAAAATTTAGTTAAATATATCTAACTCTTATATTTGATTACGATATCGGTTCAAACTTTCAAAGTTCACTTACAGGGCGCACACTTAAACGATTTCGGCGCTACAAAGCTCGAAAAAGGAACTTTTATCTGCTCTTTTTTAAGTACTCCGGCGCGGGCGGTGGTCTCGTAAAACAATGTAATAAATTAGACCTTTTGATGCCTCAGACTTTTTAACGTACGCTCAAAGTTAACTGACCCGTTTAAAATCATTTTTTTAAACTTTATTCTACATAAATCATTTAACTATGCTTGCTCTTTGAAACGGTAAAGCTTCACTCGCCTGTGTTATATCTAAATGCGAAATTACAAGTAGTTTACTGTTTATAGGCAGTAGCGGAGCCATTATTTTTTATATGAAGTTTCCTTTCCCTTGTAATCTTGCTCCTAATTAGCTAATACAAGGATGAATGTCCGCAGCCGTTGCCACAGTACAGCTCACGCCTATTTCCGGAATTCCCCGAGTAAATAAAGTACAGACTGTAGTACTGAAGTAAAAACACGTGGCTAATAGTGTCGCACCGCTAACCGCCTGCCAGCCACTCTGTCACCCGACTTTAAGCCATAACGCAACTTGCAACAAGGGTGAAATTTACAAAGTGGTAAAATTACAACGACTTGGTGTAATGCCAAATGAGTCTACATTAACTATAACACCGTCCTATCTTGTATAATAAAACTTTAAACAGTACTAGGGCTCTACCCTGCCTACCGACCCCCGATACTTGCCGTACCTGCTCGTAAAAAACCATTTAATTGTATATAAAACATTTTACCAAGTTTTCCTTTCATTTGCATAAATAACACGTGCAAATTGTGTTTTTCATTTAAGCGACGGGTGCGGTCGACGTGACAGCTACATATATACACTACGAAAACGGCTTTAATTAACTTATGTAATACTAGCGATTAACTTGCAGCTTCGGCCGCGAAATCATGATAATATTCGTGTTTTTAATTATGGTCTAGAGCAGTGTTTCCCAACCTTTTTTAGCCCGTGCCCCTACCTTAACATTTCTAAAATTTTTATGCCCCCATACCCAATTTTTAACCTTTAAAAATTGTTTTGTTCCCTTAAGAATATATTTTTTTAATTGCCCCTCTTAATTATCAAATTGCCCCACGGTGGGGCGTGGACCCCACGTTGGGAAACACTGCTCTAGAGCCTGAAACGTTTTTTTATTACAAAATATTGTATATCCTTTCTAATACCTCTGACAATATGTAAAGTTTCATGATAATCGGTTGAGCAGTTTTGGCGTGATGGCGTAACAAACAAACATTCACATTTATAATATTAGTACGATGTATGCAAATGTACAGCTTTTTTTAATCCAAAGCTTCAGCGTGTCAAACAACTTAGGGCTCGTGATATTTATTATTTCAAATGTCACTCCAAACGTCTAACGTTTGAAACGAGCCTGACGCGATTTAATTTTGTAATTACATTCGTGGTTGATATAGCGATGTAAATAAAACAAGTTTCATTTTAAAATTAAAATATTTAATTAGAATACTTTTGACTTTCAAATTATAAATAGATTTATTTAATAATATTTTAGAGTCGAGCCAGATGTCTGTCTAGTTGTCTCTGTTGAGTAGAATTAGAAGTACGAGATATAGAAGAAATTGCATAATATTCTGTTGAATTTCGACGTCAATTCCAGTTTTAATTACCGAAGTTTTAGTCAATAAAGTGAAAATTTGATCTCTGCCATCTCACGATCAGTTTTCAGATAATTTCCATCAAACTCGGCGCGCAGCAGTTTTAAAGGGGGCACAGGTAGAGTCGACCTAAGTGGTTTTGTACCGAAGCGAGTGGGAGTCCACTTCTCTATTATTATTCATATTCCTCAACTCACCGCCGTTCATTGCTTTAAAGGGCCATAAACGAAGTGCCTTTGTTTGTAAAACAATGCGTTTGTAAAACGTCGTTCCGAAAGGATCCTCGATCCTAGAAGGTACTGTCACACTCACTTATTGTATGTATCTATTCTGTTATTCACTTTTAGAAAGTATATCAAATATCAAATTCTCTATCGAAAGTGAACACGAATTTTCGTTATTTTATTAAAAACAAGGTCTTATATATTTTATAGGTTGTACGTTTAATTCATTTTCTAGTTCTGATGATGTAACAAAGCGCAACGTTAAGCTAATTTTAATAAAATTTTCCGAAAAATGACTGAAAAATGAGGAACCCGCGTCCTAATATTAGGTTCACTCTGCCAAATCTGCCTTATGCGGGATACTGTATGAAGCTGATAAAAAACAACTTAAAATATTGTCATAGAAACAATATGTGTTTTATTAAGAAAATAACTTTTATTTATTTTAATAAAGTAATAACAATTTATTACTCCTTATACGTTAACTTTAACAGCTGTAGTTCAGTTCAGTTCAGTCAGTTCAGCAGAAACCTAAGGTCAATACTGAAAAATTTCTTCTTTCAAGACGTAAATTAAAATAGATATTTTATTTCAAGAAAATGTCTCAGCCAGTTTGTAAGAATGTAACAATGTTTTATAATGGCTTACACTTCCTGAAACACGAAAACGAAAAGGAGATAAAAGGTAGAATGGCATGGAACAGAAATACAAATTATACCAATTTTTAAGTGTTCTACTCGGAGTCGTCATTACGCCGTGGAACAGCATTTACAGCATTTGCCTATAAGAGAGGTTGGGAGTTTGATCTCCACTCGGTGGAATAAACTAATGTCATTTCTCAGATTTGAGAAGTCAAAGCGTGTTGAATTCCACCACTCAAAAGCAGAGTTTTCCAAAAATAAAACAGAGAGTGAGGAACGGAGAACTTTACCTCGTATCTGTCTGTTTGTCTATTGAACCACATTAGATAATATTCTTCTCTTACTTTATGTATTAAATAACAAAATGTAACTTGTTTAAAAATAACATCTTAGTAATCTAGATAGTGTCTCTCGTACTCTATTATTATACGTATTAAACTTTGAATTCAAATTAACTTCTTCTCTTACCCTATGTTCCTTTTTACAAATACCATTTATTTATAATAGAAAATAATATCTTATAACAATTACAAAGCTCAAATAATCACCACTAGTTATAATTCTATCCACGAACTATCTCGTAGAGCTGTAATATAATTGAATTATATTATAAATTGGTTCCAAGAGCTGTATTAGAAGTGGGAGACTTCCTTCCACTGCAATGTTCACTTTATGCCCTTACAATAAAACTGATCGTTATGTACGTACTGTTGAGTGACGTCACTGCACTAGTGGATCGTGAAACTACGCCAGCGATGTGTGTTGTAGTCACGTGGATGTTTTTGTACGGTTTTTTTTAAATATTCTGCTGCATTCTGTTCTTATTATTTATTTAAAAAAAATTATACACATTCATTTACTTGTAAAAAAGGCATGTATTACTAATAACAATACAATCGACGGTTGTGGGTTCGATTCCCACTCGAGGAAATGAAATATAACATTTAATCGCTCTGGCAACGAGGCAAAGCGTGTTGAGTCCGCCTCTCAACAGGCAATACCTCGAGAATTTGGCGGGAAGTGGGAAATGGGAACGAAGTATCTTAACACTAGCTTCGTAAGTTCCCTTTGCCTACCCTCCTATGTGCGGTATATACCGTGGAGCTGAAAAATATTTAAAACATAAATAAGTATATTTTTAAAAAAATATTTATATTATTACATTGTCAAAATAAAAAAAATACTGTCAGCATAATTATCAATATGCAACTATGGATACCATCATCTACCATGAAATTTCTTTAAAATATGTATAATTAGAAAACAGGGTGTCTCTCTCTCTCTCTCTCTCTCTCTTTGTATACCGTAAAACATGCAGGTGACAGTTGAAGTTATTTTTAAACTTCACAATTACAGAGACACAGAGGGTAAAGAGACTTTTTCTTTTACATTAACAACGCATAAATGAATATAAATGCAACCTTTATAGAACGTTTAAAAGAAATTGAAAGTTATGAATAATTTCTGTCCATTATAACTGAAGCGACAACGTGTCATTACCTATTCTATTTATGGCAACAATCTTGTGTAGTGACGCATTCTCAACGTTTCTCTATAAATTCTCTTTTATTTTTTTAAGTCTATGTATAGACCACTTGCCCCGATATAGTTTCTCATGGAAAAGACAAACTGTCACAGTGTCTGTTTGTTCTGTTATCATATTCAAATATATACACCAGCGTAGAAAATAATATGGCAGGTCGCGTAGAGTGCTCGTATAGCGTTTCGTAAATATTTCTGTTTTGCGACAGATTCTAGTAACATCTACGATACTAACCTGGACGAATATTTGGATGTCTTTTTCAAGTATACGAATTATAAATTTCTAATTTTTGGCGAGTAAAAAGTGAAATTTATTAATTTTATTATGCATAAATTTGTTGTGTAAAATATAGTTCAAAGTTTTGTTAGTGTAAAATATAGTTCAATTATATTACTAATCTTATCACGATTCTCCCCATTTAGCATTGGCACTGCAACACGGAGTAGTCGCAAGGGGCTTAATTGCTTTCATTTCGTTTATTGGTGTGCGCCGTCGCCTCCGCGGGCCTCCGCCGGCGCTCCCTCCCCGAGCCAGTTAAGCATCCTCATTATAATAGGATTGATGATGCTGTATCACATTAAAAGTCACCTCGCATGAGGAAGATTCAAGTTACATTATAAATCTCTTTCAATTCACTAAAATCAAGTCAATAATATTGAAGATTTTATTTAATTTTTTCAAGAGACAGACGTTTCGTTATTGTGTACTTTGGAGCTGGAATTCGCAAGATAAGTCGTAAAAGAATATTAATAAGACGAATTGATTTATTCATTACACTATAAAAACTGTTGTCTGAACGTCGATTGTTTGTCGAATTTAGATGTAGAGTAGATAGTAAATAATATACATTTGCCAGATATGTAGGTCACACGGACAGACGACGGTCGACCGACAGATCGTCCTACTAAGTGTTAGGAAAACTTACTGCCATCAATAAACTTGCCCCTACTTTAAAACGAATGTCTTTGTTTGAGACGTCAGTTTCTTGTCTCGTGTTCACTTCGAGTTCCTTGTTCTTCCAAATATTTAATATATCGTTCTTTATCCGGATCAGCGAAATGTTCTTGCAAACTTTATTGCTTCATGTCGGCTACATTTAGGTTATTTACTATAAAGAAAATGTGGCTTGCTTAAATTGTAATGTGCAATACATATTTAAATTAATTAAGGTTAATTGTTTTTATGATAAATATTTTATGATATTAATAATTATTATTATATAACATTTAAATTTATATTATTTTCAATGCCGTACATAATATAAATTTTAATATTTTGGTGAAAATAACCATATTTTAACATTTCCAAAGACATTACTTTAACTTCCTTCCTCCTGGCATTAATCCCGGCTATTGCCAGGGTCTGCCCTCCTACTCAACCTGCTCCACTTTGCACGGTCTTTTAACTCTATCGTAAAAACTGTCAGCGGTGCAAAGAACTATTAGAAGACATTACCAAGTTCATTATTTAGTAGAATTTACATGAAAATATTGACTTCGCAGAGATAAATGGCGGTTCATTAAAAGTTTTCGGCATGTCTAACTCATGGTGAGCTCGTGAACGGCCAAGTTGTGGGTGACCGCAGCGAATATTATGAATTTTATACTAGAATACCTTACTCTATATTGCTGCGAAGTGTTGGAGCTTTTAAAACATTCTTGCCAAATTTGTTTCTATTGCTTTATTGTCTGGTCGTGTTTCTAAATTTAGAAAAGTCTTTGTAAATATAAAATTGGACCGGCTTACTTCATTTACTAATTACCAATTAATTTTTCAAGTTGATTGACTCTATTAAAAATTTTATTTAAGCTAAACAATCTCTACTCTGATTATATTTAGGATTGATGTGAGTAGGGCAAGATAATGAATGGGCCGTTGGCTGCAGAACATGAAGTACCTACTTGGCTTTGGTCAAAATATAATGTTGTTCATATTGGAACTACCTAAATTTTGCCAAATTTCATTACTGGTTTTGATTACGCATGGAATTTCATACAAAATATAGCAAGACCGATGCATGTATGATGCTGCTCGTGTCTTTTTGTTTGCAGTGACATAGAAACTTGATTTTAATTTGTGCTCTTAGGGACCGTAATCCTAAATATCTGATAATTTCGACTGGATACCTCCACATGATCTCGAAATAAATGACAGATGAACACCAAAGTAATCCTGTAGGTAAGGGCTTAAATTTTTCTCTTCTGAGGTACGAAACCCTAAAAATCTCTGCAATATTAAATTCCTTATTAAATTTCCAACAGTATTATTTAAAATATAAATGATTAAACTTATAAATGTCAAAAGTTTTATGAGTTACGTACGCACTTCATTAGTCCGGTGAAAGTTTAGTGGCCACATAGTGGATTTTTGTGTCATAACTTATATTGAAACCACTAGGGAATATAATCCTTGTCACAATATTTTAGGTAGCCGCTAGTTTCGTAATGTAGACTAGTACACTACACCCACATAGCTAGTGGGTTCGATTCCCACTCAAAGAAGCTCCTCTGGTGCTGCACGGGGTCGTGGGCGGCGGTGATTATCATCAGGTGACCCGAACGCTCGTTTGCCTTGTCCTTTTTCCATAAAAAAAAAAAAGAAATGAAATATTTTTTATTTTTATTGCAGAGAGGCCCCCTCTATTGCATATACACGCGCAAGCTGACACAAATCAACTAAAGTAAAACAAATAAACATTTACATTTTTTCATCGACTTCCTAATGAACTTGGTACAATAATTAGAAATATCTTGATTAAGATGACTCGTTGACGTTTTCTCTCATCACTGAGCGTATTACAGGCGCTTTGGTCTCGAGTGCAATTCAGTCTGTCTGCTTCGGCTTATTTTGATTATTCAGGCTTATATTTTCTTACTAATCTTATTAAAAACTAAAAATAATTTAATAAATATTTTTAGTTTCGCGAGCGAAGCCACGCGGGTCCGATAGTATATTAGTATAGATTGGTGCATACACACGCAAGCTGACACAAGTCAACTAAACTAAAGTATAATGAAATAAATATTTTCAATTTTTCATCGACTTCTTAATTATATTAGAACAATAATTAGAAATATCTTGATTAAGATGACTCGTTGACGTTTTCTGTCGTTACTAAGCGTATTACAGGCGCTTTGGTCCCGAGTGCAGTTCAGTCTGTCGCTGCCGCCGTTACTTTTAATTACGGCATAACGACCGCCACCTGTCGTTATTGCTAGTACCGCACTCAATATTAGAGTGTACTCTAACACTTACAAATGATCTGTTGATTATATTAATGATTGAAAAATGTCTTTCGCGTGTTTGTTATTAGCTCTAAAGTGTAGAGAATGTGTTAATTCATATATATTAAATGTTAGCTTTATTTAAAATTATGGCATAAGTGTATTTATTTCTTTTTCTTATTTTTCAATTTTACGTTGTATTCTATAGGTATAGATGGCGAGATCCTGGCCAGTTTTTGAGTGCATTGCATATGCTCAGTGGCGGAATTCAACGCTGCTCTTCATCTTTTTACCAGAGCTTCTTACCTTCATTTTATCAAAATTCATTCCGAGACCATATCATGAAGAATCGCCCAAACCCTTCGGCACTTCCTCCAAATTTGTAAAATGCAGCAAAAGCTTGATTTTTCTATGCTTGCTATGCTACGGACAACAAAGTGACCTTATAAGGGTTCCGTTTTTACCTATTGACGTACGGAACCCTAAAAAGGAAGTAACCGGAGATAAATAATAAATATATACAAAAGGACCGATCTATTTAAGGGTGAATCATAACAAAACGATTGTCTGGCGCCATATTAAGAGCCTACATTCGATTCCTCTCAGAAGCGAATGAACGCTCGTCATATTCGTCATAGCATATAAGGTAAGGTTGTGTTTTGCTGAATCATCAACCTACGCCCCGAAATACTGAAGATAGAAATATGAAGCTTGGACATGTATCATATAAATTGATAGATTTTTTTAGCTAAACCTGAGAGGGACCCTACAGGCAAAAAGGCACTATTGTAAGCGCGACAGATTGTGGGTTCGATTCCCACGCGAGGAAATGAAATATTTAATATTTTCATTTTCTTCGCCCTTGTGTCGAGGCAAAGCGCGGATTTGAGTTCCTCTAATCAACACGCAATGGTTCCAGAAAGCGGAGGAAAGTGGAGAACAGAAGTCAAGTCTTAATGAGAACAGAGTGTCTTAACACTAGGTTCTCATGTTCCCGCATACAGCTTAAAGTTTTAAATTACTGTACCACAAGTAAACATATAGTAGATACAAACATTTACATAGACATTCTTCTAAGCGACGTGTAAAATAGTTCCCAGGAAAAAAATACGTACTTTTAAGGTAACTAATAGTAACTGCATCGACGTTAAGTACATGCATACTTAAACTGATTGTGAGTAGTTTAACGGTAGATAATCTGAGCTAATTGGCTTCTGCGATGTCTTGAGGCAGTATAGCAGGAAGTACGAGCTGGTACCTGCGTGCCAGCATGAGTGCATCACATACACTGGCTTAATATGTAAATATACAAAAAAGTTATTAATTAAATAAGTTAATTGCCTTATTAGATGTAAAAACAATGGTCAAGTGAGAATCGGCCTCGTTTAAATTACCAATTTCAGGATTGCAGGTCAATGGGAAGTACAACTTATAAAAGTTAACAAACTTACATTTGCGTGCATATGCAGTCATTTTGTATGAAATGAGCTACAAACATAAGTTTGTAATTTTTTTTTTTATTGAAATACCTATTGATCTTTAATCAATACATAAATATTTGTATAATCTATATATATAAAATCGAAAGGTCACTCACTCATCACGAAATCTCAGAAACTACATGTGCTTGGAATCTCAAATTTTGCATAGGAGTTACTTATAGGACATAGGTGCTCGCTAAGACGGGAATTTGCAATATTCGACTTCTAAGGGGTTGTTTTTGGGGTCGAAAGTTTGTATGAAACTTCGTTACTACAAATTCTAGGAGTCTCAAATTTTGCATAGACGTCACTAGGACGTAGTCATGGAGACAAAAATTAATAATAACATAGTTCACGCGGGTGAAACCGCGAGCGGGCCGCTAGTATATCATAAATATATTTTGCGTTTGTTCTAATAAATAACTAATACATTTACAACTTCTAGCAATGTTTTTTTAATAGTATCAGGATGTTTTACCGACATGTTTGGAACAGTTGATCTCGAGAACTGTATCGCTGTAAACAAGTGGTGGTATGGTAATGAGGGCGTGAATAAATTAACGTTTTTATAGTTAAGACTAGTTCATACGTTCTCGTATTTGGTTTTATTAGATGGATTCTAACGATTACTTTAGCAGTTACTTTTCAAGTTTGTACTAAGCATCGTTTATAATATTTATTTAAAAAAATATTTTATTTTGCTTTCTTTGTACTGATTCGATAATGTTTAGCAAACGCTTCTCGCCTTTCAAAATACCTCCAAAATATAACCTCAAAAATTGATGGAAAAAGAAACCATAATTTAGAAATGAAAGAAAAGAAAATCCACCTGCTTGAAAAATCTAACTGAACGTTAATAGCTTCTAACAGAGCAATACTTCAATTACATAAAAGGAATACAATAAATTAAACATATCGCGCGAACATTTTTCCTCATTTCCCACGGGTCGGAGTCCAATTTTGCAACAAATACATTAAAAAATCACACAAAAAAGCGCTTTCCAATGATTACCAAATACCTTTTATTAGTGTACAAACTCTTAATTGCTCGCTGCGAGCGACGGAGGAAAGGTATACAGGAAAAGGTGATAAAATAATGTCGGAAGTAAAATTTCAAAACGTATTTTTGAGGTCGACATTAATTCCTGGCTTTCGGTCGTTGAGATGAATTTTTGTGTCAAAAAGATGGGACGTGATGAGGTGGGATTAGTTCTGTTGGAAATGTAAAGTAGACGGGCGCAGGAGGAACCCTAACGAGCCGGCGCCGTAAGAAGTTAAGATTGCGGTAAGTATCTACTGCCGCGACGCGAGTGTTCTTCTTAATCACCCCCTATCTACGAAAAAGTACTTTTCTCTCTTCATAATAAAAAATTATGAAGAAAGAAAAGTATATTTTGTATCATACTTGTGACCCACTCGCGGCTTCGCCCGCTTACACTTGTTGTTATGTTATAGCCAAATTTGCAAAATATTTGACGTAAGTTGTACCCTATGTGTTATTCAGTGTTCTGACAAAGCTCAGTTCGGTAGTTTTTGCGTGAAAGTGGAACAAACATCCATCCTCACATACTATTACGTTTATAATATTAGTAGGATATCAGAAACTAATAAAACGTCCTTTTAAATATCCTGTATTATGCCAATTGCTTTACTGTACTTTTTTTTCTGTATTTTTTTCTTAAAACTAAACGCATATATTTTACGCAGACTCTAGTCGTGTCGTGTCTAGTGAAATTATCAATCAATTCTGAATTTTCCGCCCATGTCGAAATTTTTCATGTTAGATCATGGAACCCTATGGGAAGGTTATTTTTCGGGCTTATATTGGACATATATGTATTTACCCCGAGTGGAACTTAAGCTATCAGCAAGTATAGTCAGACGCGAGCCCAACTGACCCTTGACAAACTGAGAGAACTTGAGTATCAAACGCTTTTTTGGTGCAGTGAAAGCAATTTGCAGATTAATAAAAAAGGAATATTATGCACAAATAAATGTTTATATTCAATATTTATGTGCATATTGTTTTTATATCCTCCATTGTGGACTATAAATAACGGCTTAAGCAAATATGGTTGTATTTATCTTTCAGTTTCACGCTGTATCCCACATATCTACTATAGGCAGAGGGAAGCTAGTGTTAAGACATTCCGTTTTTCTCTCTCCTCCGAATTTTCGAGGTATTGTGTATCGAGTGGCAGGACTCAACGCCGCGCTTGTTTTGTTGAGCCAGAGCGAAGAAATGAAAAATATTAATAAATAATAATTTATTTCTTCGAGTGGGAATCGAACCCACAATCGTCACACTTAGAGCCACACGCCTCTGCGCCATGACGGTTCCAATAGCAGTTTTTTCCAATAATAATTGTATTTTATTACAAATCGATCTTAAGTTAAAACATTGTATAAGCGACGTCTGTCTGGTAGCAGGTACTGGGTACATTTATCTTGTCCGTGTAACGTACTGTTTGACGTTAGCGGTAGGATAACGATCCCGGCCGAGAGCGCTGCAGGAATCACGAATAGAGCATCAATATGCCACTGCCAAACGCCTGGCACAGGACTGGCACTGGACTGGCCGCTTGTCTCGAGCCGGATTTAGGTCACGTTTTTCAACTCCCAATTCTGAATAACAAGAATAGGAATTGTAGTTCGTGTATTAGTTTTGATAGGGCTGCTGGGTGTTTGTTACTTTATTGGCGAAAGTATAGTGTTTTTTTTTTCTTATTTTGAGGAAGTTTTTATTTGAATAGACATAAAATTGAAGATTCCATCATTGAAAAACTAAGAATGTTATCGACATGAAGATAAATACATATAATATATGGCATATCTAGGTGAGAACACAATTTATATGAACATTTAAGTATTGCAATATTATTGTCTATCACCTAGTGCGGTGTAGGCCGGTAGAGGGCCCCGGCCGGCGTCACACGCTCGCCCCAGAGGAAATCAGCGCGCCAATGCGACACTTCCGCGACACTCCTCCCGTCAATGACGACCTCATGTCGACTAATACTCATCTGACACACAGACAGACAGACACTGTTTGAAGTGGCAATACCATTAGATATTATTATAAAAATGGACATTTATCAACTTGGTATACTATGTGTCCATCCATGAAAGTGTCAATTATTTAGCATTTTTTTAGATAAAATGTATTGTTTTGTTATAGATTTTATATAAAACTAGTGGCGCGCCCGCGGCTTCGCCTGCGTGAACTACGTTATTATTAATTTCTGTCTCCATGAGTACCTACGTCCCATAAATGACGTCCATGCAAAATTTGAGGCTCCTAGCATTTGTAGTAACGAAGTTTCATACAAACTTTCAGCCCCAAAAACAACCCCTTAGAAGTCGAATATTGCAAATTCCCGTAGCGAGCACCTACGTCCTATAAATAACTCGTATGAAAAGTTTTAGATTCCTAGCAAATGTAGTTTTTAAGATTTCGTGATGAGTGAGTGACCTTTCGATTTTATATACAGGGTGTCCCAGGAGTCAACGATAAAACGAAACCAGGTGATAGACCAAGTCATGACAGTTATGAGAAAAATATAAAAAAAATCTTTGTCGTGTATTTTTCATATTATATTGATTTTAAAAAATATCGGAAAAACCGACACCCTGTGATGGTTTTTCAAGTCCCAGGACTACAAATATTA
>JAKRZM010001270.1:146545-199248 GCA_036379175.1 Heliconius cydno galanthus
ATCATATAAATTGTGTACAATGAGGTTATGAGTTGATAGTTAAAATTTAAAAGACAAATTTTATTTTCTTCTTTTTAGAGCATTTAAATAAAAGCTTTTTCTAAAAATGATTTTTTGCTTATAATTTATTTTCATTATACGATGCGTAAAACTATTTCATGGTTAATGACTTCGTCAATCAGCTACAGAGTTTACCTCGTACTCATGTAAAAGAGTAAACTTTCTTAATTCGTTTATAATGCTCGAGTAAATTACAGGCTGTAGACGATCGCGAGTGCGAGTGGTATCTCTGTCGGTAACGGTCGTAATGTACTTAATTATATTTGCTGAAGTGAATTGCGGAAACTGTTCCTATAAAAAGATAATTATACAACAAATAAAGAGTATGGAAATATTAAATTAAATACGAATTTTGAGGACTACAGACTTGACAGGTTGTGTGTTCGATTCTCACTCGAGGAAATTAAATATTTTCACTTCTTTGCTCTGGTAACGAGGCAAAAGCGCGGCGTTGAAATCTGCCACTCAACACGCAATGCCTTCCGAATACGGTGGGATGTGGGTAACGGGAACAGTATGTCTTAACACTATGTTCCCAGGTTCCCTCTGTCAACCCTGCTAAGTGTGGGACACAACGCGAAGCTAAAAGAAGCTGTTTCCTTGCTAACAAGGCGAAGAGGGGAACGGATTATCTTAACACTAGGTTCCCTCTTCCTCCCCTGCTTTTGGCAGGATACAACGTAACACTGATAAAAAAAAACAAAAAACAGACAAATACAATAAAAAAAACGACAGCTTTATATTGAAATACATATCATTAAATTTTACGATTTCCGTTACGACACAGATATGGCGGATAGACGCCAAACGTAAACTATTGTATAATACTGAATAATATATGTACATTACGTTGCCAACTATCACTACCGACTCAAGTGTAGATGTAACAGGTTTTTGATGATCGTTTAACATCCATTTGTGAATATTATCTATATAAAACCACGTTAGACGTAAAAGAAGAAGAAAAAGAAGAACCACATTCCGTTCTCTGTTACTGAGTGACTGACAGATAACTCACAGTCGAAACTGCTGGATTTAGAAAGTTGAAATAGGGTATGTAGATAGTTTAGGGATTCTAGGGGAGTGCTCCCCTAGAATTTGTCGAAATACCTACGGGAACTAAAAAAAACAAATTTTCCATTTTCCATCTTAAAGTCCAATTTAACAAAGTTTAGGACAACGACTAGTTTGATGTAAAATACCAGCGAACCTGGTACAGAATTTCTATTTATTAGTTACTAGCGGCTTAAACGCGACTTCCCCCGCTTTTACTGCTTAACTTTTACATTTATAATATTAGTAGGATACTAAAATAACATTTTAATTATAAAGTAATAAAGTTATAATATAATCTCCGTTATCAGCACTGTTACATTCAATACTTAACTAGTTGCACAGGATTTTATACAAACATACTGAGGTTCATTTAGCTGAGTTTGAACCTACTATATCTAAATCGAGAAAAGTATTCACTAGGCCTTCCTGCAATTACTACTTAACGTTGTACCCCGCACATAGCAGGGTATGCAAAGGGGACCTTTTCCCATTTTCCGACGAATTCTTCTCAATAATAAAGAATGTATTAAACAATAAATTTGTCTTTTATACCGCGAACAGAAATATACTCGTCTCTCGATGTAGATATTAATACAGTTCAGTATTTTTTGTAGGAAGCCCAGCATCTGGTGTCATAGATAAATCACTGCCTCACCGTGTGGCCGTTCTGAGCCGTCATATGGAGCCTCTACTTGATATACTATTATTGAAATATCCTACGAAATTAATTTAATAGGAAAATATTGTCTATTTATCTCTGAAATTAACTTCTACTTACTTTATTATGCTTAAGTTTGTAATTTCTCCATATATAATAGAATGTATAGTGCTAATAGCATAGAGAAATAAAACTGATTCCCACACACTAGCGATTTATGCGCGGCTTCGCCCGTTTAAACTTATTGTTTCTTATATTATAACCAAATAATACAACATTTTTACATAAAATATATTCGCTATATTATTGTAAAGCTTATCTAAATCCGTTTAGTAGTGTTTGCTTATTTTTATTGAAACAGAATTTATATTGTGCCTTACGTTGAGTACTTTTTTTCCCATTAAGTTTACTTTCAATTAATAATTAATTAATTAATTAATTAAGTTAAAATTAATATAAGACCTCTTTCGATTTTCATTCTCTTGCTCACGAAACTTATATATAGAGACAATAAAAATCTAAACTGATATATACAAAAAAAACTACATAAAAAAAAATTAAAAAATAAGAAGAAAGTATCTCTCTAAGAGCATTCACAAAGTAAATTTACTGTTAACATACAATATAAGTATATAGTATAATATAGTAAATGGCGGTCTCGTCGTCGCTTAATTCGCTGGTAAATAATGGCAATTATCGCGGAGTCGGGAGACGTTACACGACCGAGGTGAGGACGTTATAAAATTTGCAAGGCTCTAAATATCGAACTCTCATACAACAATGTGTAGAATATAGCTTATAGCGGCGGAATCTAACGCCGTGTTATATATATTCTAAAAACATTTACAGTATTTATTAAGAATTTCGGACACAATACAAATTTTACGAGTAAAGTTAGCGTTTAGTTTAGTTTTCTTTGTTTTCCACTTTCCTTTCACATTTTGGAGGCATTGCGTGTTGACTCTGACTCTATAACAGAGCGAAGAAGTGACAGTATTGAATACTTTATTTTCTCCGGTAGAAATAAACCACAACCTAATATATAAAAATGGTGAACGGAGTGTTTTAACACTAGCTTCCCTCTGCCTACTGCTGTGTGATTGCGTGTGCTGTGTGAAGCTGAAAAGAAATATCTTTATTAAGACTTTTCACTATACTACTATTCTACTTTTGGCTACGCTACAATATTGTCGACTATAATAAATATTTATTATAATTTGAACCCAAAGGCTTTAGTAGTATTAGACAATAGCAATAGAGTCTCTATTATAGTCTACCGTTTCTGTTATAATCATCTATTGCGGTCAAATAAGCACGTTACTGTGAGCTTGCTTACAACAATCTTTCTATGTAAAGTTTACTCTTTGAGCTTTGTTAATTAAATATAATATTGACTTTTAATGAAATTACAAATATATCATGATTTTATATGAAAGTAATTTTAATTTATAATTATAACTATTATGTAGAAGCCTGTCGTGGTGGTGTGTGTATGCATGTAACTGTAAACTATAGGAACTAAGATATTTAATATTTTCATTTATTCTCTCTGGTGTCGACATAAAGCGCGGCGTTGAGTTTCGCCACCGTACACGCAATGCCTCCAGAATACGGCGGAAAGGAGGGGCGGAGGGTTTCTTCTGAGTTTCCTTAGGGTACTGGCTGGCTGGCTGGCTCTGGATGCTAAAAACATATTTATGATACAAATATCGACCAGGAATTTAAAGTTGGTAACATCGTTCAATAACATAAAATCTCAATAAACCAATAGCGTACCAGTATATGAAAAATAAAGTGAAAAAAAATATATACAAAAAATACACTTACAAAACAAAGAATTTTTATATTTTCAAATATATAATATCTCTATCGTACAGTATACTCGCAAGATGGACCGCTCTACAGTCACACCTCGCCTATAATCCCAACTTTGAAGAATGGGGGTCGGAGGCAATGGCGAAGAAAAAGATTCTGTGAGGATTAAACGGCCATTTACGGCGATCCATCCCCCGGTCATATGTCACGCGCCAAATTCCACATCAGCTTTTGTTCTTATGATTTTATTTTTTTATTAGGTAGGTGGAAACGAGTTAGGTATACAGCCGGTTTTTCTAGTACTGAAAATGGTTATTTATTTCTAATAATATTAAAATTATTTTCTGTTCTTCAATTTTATAAAAAAGAGCGCGGCGTTGAATTCTGCCACTGAACATGCAATGTCTATGAGACATTGCGAGGAAAACTGCCTAAACATTAGGTTCCCTCAGCCTACCCTGTAAAATGTGAGAAATGTGAAACTGCTATCATTTCATTCTTCATATTTCTATATTGATAATAAAAATATTTATATTAATGACATAAGGATAAAATTACACCTCTGAATTCATTTAAAGCAAGTAATCAAAAGTAATTCATAATAAATAACGTTTCTTTGAAAAGTGATGAAAATAACAACATAGAAGTGAAGACATTTCAAATCTTATATGTTGTTCACGTTCCATGCGTACATACATTATTTAATTTGTTCCTCCATAATGCGAGATGAGCGACGGAAACCACAAACGGATATGGAATATTAGGTTCACATAAATATATTTGCTATAGTAAATACCGTAAGTAGTGGCGCATGGGCAAAAGCGTGAGACGCGGGGGTTGTGGATTCGATTCCCACTCAGAGAAATGAATTATTTTCCACCATTGTTCCGCCACTCAACATGCAATGCCTACAGAATTGGGACGGAAGTGAGGAGCGGTGTATAGGCTAGGCTTTCTCTACCTCCATGCTCTGTGCGGGATACAGCGTGAAGAGTGCAAATACAACATGAAAAAAAGTAAATACCGCACCTCGATCCCAACACACGCGTATCGCCCGCAGCTTACATTACAATTAGAATGAAAGTTGATTTCTTGATATCACATTTTCTAATGACTTGGAAACTTAACCTTTAAGTATGGACGTCGGGTCTCACAGACCCATCTAGTTCTACGAATTCTACAAATCGGCCACTTCTCGGTGACCCTCACCACTGAGTCTCTCAGTACCTTTCGTATGAATGACAAAATGAATGTAGATAGCAGTGGTTGTGTCACTGGGTTCAAAACACGTGAGTATTTAGCTTTCTAAACGGGGCCTGGGTCTGTCAGACCCGACGTCCATGTTTTCCATACATAGTGATTTCAAAACACCATATATTTTTTATAATATTACAAGATATACTTTAATATTTTAATTGTATTATTTGTATTCAAATGTTTTTATTGTTATATATCATATATTATTTTGCATTGTTTGTTATATATTTTAGTAATATAAATATTATTTACCCAAAAAAGATTCAATTTTTTTAGTTTTTATGATAAAATGGAAAAAAATGATCGACCTAGCACGTCAGGGACAAAAATATCGGTACTTTATAATCAACATCAAACAAAAGAATTGGACGACGACATTTTATAAAGAAAATAGCACTTTATCAAATAAAAAGACGCGTTTCGTATACTAAACTACTCTAAGAATTGAGAATGACTTTGACTCGCGTTTCGCGATCTGATCTATCATTTATTGAACATGAAGCTAAAAAAATAGTTTTGGGTTCTTGAAAAACATGTATACTTTGCCCCCATAAGATATATAGAAAGACAACACATACTTATGTTGACTGCAATCGTCCTGTTAGCCAACAATGTTGAAAGCCATTGTGTATCGATGTTCAATTGTACCTTATCTTGAGGTGTTGTCAAAATTTTTATTTTATACCATAAGATGTAATTTCTTTATTTTTTTTAATTGTTAGACTTTATATTTTGTTAAAAAAATATTTATTTTATTATCTGTCTTTTTTTTATAGTATTATTTTCTTAAGAGTCATCCCATGTGGCCAAAGACTGAAATTGTGACTTTAAGTTACTTAAATCGTTGTGATGCGTAAAGTTTAATAAAAAGCGATTTTATTTATATTGATTTTGTTTGATTAGAGGCTATTCAAGTAAACTAAGACATAAAATTGTCTTCTTCCTTTAAAAAACCGACGGAAAATAACCGATAAATACACTGGTCTGACAGACCCGACGTCCATATGTGTGTTATAAAAAAATCACGTCCATAGTTAAAGGTTAAATATAGACTAGAGCGATTAAATCTCAATAGACCGAGCTGGTGTTGGCCTATTTATATGTTATTATTGCTAGCAATTTAGATTTTGCACTATTATTTACTTTCCTTGCTTTGTCTGTCTAATGGCATTCATTTGTTTAGAAACTGAACCAAATTTACATTAATGAGATCAAGATTTTTTTTTTTTCTGAAAAAATAATTACAATTTTCTTTCATTTTGACAACTTGTAGGGACGTATTTCTGTAAAAAGTTAAGAACAACCTTAAGATTAAGGTTGTATTTTTGTCTGTGCGTTTGTTCACGCTAAACTCAGAAACAGCTTAACCGATTTAATAAAGCAGATTACAAAATAAATTATTATAACGTACAAGCGGGCGAAGCCGCGAACGGGTCGGTAGTATTACATATAACTCGACGTATATAATCACGTTTACTGGTGTTAGTACAGTTTTCGCTATTATCTCAGAACTGTTCCCGCTTTCCGATACTTGACCTACGATCGACGTGATTACTCAATTGAGAACTATTACTCCACTCGTCGCTCGAGCCATTACTCCGCGCGGCCGTGAAGTTACGGTGCCTCGTTAAACTTGACAATGTTTGCCTCAAATATATTGTATGAGTATATCTTTATTTTCTTCTTTACTTTCTCTTATTTTCTTTTTACTTTCTTTTATGAAATAGATATCTTGTTGTGGCCATATTGGGGTAAGTATTTAAATTTTTTCTTTCTTCTTTATTTTCTTTTTCTTAAACGTAATCGGAATATTTCACCAAAAAAAAAACCATTTTCAGTCAATGGTATACGATCGATAAACTTATTTATAAAATTTTTACGCCATTGCCTCCATATTTTTCAGCACTGACAAAAATGGAGAAGGAAGGGCAGAGGGCGAAGGGCGGAGGGCGAGCTCCTCAATTATGCACATTAAGTGGTGCGTCAAAGGCCTGCGTCAGCGTAACAGCGTGTCGGGGCCGGGACGTGCCTTGTTGTCCGTTACATTACGCCTAATATCCTGTAACTGCGTGCCATTAGCCGCCTCTCTGCGTGCTACGTGACAATCTTGTTTAGATTATTAAATAATAATTGGGTATATTTTTGCTGAACCCATTATGACCGTAGTTTTTTTCTATTCGTAAAATTTTATTAGTGAGCATTTATGGATAAACAATGCAATAATAAAATTTTATTTATTTCCAAGAAGATAGATAGATAAAAACAAAAATCGATGGAAAGTGGGGAACGGAGTGGTTTAACTTCCCCCCATCTTCTTCACCCTAGTATGCGGGATACAATATGAAGCAAAAAAATGATTTTCCCATAAATGGTGCAATAATCAATAAAATTAGTTCCTAATAACTCAACAAAAATATTTTAAAGTTTATTTTAGTAGGAATATGTGTCGACGTAAAATTTCTGAAAACACTATAATTGGCACTAAGTGAAATAACTTGACACGTTGAATAATTCAGTGCCAGCGAGTCGGTTAACTCTGAATGGCGTTAGCCCTGCTTTATATAGACGGCAGTACGCAGAGTACGTGCGTAATAATTGTTTGTCCCGCGCTGTCACGCTGTCCCGCGACAGTCGGAGGCCAGCGTGACACGCCCGAACAATTTAAATTTTAAATATAATTTGCATATAATATAAAGCTATCTTTTGATTTTCAGTAAAGTATTTTTTTAGTTTCACAGAAGATAGATAGAATATAGCAGGGTAGGCGGAGGGAACCTTGAGTTAAGACACTCCGTTTCCCGCTTTCCACCCAATTTTTGAGATATTAAAAAATTTAAAATAATTCATTTTATCGAGCAGGACTCGACCCCATAACAGCGTCTGCACCACAAAGCCCACAACTCAAAAATTCCATGTAAATACATCATATTTTATTTTTCTAAATACTGTAGTCACATAATGTATGTAAAACTAACTATGTAGAAATAAACATTTATTACTCACTCACTATTTTATTAATCTCTAACACTAATCTTACTATAATATTAAATAGTGTAAATAGACACAATCCAGTGGGGAGAATCTACCACAAGTAAGAGCTCGGTTCGCACCTTAACCTCACCTATTTCTCGAGCTCTTATCGCTGAAAGTACTAAATTAGGTCACAGGTATTACGTGAAGCGCCTAGATCTAGGACCATTAAGCCGCGTGTAGAATCTGAAGGCAATAAGCTTTTAGCTCATCGCATTAACTCTCTTCTGCACCGACCAATCGTGGCGCGGGTTCGATCCCCACTCGAGAAAATGAAATATTTAGTTAAATTTATATTTTCATTTCTTCACTATGGGTTCCAGCAATGCCTAAAGAATTCGGCGGAAAATAGGGAACAGAGTGCCTTAACACTAAGTTCCCTCTGGGTACCCTGCTGTATGCGGGATATAACGAGAAGCTGCACCGGCTACCGGTTAATTGCCAGGGAATGACTCTAAAGAAGTACTCAGAATGGGTTCGATGGTCTCATTTAGCGGCGGCAAAACAAGAAACACTAAACATTAGCGCTTCCACTTCTTTTACACTTCGTAAATTGTTTTACAAATGTTGCATTATGTGCTGTTACGTTTTAAATTTGCTTCTTAAAAACTTCACACTTACAATGAAGTCAATCACCTTCAAGTTAGAAGAATTTTGTAAGTTTGATATTTTTTTGTGCCTCCTAGTAGCTTGAAAAAAGTTTCGTAATATATAATATGTAAAGTAAAATGTAGAGTTCCGACACTCAACACGCGATGCCTCCAGAATTTGGAAAGTGGGGAGCGGAAAGTCTTAGCACCAGGCTCCCACCTACCTTACTGGTAGCGGCATACACTGTGAAGCTATTAAAAAATAATATGTCAACTTTCATTTAATTTCAATACAAGTACAGCTTATCAACCAAAACAATCTAAACAATTATTAAAAAGATTATACATAAAAGATTATAAACACTTTACATTCCTACGTTTTCTTCTTATTTATGGCACAGCTTAAAAGCTCTAATTTTAGGCGAGATAGAAAGCACTAAAGCTAATTGACAATCTTAACGTGATATTAAAGCCTCTTGTTCCTGAAAATCACATTATATCAACGTGCGTCTCACCGCATCAAAGATTAGCGTTCATTACCCATATATTAATTATCTAGATATTTATACCAATGTGTATATTGGTAATAGAACCAGGTGTATCTTTAGATAGTTGTAGGTTCAATCTTGACTCTGGGAAATGATTTTATGTATATAAAATTATTTTTACCTCGATTTTCTTGGTAAATAACATATGAGCGAAAAAATTAATGAAATACAGAAATCGGAATGTCTCCACCCTGGGTTTTCTATTTACTTTGCAATATACACGAGATATATGAACTAACTACTAAATAAATACATGTATGTATATAAAAGCAGGTAGAGTCGCGCGGCGCCGCAGTAGCACGCTGGGGCGCCTCGTTAGCGTGTAACCGTGACCGTGGCTCTATTTTCGCCCTCATTGATTTCCGCTGCGTCCTTGTCGTACTCAACTACAATACGTATAGATTTCTTTATAACTAGCTTTTCCTTACGTCACGTATTTACTGTGTTAATGGTATTTTAAGTTTGTTAGCTGATAGCCTTTATGTATGTTTTAAAGAATGTTTTCATAAACAATTACTATTTAACAATAATAAAACTAGAAAATAATAATAATTAAATGCTATAACTAGTATGTGTAAATGCTTTAATTAAGTTAAAAATATTATTTTCTAAATATCTCGTTTCACAGAGCTCAATGTTTGTCTTGTTTAAATTGTGGCCGATGTAGAGTCTACAGGTGCCCCCGCCCCCACCTGCCCCACCCTCGTCTCTCATCTGCCCCACCCTCGTCTCTCACCTGCCCCACGCTCATTTCGCCGTGACGCCTTGTTAGCCTTTGCCCGAGATACGTTTCAGATACAAATAACAGGACATTTATAATAGGTTTAATCTAACTAGGACGCACGTCGCGTCGCTGCCAACACAAACATCAACAACTACGCTACAGCTACGGTTATTTAAATTATACGTTACTATAGTCAGTCGGTTGTGAAACAAGAGCAAATACAAAGTAACTTAGAGGCGATGTCCAATTATTTTAGTTCACCAAAGGACGCCCAATTTACATGTAAATGATTTATCCTCTATGATAGAGCACCAGAATACTGCTATACATCCTCTAGAACACTATTATGTCTTCTTTTTCTTCTAACGATTGTGATTGATATTTATAATAATGTTATAATTATTTAGATGAGAGCCAGAGGAAATAGAAGTCTGTTGTTGCGGAGGGTCATAGGCGTGCTTGTAAACGATACATTGTGAGTTCAATTTCTTATTCATTCGATTATTTTTTTTCTATAAATCTGGATATTGTATAAAGAACGGTAAATATTTCTTAATAAATTTACAATTCCCAAAACGTCCGCGACAAAGTCGTAGGGACGCTAATTTCGAACTTTTACCATTTGCTAAGTAAGATTAATCAAATTATACAAGTTTTTCTACATCTTTATTACCGTAACAAATAAATGTATGTTTTGTATTTTTATCATCGCGTGTTTAGAGGCTGTTGTTTTCTACTTCATACTCGTGTAATGTGTACATTTTTACATATTGGTGGCGTGCCTCAGGGACGTTAAGCTCTTATGGTCCGCGTCAGATCCCGACTGCCTTACCGAGAGATCATGACATCCGCTCTACTAACGAGGCATCCTCAACCACGTCTCTGCCTCAATCGTTGGTGATTTGCATTTAAAATATTGTTGTCTGCATAGTATTTTCATCAGTGCAGGTCGTGAACAGTACAGTATTGTTTAAAAAGTTATTTTCTAAATTTGAATATACCTATATAAAACTTATAAAATTCACATATTATTATATAAAAATATTTAATTATAAAACTCTTTTATGAGGATATATGAGGATAAAATAAATAATTTAAAGGCACATATTATAAATAGGATACCCAAAAAGAAACATCAACCCTATAGCAGTGTTCCCCCTCCGTCGAGTTGCGAACGAAAGGTATTGAATGTTCGTTAATTAGATATTTACCGAAACTAATCCGTCTCGAATTCCTTTCAACGTTTTCTAAAGGATTTTCATAAACCAAATTTTTCTCGAAGTATTCAATGCTCGCTTTACGATATCACAAGACTGAACCTTTCCACCCTTTGAAAATCAAAAGAAACCTTCTATTTTACGACGACTGTAATAACTGACAGAACTATTTGAGCTATTCAGCGTCGATTCGCGTCGAATTCACCTTTATATGGGCATAACCGTTTTCTATTATTGAGATAGAAGATATAGGTCATATTTCTGCACAATTGCTAGTATTGCCGGGCATTGTTAGCGTGAAAGTCCCGCATTCGCACGCATAGGCAGAAAAGTGGAATAGTAAGAAGTAGTAAGCAAGTTGTCGTGCGTGCGGGCAACGCGGCGACATCACACGCGCCGCGGTACAACTGACTTCTTATCAGTGTACTTTATCGCGATCTCTGCTGTGAATGCTCTAACATTCCTCAAATAAACTCGTGTCTGTTAACTTTTTATTACCTATTTTATTTGTTTGTTGGGCAAATTACAAATTCCAGCATATGCGGGTCGATCCAAGCGGAATAATAATGGTACAAATTAGATGTATTCCCCCTGGCGCGGCGTGATGCCGTCACATGTTCTGTGTTTATTTGAAATTTGAAAGTTTTCATTACGGTTGTTTCGGCATAATATTATTATGAAACAATGTTAAAGGTGAATTGTTTTGTTGTTTCGCTAACCAGATATCATTTTAATTTAATTATAATATGATAATTTCATATACTATTTAAATTAAATACAGATTTTTTAAGTGAAACAAGTACTGAAAAAATCAGTTTTATATAAAGGTTGAGACAACTATTTTGTATAACTATTTAGATTATGGGTCATAACAATTTCCCGATCATAAAATCCTAAAAATGTAAACGATGCCAAAAGAATTCCCAAATTCTCTACTACTATTAAATTCTATACCATTTATTTTATTATAAATAAAAAGATAAAATATATTTTCGTACAAAGAACAAACATAAAATGAACATTTTATTTGTTTTAATTAAAAAGGGCAAAACGGCGAAATGTCAGAAATTTTCGTAATATTGTATCAATGTAGCCACATTTTGGACGAGTTTACGGCGGGAGCTCGGGAGAGGTAAATATTTTTACAAGATTTTACGTTGTGGGTTACTTTGAATTCCGTAACCCTTAAATTTCCTGCTATTATGTGATTCTATTCTATTTTGGGGTTCGCCAAATGTCTTTACATAGGTGAATAATTCTAGATTTTAAAAAAAATCTCGCTGCGTTTCTTGCGCTGGTTGTTCTTAAGCCTGAATCATTAACTTTAGGGAACTGGTGGTAAATTATTTGACGTTCAAAAAATTAAGCTTGAAAATTGACTTGAATTTGACTTTAAAGGAAATTTACGTACGTACGTATCTGTACGTCACAGCTGCTAACGAACAATCTTACGTCTACTAATACATTAATTATGTTAACTAATTGTTGCTAACTTTGACTTCGTAATTGAGTCGTCCTGTCTAAACGTGACGAGTATGGGGAGCTAGTTGTTTACTACATTTACATTGAGAAGTTAAAGTTCATAATATGATGACAGTTAAAAGTGGGTTCGATTCCTACTCGAGAAAATGAAATATTTACTATTTTCATTTCCTCGCTTTGGTACCAATGTTCTCGTTGAGTTCCACCACTCAAAACGCAATGCGTCCCGAATTTGGCAGAAAGTGAGAAAAGGAGTGTCTCAATGCTTAGTTCTCTCTGCCTACCATCTGCGGGATATAGCAGGAAGCTAAATAACATACATTAGATCAAAATACATTACATTATATATTGAGATTTCAAAACAATTTTTTACAGACCTTTCATCTCATTCTCGACCTCGAATTTAATTCACTTATAGAATTCTTCATCTTCTCTATCACAAATGGTTTTTCGCTTAAATCTGAATCAATTCATAGTCAACAATATTCAATAGATTTTTTAGATAACAAATAAAAATCATACGAAACATTACTTATCTTAGAAATAAAACACGCTAAGTTCTAAAAACCTAAACGCAAGAGACAGCTGTCTTAGTTTAGGCTTCTACAAGATGTTGTTCTACGACGCCCACGCGCCGGTCACCGACCCCCACCAATTAACACCAGTTAGCGTCCGGCGCGGTGGTCTTCCTATAGAACACTAAAACGAGTGTAGCTATAAACTCGCCCGACGTAGAAACTTCTATATACAGTTACGTAACATTTACATCGCACGGCGCTCTGCGCTACGACGCCAGCCGACGAACGGTAAACAAAACTTATTTAAGTTAGGTTGTTCCCGAGAAATTAGCTTATATACATACCTTCCTATAATAGATATAATGTGGAAGTTATTTTAAAAGTAATTGCAAGTAACACACGTAAGTGTTAAATGAATGGTCTAAATACCTTAGAGATTTCTGTAGGAGAATGCAAATGAGACGATTCGCACTAGCGATACCGCTCACGGCTTCGCCCGCTTGATCTACTTATATATTATTTTACTAATCTGCATAACTTATGTTTTCTAACAATAATATTATTTTAAAACCAGTATCTATATCTATATTGAAAAGTAAAGTTTCAGCAAATTCAAGCTTGCCAAAATACAATAGTGCAAACTGCATTTAAATTGATAAAGCCGTTTAAGATTAGCGTGAACAAACAAACAAATCGTTGTGTTGGATTCTATTACATCGCGAAATGTCCCTCATAACAATTTCTCTCATACATCTTCTATGTACAGACACCGATACTAACGATTTTATTATAAATATAGATTATGAGCATATAGAAAGTCCGATGTTTATTTAAAAGAACACACTGTATAAGCGTTTCTTTTAAGTAACTTTTACAGAACTTTACGGTGTTTTGATAAAATGGCGAGGGATGCTAATTTCTACAATTTTATGAGTTAGCGAGTAAAAGTACTAATAATTACAATATTATTTAATAGCTTACAAGTTTTGATAAAAATTAAATTTAATATTTCTTGTACTTAGCCGCCAACATGCAAACTACTTGCCCTATCGTAGCGAAAGGAGTAATTTATTACTATTTTTTTTTCTATTCTAAATGTAAAATAGGTAAATAATCATATATTTAGAAACCAGTCGTGGAGCAAGCGTGTGACTTCGAGGTTATGGGTTCGATGCTCACTCGAAAAAATAAAATATTTAGATTATATTTTCATTTCTTCGATCTGGTGTCGTCGTAATTCGGTGGAAAATGGGTAGCGGAGTGTCTTAACACTCTCTCTACATGCTACATGCGGGATAGAGCGTGAAACTAAAAAATAACATAAGCTGAATTTAAAAATTACAATTGAAACGTACAATCTGTAACAGAAACTAAACTAATATGAAATAATTTCATTATTTCGCTGTCACTACAAAACTTTTCAGTTCACAGCACCGTTATTGTTTTCTCGGTAATGTTATTGTTTATTCTATTTAGCTGAATCGAATTTTAACTTAATTTTAAAATAATTTTCCATTACATAGTAAAATGTACTCTATAATACACCTAAGTAGAACAATAATCATCACTAAAAAACAAAAACGATTCACATTATATTTAAAGACACCTTAATAATAATAAGCAATATAATCTGATAATTTGATAGACAGACAGACAAATAAAAATATTATTAATTCATGTTTTACTAGTTAATTTAAGCCCCCTTACATAGTTTTTCACAAGTAGATATATTCAATGTACAGACACCATTTTTTACTGTTATATTATACCTAGTATAGATTTCATTTGCTCGAGTGGGTATCGAACCCACGACCCGTCTCGTGTACAGCCATACACTTGTACCCCTACGCCACAACTAGCCTCAATAATTTTAGTAATAAAAAAATTTTGGAATAATAAGTAAAGGTTGTCGTCGTTCATTCCATTATTGCTTTTATTGGACGTCGTTAGAGTTCAGGAATCAATACAACTTTAATCCACTGTGTAACTCTTTAGAAATGTCGAGAATACTTCTAATTAAAGTATTATGTAACTTTCTAAGTTAGCGTTTAACTTAATAATAAAGTGTAAGTATAACATAAAGAAGGTATACTCGTACAAAGAATAGAGCGCGAATGTTAGCGTTAGTAAGGAATTTATTTTTAATTTGTATTCGTAATGTTTTGTTTTGCTAAGGAGAATAGGGATTGTCTTCCTTACAAACATATAATAACAAAAACTAAAATATATAATAATTCCATAGTTTAGTCGTAGCGCAGTAACACAAGCTGTTAAACGCGACAGGTTGTGTGTTCGATTCCCACTCCAGGAAATAAAATATTTAATATTTTAATTTCTCCGCTCTGGTGTCTAGGCAAAGTGTGGGACTGAATTCCACCACTAAGCACACAATATCTTCAGAATTTACACGTTTGTACCTCTTTACTACGACTGGCTTCTTAAATTTCGAAGTAAAATTACAATTACATTACACTAGCACCAATAAATCTTAATAAAGACTATTCAATACAATACCGAAGACGAGAATACCCCAACGCCTTTATCGAGAATAGATATCGATATATTTACATTTATCTGAGCACGCATCTCTTACAGGAACTCGACTCTAACCCGTGATATATAGTGATGGCTCCACAGAAATTCCTTTAAAGCGGTAAAGCGGATGGAGTGTGATTCAGGCGCGAAGTATCTCCTCAGTGAATTACGATGTTTGGTTTGTCATTACCGGCTGCTGCTCCGACTCGGGACGCGCTTCCGTCTCTATTTATATCACAGCTGGTGGAGGTGCGGCCGCAAGCGGTCGAGACCAATACATTACGTATAATATATGAATAGTAAACTCCAAGCATTAGCTTGACGTTATATTCCGCGCACCACAGAGTAGGCAGAGGAAACCTAAAGTTAAGACACTCCGTTCCCCATTTTCCGCCGATTTCTGGAGGCATTGCTTGTTTAGTGGCGGTGCTCAACGCCGCGTTTTGCCTCAATACCAGAGCGAAGAAATTAAATTATAATAAATATTTTACTTCTTCAAGTGGGGATCCATCCGATAACTATTCGTGTTTATAGTTACACACTTGTGCCCGTTGTGCACCTCAACTGGCCTTAATAGTAAAACCTAGCACGATTTATATGGATAGCAGAGTAGGCAGAGAAGATCTAGTGTCAAAACATTTCGTTCTCCTTTTCCCTCCCTTCACGTCATCGGGCTAATCAGAAACTAATGACACTTAGAATATATCATACACAACTTTTGAGTATTTTTAATTTCTAATATCCCTATCCAAGCCCTATGAAATAGCACATTGCAAAAAAAAGAATAGAAATACTAATACTGCACTAAGTGAGACAGTCGAGGAGTTCAGTACTCACGCGCGACCCAGAAATAAAAAGTTTGCTTCCCGTTTTAAAAAACTCGATCTTCAATGTTTCGATACGAATGCTGTTCATTTCAGTGACATTTTCTGCTGTGAAATATGAGAGCTAGTTTATTTTTTAATTTGAGTCTCCCGTTAGAAAGTTTTCCAGTCGACCACTGACTGCCGCTGAAAAAATATATAGTTCTGTTTTAAATTCTGCTACATCTTATCTTTCTTAAAAATTTGATTACAAAAAAATAAGAGTAATTTTAAATAACCGCTTTTATATTTAAATAAATAATATATTTAAACTTATGGTTGATATTATATCATGAAAAGCCTAATTAATTAGTTTTCATGTAAAAATACAAAAGATGAGAACAAAAGAGCGAGTTGTTTCGAATAGGAATTACACTATTGTACTTTTTGAAAGAAGAAACTTCATCAAAATAATTATTTGCAGAATTTTTACAAATGAACATACTTACAAAGATATAATTTATTATAACCAGCGTATATATAAATATAATTAAGCTATAATTACCATATTTTTTTTAATAATATGCATTAACTTCATTTCTTATGTAGCCCAATCCTCTGCGATTATTGATACACATTTTTTAGGGTTCCGTACTTTATAAGGAAAAATCGGTATGTTCATAGGATCACTTCGTGTTCGTCTGTTCGTCTATCAAGAGTATGTATTTCGAGATCGTGTACATGTATCAATTTGAAATTATTATCAAATATTCAAGTCTACATACATTTGATTCACCGCGTAATCAAAACTTATAGGTGCTTTACAATTATAAGATTTGGCAAGAAGGAATAAAGAGTAAGAGATAAGGGAAAAGGATAAAATCCAAAATGTTACGACTTATACTAGTTGTTATATAAATATTATAAGCTTAAAAATTGTACTTCCCGTTGACATACAATCCTGAAATTGGTACGGCACCCTCAGTATTTGAGTCCACAACTAATTAAAAGAAACCAAGGTTACAACATGCTAATCCTAAATATCCTAAGTAACCATATGATCAGCATCTTCACTATTAAGAGTTTCTACATACCTACTATACTACCTTCACATCACACATGCCCTTCCACCAGCCACAGTACGAGAGTACAACAGGTGAAAGAAGGCAAAGAAAAACTCTACGTGATATATTCGAATCATTACGTTTTCTTCAAAGTAAATGTGTTGATAAAGGCTACCCGCCGTCGAGCGTACATCTGCCGCATCAACACGCGTACTCGTATATACAAAATATCTCTGAACGTTTACTTGTAAACGAGCTCACGCTGTAATTACCTTTTATTACTTCGATGTAACGGCGGCGCGGATGTACGCGGGCCCCGTTATACTTGCTATTGTGAAATTACTTCAGTATTTACTTAATACAGACACAAAATAAACTAATCAAAAAATATTTATGCAGGTTCTTACTCTTTTTTTCAGAACACTTCAGATTCACAGTTTCTGTCGAGTTCTGGAGGTCTTCGCTCCAGTGAGCATCGAACCCAAATCCTTTCGCTCTTAGAGTGGCACATTTGTGCCCCTACACCACGACTGACGTCTAATAAAAAAAACTCACACAAAACTCTTAGTACCTCTCGCGAGCAGAGCTACAGGTGAAAGCTAGTACTAAGATAAAATTATAATTAAATATAACAATTAATATTATAGATATATTATAACAAATGAACAAATACATATATAATTTGAAGGCAATTCTCCGGCTGATTATTGTTCCAAATTGTACTGAAATATTCAATAATCTAAACAAGCTCACTATAATTACTAATAGTAATTATTCAGACGTGGATTAACCCTAGAGTGTATTAGGATTTAGTGGCTGATATCGTAAAATCTCACAATGTATGGAAATACATAATGAATTATCTAATAATTGCTTTGCTTAAAGTTTAAACTTAGTTTTTTTTTATTTTGCTTGAAAAATTAGAGCTTTTACATATATATCTATGTATAATGGTATGTACTAGTTCTCCAGACAAAACAAAAGTGTGAGGAAGACTTTAAATGAACAATCACATATATTTATTTATGATTCATAACAATTTTCATATTATATTTATTAACCTACCTACATACTAAATTCCATCTTTCTCCACCATTATAATAGCCAAATTTCAAATCCAAATATATCCATTTCTATAACCGATGACCAGAAAAACAAAAACAAGTGCGTTCAGACGGGCGCGCGTCGCGTCGCTTCCTTTTTCTTTGAGGACTGCCATCTATTTCGGTCCTGCTCCTTGCTCAGGCCTGCACTTTCTCCAACTATAATTACATCGTCAACACGGCGGCGCGCGCACGTGTCCACGCACTTTATGGTCTTTCATATAATCACATTTAAAATATTTATTTGATTCACAATATGTCTTTTTCCTAATAACATTTGATACTATCCAGTGCGTTGCTTGGTGAGTAATCCATGACTAATAAGCTTTACTTCTTGAGATGTAGAAATAAGTAAAAGCCGTTTGTTTTTATTTCAGGTTCTTTTTCATATATATTTTTTTCTTTCCGCCCAAATTTGAGACACTCCCTGGTGATAGGACCACCAAATTCTCTATACTACCAATGTGCAAAAACTGCGACTGTCGCGTACTACAAAGTCCTATTAGACTTGAAACGCGTCGGTTGTGGGGTCGATCCCCGTTCGATGGAATTAATTATTATTTATTTATATTTTTATTTACTTATTTGTTCTAAATAAAGATTACCTCTGTTAACGTTAAGGATATCTCAGATCGTTATTACGTAAGCGCGCGGCCACGCGAGGCGCCGTCCGTCGCTACAAATCTAGCCTAATTGCACACGTCCGTTCCACTTCTACAATTGTACATACGCCCAATTATCGTCATCATTACCCTCTTTTTTGGCCAAATATTTGACAAACCTATTTCCTGGACATAGAAACAAATGATTGTTCTAATTAGAGGAACTACAGTTTCAAATTCATCATTAACAGTTTGGTACTCTACGTTATATAAATAACAATGTTATGAAAGTTGATAATCTGGATGAACATAAATGAACTTACAGAGATTTCAGTTTGTTTCTTAGATTCAAAATGAAAAATTTTTTTCTTCAAAACAAATTTTAAGTACGAGACCGTCGTGACGGCGGGGCCCTAGCGTGTGACTGTAACGTGACGGCTGTGGGTTCGATTCCCAATCGGCGAAATTAATTATTATTTTTATAAGCGCGTTGAGTTCCACCACACAACACCCAATACCTCAAAAATTCGGCAGAAAGTGGGGAACGGAGTGTCTTCACATTAGGTTCCCCTGCCTACCCTGCTAAAAACAAATTAAATCTTTTTATATCAACACATTACTATGAAAATATAATGCAAAATACGTCGTGAATAAGCTCTGTGACCGCCATAAGTTATACCGGCGTGAGGGTGCAAAGCCAGCGGATAAGTAAGTAATACTTTTTCCTGATAATACTATTAGGAAAATCGTCGCCAGCTCCTAAGGCGTAGTTGTGGGGTGCGAGGTGTAGACCGCCACAACCACGTTTTATGGGATATCAGCGCCTAAACCTGCAAGCATTGGCTGAATGTGCTCGAGGGGACTCTTTACGACAGTAAATCCTGTTTCTAAAAGACGACACTTAACACACTGTTTCTTGGGGTCCCTCTGGTATTACAGTGATACGGTTTGTTTAGTTTATGTTTAAGACTTTTATATTTAAAGTCACTGATTAACTAACTACATTTTTTTGTGAGAAAAATAAAATTAAGAAAATGGTTTATTTTAAATAACTCATTTAAAAAACTCATTTTTATTTTTTTTACTTCACGCTGTATCCCGCACTTAGCAGGGTAAGCAGAGGGAAGTAACACCACGCTTTTCCTCGTAACCATGGCAAAATAAAAAATATTAAATATTTCTTTCCCACGAAAGGAAATCGAAAAATGCAATACAAAATTTTTTACCCACTTATGTACAATCACGGCCACAGGTAGAGAATTGCGGCGTACCCTGGACGTGCGCTTTGAATCAATCCTTTTCGGGTCTTGTAAATCTTCTGTCAGCAAAATTGGACCTAACTGTAGGTACCAATACTTAATCTCCAAACCCATTGCGTCTTACATTGCGGCTTTCAACCACAAGTAATATATCACGTGAGTTTTTCAACCATCAATGTATATGAAACAAGACGACTATATCCCGACTGGTGAAGGCAGATCCTTCGCAACATGATTACGGTATCTCGTGATCAATGAATGTGACCGGCGCTGACACGAGTCGTTCTTTTTGTAGAGCTTTTATTGCTGTTCTAAGTTTAAGCTGTAAGCGGCCGTTCTAAACGCACTTGCCAAGTGAATGTTATTGTTCTTAGCGTGATATTTACTGCTGGAGCGTATCGCTTTACGACTGGAACATTGCTACGATGTGGAGTAAAACTTTTACTTTTAATTCATTGTTTTCATTCATAGAAAGAGTGTTTGGACTAGTAGAGATATTACTCCACAGAAATGTGGTCGTTGATGAATGATATGACTCCTTTAAAATTTTGTACGGCTTGCAATGTCGCGCACAAATTCTTGAATAACACCTAACATAGTAAAATATATTAAAATCGATATTATCTTGCATGTGGCGTAAGCTGTAATAATAAATAGTAATATTTTCTTTTCCTCGCCCTGGCAACGTAACGAGTCGAAACGCGGCGTTGAGTACCGCCGGTCAACAATCAATCAATCAACAATATCGCAATGCATCCAGAACTCGGCGGAAAATTGGAACGGAATTATCTTAATGGAAATGAAGTGTTTTTACACGAGGTTCCCAGGTTCCCTCTGCCTACTGCAAGGTGTATAAAGAAAAAAAATATCACTATTAAATTTGTACAAATATATTAAGCTCAAACGGCCGATATCCTTTATAAATATCTAACATGCCTTGTTACTTTCAGTCCGACATCACACCGGCCTTTACAGAAGCTAACAACGGCTCGGTAATGATAGCATTACACGTACTCCTCGCACCCACGTCTACCTCTGAGCCCCCCACAAGTATCGAATTTAAAGGATTACCAAAAAGTAACGTGATAGCCCCCACAACGTGCTCGTTTTATGGCTAACGCCGGCAGTATAGAGTTTGGTGTATGTGAGTCGGGAACACCTATTAGTGCTTCTATTGGAGTATTAAATATCAGTAACAGAAGGGAAAAGTGACGGCTTTTGTTTATGGATTCGTTTATTTAGAGTCACTTGAAATTGTTTTTTGTTTGGGAGGTTTTTTGAATAATATTGTATTATAGGACTAAATTGACTTTTTTCACGCTGTATCCCGCATAGTCATACTAGTGTTAATACACTCCATCCCCCACTTTCCGCCGAGTTTTCAACGCATTGGTGTTGTGTTAAGTCACCGCCGCGCTTCGGTTTGATACCAGAGCGAAAAAATATAAATATTAATAAATAAAAATTCATTCTTCTGAGTAGTAATCGAATCCACAACCTAGTAACATTTAAGTGCTATAGTATTTTATCTATTTAAATTAAGAAAATTACTCCATACATCCTGGAATTGATAAATGTGTGAAACCTAAAGCAAAGTCATTGCAAATAGTTAGTTAAGTAGCAATCCCCGACGTACATAGGGTGGTACGAGACCAGCCCGGCCGGTAAGTAGCTCTTGGAAACGTAAAGTCTAACATAAAATAAAGTAAAGCCATAAAATGTTCCTCTGGAGTGTGTTCGACGCGGCGGTAACGGCACGCAATTTAGGGCTGCGAAATGAATTCTCAATTCGTAAACCAATTCATCGTCCATATTTAATTTCGTTTATTCATTTCGGAAGACATCTCCGCCGGAGCGATGAACTCTGAATATATAAGTAGGCAACTCAAACAAATTGTACCGACATTACGCATTATCGGTGGAATTATACATTGATAGAAAAGTGGGAGCGGAACGGTGTTTGTTATTTGCTCGCGGTAATCATTCGGTACACTAAACCTAGTTTGCTTTATTGCCTATTGATAGCAGCACGGTCGCGCCCACGTTCCTCTCCCCCCTACTCCCTCCACACTCCCCCCACACTTCCCCAAGGAGTACCGTCGCGCACTGCGCGTACGCTATCTAGTCATAAGATAGGACAAGGCGCCGGTTTTCTTGATTTCTAATAATTTTAATACATTTAATCGTGGCCATAAATATACTAAAGCTGTACAGTTTTTTTTTTGTTTAAAGTAGTAGTGTTTTTACGTAAATAACAGAATATAGCGACATTACTAATCCTATCATGAGCTTTTAGTATAAAAATAGCAAAATCCCATTCCATATCTTTAAAAAGTATAACACTTATCTGGTAAGGTAACAATACCCTCTTATCTTACGTTTCCTGAATCTAGTATTTGCAGTGGAAAGTCACGGCCGGGCGTTAGCTCAGGAGTCAGGATGTTTGCGAAGCACTCGACGTAGCGCCGCCATCAGCTACGATAACACGCGCCTCGAGAGCCTCGCGCCACCGAAAATGGATAATATTTTTATAAGGCGATCCCTTTTTAAAATTCAATCGAAGGAATAAAATTGCCAATAATATTATTTTTTATAAATATTATTTGCTCTACATTGACTTTCAATGAAAAATGTTAAATTAGCCTATTTTACAAATGTTAAATTAGCCTATTTTACTTGAGGCCAGTCGTGGCACAGGGGTACAAGAGAGCGACTGTAAAACCAATAGATCGTTGGTTTGATTCCCACTCGATGAAAAGAAATATTTATTATATTGTCTCAATTACATTTCTTTGCTCTGTTAACATTGTACGGGTGAAAGATAAAAACAATTATAGACCTGAAATCATCTGAAGAATTGGATGGGCGTTTTTAGTCCCCCTACAAAACTTAGCACAATATTAAAACGTAAAATATAATACCACAAAATTCCAAGGTCCAATAAAAATCCTAGGTACTTTAAAATATCAATAATAAAAACAATAACAATGAAACATGTTTTTTTTTTATCTTATCAGATATTCATTTATCTAATAAATTAATTATGGCGAACATAAGAAATATTGTATTTTGAAATGTTATTTATTTATTTCTCTTAAAAAAAACCTCCACACGATATCAGTGGACGTAACTTAACGACATATACAAAGTTTAATAAAATATAAGAAAGCTAAATTATAATATTCTTAAAGCTTAAAACAATAAATATACAAATTGGTAATATTTATAACGTTATTAATATAGATCAAATATGCATACAAGGCGATAACGCACGTTGAATCACCTTCACGTCACGTCGTCACGTCCACGTGTGGGATGACTAACGGTAAGTCAGCAAAGAAAACACTGATAGTGAGTTATTATAAAATTTCCTTTGTTGTTACTTAGAATTTCCTATAACACTCTACTATATAGATGATAAGATAAAATTAATACATATTTCTGCTTACAATTTAGTTTTAAATTTTAGCTTATATTCCACATAAAGCTGGATAGGCAGAGAAAACCTAGTGTTAAGACACTCTATTGGTGCCTTGGGGCACTGCCGAATATATCTAAAAACTTTGCATGTAAAGTCGCGGACCTCAACGCGGTTCTTCTCTTATTATCAAAGCAATTACTTAAACAAGATAAAACAATTAATTTGCAGCACACATGACCTCATGTATTGTAGTTTATCTAAAAATTCTTATTCTAATTCTTATTTTACTTACCTATAGTTCCTATAATAGGAATACTTAGTGATAAGCTAAGATAACATTAAAATTTCAAATATATCTATATATATAAAATCGAAAGGTCACTCACTCATCACGAAATCTCAGAAACTACAAGTGCTAGGAATCTCAAATTTTGCATAGGAGTTACTTATAGGACGTAGGTGCTCGCTAAGATGGGAATTTGCAATATTCGACTTCTAAAGGGTGGTTTTTGGGGTTGAAAGTTTGTATGAAACTTCGTTACTACAAATGCTGCGCTACGCTAGGAGTCTCAAATTTTGCATGGACGTCACTTATAGGACGTAGGTACTCATGGAGATAGAAATTAATAATAATGTAGTTCACGCAGGCGAAGCCGCGGGCGAGCCGCTAGTACATATATAAAATTCAAATGAAGTGGTTGTATACGCCTCGCAGATGTTGCCGGCGGCGCGGATGCGGCAGACAGCACCTGAGACGAGGTGAGCGTGGGAACTGCGCCTACCAGCTGCCGCCTGTCGACTGCCGCTCTACAATTCTACCTGCTGTCTCTATAGCGGATCTCTAACAGATAACAGCCTTGCAGTTATTTTTATTTCTCGCGTTTAGCAGCGTTGGCGGGGGGAACCTGGGAACCTAGAATTAAGACACTGCGTTCTCATTAAGACTACGTTACGTCCGTTCCCCACTTTCCGCCTATTCTGGAGACATTGTGTGTTGGAATGCTGGAAGTTGCGCTTTGCCCCGTTACCAGAGCCGAGAAATGGAAATAATAAATATTTAATTTCATTAAGTGAGAATCGAACCCACAACTTTCTGAACCCCTTTGTAAGCCTACGCCACGACTGGCCTCAATTATATACCTTTTACTTACATACAAGTATTTACTCATCCTTATTCAAATAAAATCTTGCAAAATTCAATATCTTTAGATTTTTTCAGTGCCATTACGTTTCTCTAATCGACGCAAAAATTGTCTGGATTTTTTGCGGTTCGTAATAAAAGATCTTGTCCCAATAATAAAACACGAAAATTTCAGGAGGGAGATCTTAATAACGAAGAATGGAAGGGTTCGTGAAAGCAATAAATTAACTCGGCTATCTTCCTGAGCTCAAGTGCGTGATAAAGGTTGGAGGAAAACGTCCGAAATTTCCTCAAAACCACGGGTCAAAGGAATACTCCTTTAAAGTAGCTTTTAATGGAGACGAGGTTTTATATTCAGGCCAGTTGTGGCTCAGAAACCACGACAGCTTGTGGGTTCGGTTCCTACTAAAAAAAAAGAAATATGTCATATTTTCATTTTCTCGTTCTCATGACGAGACATAACGCAGCGTTGGGTTCTGCCTCTCAACATACATGTGTATATCTCAGCTGCACACTATATGCCGCACACCAGAGTAGGTAGGAGAACCTAGTGTTACGACACTCCTTTTCCCATTTCCTGCCCAATTCTAAAGACATTGCGCGTTGATAGGCGGAACGCAACGCCGCGTTGTGCCTCGACACCGAAACGAAGAAATGAAAATATATATTTAAATAAATAATTTATTTCCTCAAATGGGAGTCGAACCCACTACCAGTCGCGCCTACAGCCACACACTTGTGCTCATCACCACGACTGGCCTCGACTATACCTAAAAAATATAAAAATATTGTATCTCGTATACAAAAGGCTCGTGTTACATCTGCTAATGCACGAGCACAACGGAAACGTGAAGCAATGACACATTAAAGATATCAGATTAAATGGAACATTTATCACGGCTCATTTCATGATCGATTAAGTTTACATTACGATTTATAAAAAAAATAAACCTAACGTTTAGACGTATATTGGATAAACAGACCTTTCGTAAGTAAAAGTTTCGTAACTAGCCGTGCTCAAATTGAAAATATTTTAGATCAATTTTTAATGTATGAAAATTAAACTACTCTTTCCCACCTTCACCCTGTATCCCGCATATAGCAGGGAAGCCAGAGGGACCCTATGCTAAGACACCCAGTTCTCCATTTTCCGTAGAAATTACGAGGCATTACATGTTTAATGACGTAACTCAACGCCGCGCTCTGCCTTAGTATCATACTACTGGATGTTTATGCACCCTGACGAGTGTGAACGCAATGAAACGACACTTTAAGTATGTATGCAAAAAGCAGTGTCATGAACTCATGAGTACGTACGAGTAAAAAGTAAAGTCCAAATCTGCCATAGCGTTTGTTTGTAAGTCGTCCGGCCGCGGGATCGAGAGCAGTGAGCTGGAAAAAGGCACCGGCCCGTGTCGAAACTGTCCAATCTCTGGTGTCCTCGAGGCTGCAGCCCCGGCTATAAATACCTGACAGAAAATACTTATTACTTACTAAACTCTACCTTCCTTTAAGTTTTTCAATATCAAGTTACCTGTAAAATTTGATTCGTTTCATTTTTATGCTCATCATAAACCTACTTTTAAAAGAAATTTGTACTTAGTTTTTTGACACTATATGCTTAAAACATATTTTTCAAAATAATATGCAAATTTTGTTATCTTATTTCATTGGCAACTCTTAAAGCCAGTTCTCGGCGACGAGGTTTCGTCACACACAGGTATCAGTATTGGGTAAGTTGGCGACTACTCCCACTCGCTCCCACCTGCGAGCCTTCGACATATTGCAGCGAGTGCCATTGAGACCATTCACAGCGACTCTATGTTTTATTTCTTGAATTTCTAGTATTTCTGGTTACCGTCCTACGACCTACTCACTGTTGACTGTGCTCTCCATTCAGCACACGCCAACTTAAATGTGAATGTGTATTCGTACACATAACAAGTATAAAAGAAAATGTAACTTTATAGAGTTGCTAGTGGTAATTCTAAAGATATCGGTCATACATTAGAGGCATTACATTTTAAAAAACTTTTTTGCGTAAGAAGTAAGTCTAAGTATATATTATTTTATTTACACAAACTAAGCTTTGGAGCGAAGAACATTTCAGGCATCATAATTCTTTACTAGGACTCTACTTTTACAACTTAACCTAACTACTACCTTACATTCAACTTGGGTAGTTAAATAGTGAAAAGTTCACTAAAGTCTCAGTATAAGCTTGCTAGTACAGTCAAGTACAGAAATACATATACTTTTCAAGTATGCTATAGGCTTCCTTGAAATATGTGTATCGAATGTAAGCACGGCGATGCAATTTGCCTTTCACAAAAGTGCACCGTGCAGTGTGCCGACTGTGCGGGCACGGAGCAGCGTGCTCGCGTCTCGAGAGCGGGCAACAACCAAGTTTATAGGGCAAGCTGCGGGGCACCCTCCCCTCCCTGCCCTACACCCGCTCGCCCCCTCGCCAGTGCCCCCGCACCCCGCGCCTCCGCCGGTGCAGGCCAGTCAGCCGGCGTGCGCCCTGAGTGTTATACGTGCCGTACGAGGCTTCCCTCTCGACCAACCTCCCCGCACCCCGCACGCCGCCTCTACACGCGCGCGGTCTGTCTCTCGATCGCGCTCAGTACTTGTGAAAACTTCCCAACTTGGAATTGTTCAATAAGTGTGGAGTGGATCGTGGTGAAACATAAAAGTGTATTGTTGTAAAGTGGCCGAACGGCAACTCAGGCCGGTTTGAGGCGAGTGCCTGCCGCCTGCCGCCTGCCGCCTGCCCTCGCCGTGCTTTCTAAACGATCCCGAGCGGCGGCTCAGCCTGAATTCGCTTTAAACGGATATTTAAAGTGAATTATTAATCTGGCTTCGTTCAGGTGAGCGTTCCGGAGGACTGCCCGAGATACTCGTAGGATGTAAATATAACATGAGCTCGAACACACCGGCTCAGTGCTTTGACACTTTAGATTTAACGGCTTCTACACAAATGACTCATGTTGCTAGCTTTAAAAAAGTCAAAACAAAATATAACACGCTCACGTGCTGGTAGAGCACTTTGCCAATAGACCATCCTACTATCTTATAGAAATATGGCCATAAAATTTTATGGGGTTTTCAGAATATAACACGTGCGTTTGACAATCATTTCTGCCAAATTAAAATTTGCCTAAAAATTATGGTAGTGGTAGCGCTCTCTATCGACTCTACCTAATACAATGAAATGACTCAGACAAATGACAATATAATTTAATAGTAACATGTATGAAATTCATCAAACAAATATTATATTTACATTTTAGAAAACATATTTTTATGTTATCCAAAAAGTATTTTTTTCATAAGTGTGGAATAACACTTAAAAAATGTAAAAAAATACATATTTATTAAGTAAAAATTCGTTAATTCTGGAAAAACATCCTTTCATATTTAAATATACATAAATTAAGTACATCCCGATAAATATACTATCGAAATAACTCATAATTAAAATTAAATCAGCTTCACGCTGTATCCCGCACGTAGCAGGGTAGGCAGAGGGAACATAGTGTTGACACACTCCGTTCCCCACTTTCCGCCGAATTCTGGAGACATTGCGTATTGAGTGACGGAACCTAACGCCGCGACTTTTGCCTCGACACCAGAGCGAAGAAAAGAAAATATAAACGTAAATAAATATTTCACTTCCTCGAGTGGGGATCGAACCCACAACCGTCGCGTTACAGTCACATCCTTGTGCCGCTGCGCCATGACGGCCTCATAATTGTTCAAAATATCAAACTAAAATAAGTGATTTCCAGAAAAACATCGCATTAAGTAGAGTCATCAGTGTAGGTGTAAACAGGAATCACCTATATACTCGTAGATTTATATCAATTCAAAATATCTATTGACCAAATCAGTTTTGTATACAAAATTGCAACAATAAAATAGCTTTTGTAAGTCTATACAGTAAGTCTATACTAAATACAACTAAACGATCCATAAAAGAACGACCATTTAATTTTTTAATTGCTTCGAATTCAACGTATTCGACGTCCATTGATTTCATTCGCTGAACCTGCCTATTTGTCGAATGAATTAAAAGCAAACAGCAGTGAATAGACACTCTACGATGGATTACAGCAGTGAGTTATAGAACCAGCAGAACCAATCGCTAAGCAAGAACTTATATGTGGTGTAAACTGAAGTCGGTTACGAATGGAATCCATTTAGTAATTGTACTCCACTGACTGTGTCAGCGAAACAGTTTATTTTTAATTGTATGAGAACTCTTTGAATATCGTAAACGCCTAAGTAATTTATTTGATATTACATACTCGACTCTGGAATTCAAAAGTTATTGTCGGCACACTCATTCACTTTTGGCATACATATTATGGACATAAAAATGTCTTCTAAAAATATATGAATCATCGACTTTCCAAGATATCAAATAAAGATTAATCATAGAAGTAAAACTACCTGATTAAAGACATCGAAATAGTAGTGCATATTTTAAAAATAAAAAAGGAGAAATTCATATATTTTGAATGCAAAATTTTTATTGGTAGCCAATTATTTAAGACGAAAAAAAAAGAAACAATTATATAGAAGAGCATAAAAAGCCCAAAGTATTTTCACAAACAGGAAAGTTATTTACAAGATTCTCATACTCTACTATTGTAATTGACACTTTTAACAAGATCGACCTCTGCTAATAGCTCACAATGTGACGGCACTGGGGTGACGGCATCTGCTCAGATGCTAATTTACTTTTGTTAGGTCTTCTTCTTCTTCCTGGCTAATCCCGGCTATTGCCAGGGTCTGCCCTCCTACTCAACCTACTCCACTTTGCACAGTCTTTTGCGTAACGTTGCTTTTGTAAGATATTAGCTATAAAAGACTAACAGAACCAAAAAACTAAAATGGACCTTAGATTATTATCATTTCTAAAACGGATTTATAACTAGGAATTTCGATCCTTTGAAAATGTTACCTACCTGCCCATACTTACCTGATGGCCAAAATATTCCGCACATTGCAGGGTAGGCAGAGGGAACCCAGTGTTATGACACTCCGTTTCTTACTTTTAGCCGAATTCTGGAGGCATTGTGTGTTAGTGACGGAATTCATGAATATCAATTATCACATTTCTTTTTTTTTTATAATGTATGAAAAGTAGGTCTTTCCTAAGCGTCTACTACCGTCCGCCCGTCTTATCAAACTTACCAGCTAAACACCGATAAGATACTGCTCGGATTACAATGAGGTCACTGGCTTTAAGAACTCCAGTCGTGGAATAGATTAAAGACTAATTATTGTTATTATAAAAATTTAGATTTCTCATATTATAGAATTACTTTTTTCAATTGTTGTGTTTGCGAAAAATGGGTTTTAAAGATATTTATTGTGAAATTTATAAAATTTTCCTTTCTGGAAAATAAATCTCTTTTGTATTATTTTAGATTTTTAGAAAGACGAGTTTGGTGTTGAATTAGTTTCTTAAATGTCATACGAGTATACACACAGGGTAGCAAGTATAACAAGGCCCTGAATAATTTACATTTAGACTTACAGGCTGATCTACAGATTATAGAAATAGAAATTTGGGATAAAAAATATATATAACAAAAACCAATTACAACTATACTTTATAAATCAGATTAAAATATGCTAAAATTGTTGTATTTAAACTGCACCTATAACAAAAGTCCTGAGAATATAATACACAAAAAAAACTTAACACTAAAGTCCAAAAAAAATCTGCAATATATTATTTAGTTAATCACGGTTCGCTCCAGGAAATGGTTATTCGATAATAACCGAGAATCCCGCAGGGTGCCGCGCTCCACACAGGGCAGCCGTAGCAGTGCGCCCGGTCGGCCGACACATAAATAACGTTCGGTAAAAAGTGCCCCTTCATTAGACACCATATGGTATTTGAGTGAAACAGCTGTACGAAAACAGACCGTTACCGTAGATCTCAGATACTATCAAGTTCAAAAAATTATTTTTTTTTTTTATTTACGCTAAGGGAACCTGGAAACTCTTAAGATTGTCCTGTACTCCATTTTCTGCGAATTCTGGAGGCGATAGTGTTACAATTACTTTAAAATAAAAACTTTATAGTTTTAAGTGGCAATTCATTTAATTCTACGAATCTGAATATCTAGCCACTCTACATAATAAAGTGATAAACTATTGCTATCATAATTTGTCGTATTGGAGAAGGATAACAAGGAAAAGCTCACAAGAAAACAAATTTAACTTTAAAAAGATATTTAAATTACCATTTGAGGGCTACATTTTCTTTAGAAACTGTATCACAATGTGTCATAAGGTACCATTTTCAAAGAACCCAGCTCGTCACCAACACGCCGCATCGAAAATACAATTACCGGGATAAATAAGATCCATCCCACAGATGGGACGCTCCACCCTTCAACAGCACTATTAATTATTGACCCCATTTGTTTAGTATATATATAAATATAGTCAATCCACAGATTTTTGCCTTATTTACTAGAGAAAGAAAGTTCAAATATGTTATTCTGAAATTGAAACATGTTCGCGGCTTCGCCCGCTTGAACTAAATAATTATAAAGTAATAAATTTGTTTTCTAATTATAATCTCATTTTAAAAACAATATCTTTACCTATATTGCAAAAGTAAAGTTTCCTTTTGCACTTTGACTCGACAACAAAAAATATAAATTTAAATAAATATTCAAATTTCTCGAGTGGGGATCGAACCCACAACCAGTCGCGTTTACAGTCACACTTTGTGCCCCTGCGCCACAACTGGCCTCAAAATCCCTTTATTTTTTTAAAAACCTATTGAAATAAAATTACGGTATTAAATACCACCACAAAAATTTTCTTGTATATCTTCCGTCGAATCGATTTTCCAATTTCACTATAAATATAGATCTAGATAGTTGTACGTAGTAGTCGATAATGAACGACATAGCGATCTTCGCTCAGCGCCTCTAGAAGCAGAACCAAATGAGTGGAATTAAATTACTTGTCGCGAATAAAAGTCCATCATTGTTTTAATAAGTAACAATTGAAATACCGTCGGGACAGTTACTGTGATACTGCGAAACGAACGTAATTGCTAAGTAAACACATATAGGATGAGGCCAGTCGTGGTTCAGGGGGCTCTATTGTGGGTTCGATCCCCATCCTCAATTACATATTTTCATTTCTTTGCTCTGGTGTAGAGAGAGGTAAAGCGCGGCATTTAGTTCCACCACTTAACACGCAAAGCCTCAACATTTTGGCAGAAAATGGGGAACGTATTCTTAACACTAGGTTCCCTCTGCCTGCAGACGTCTTAACCTAGCCCTCTGCCTACCCTGCCCACAGCGTGACGCTAAAAACATACAGTTATTAGAACGTTGAAGTCGGAATGTTATTCATTATAAAAACTGAAGTAATTTAATTCAAGCTTGCCTTCTCGGAATAAGCGCGTATGAACGGTATCATGGCCATTACGAACGAAAACTCCGCAAAGAAAATACTGGAAACATTCACATCAAAGAGAAATGCCACAAAAGCGTGCAACCCTCGCGTGAAATATTTAAATATCATAGACAACCCACATTTAGCAGAATGCACCTGTTTATTTTACATTTTGAACAAACATCAAGTAAATTAATAAAATTACTTCAATTCAGTAAAAGCTGATGAAAGCCGAATTCGCCGAATTCTGGTTCGCCGAATTCGTCATGATTTTTCTACTTATCAGAGTTTACCTTAGTTTACCAGAGCGAGGAAATGAAAATATTAAATATTTAATTGCCTCAAGTGGGAATCGAACCCATAACATGTGGCGTGGACTGAAAATTAGTGGCATGTAATGGTGGGTGACGGGAAACGTAGTAGCAACTAATTCTTACTAATAATTTATGTATTCTTAAAAAATAAACTTTCAATTACCATCGAGGTGCGATATGTTGGCGACCGATTGAAAGCGCAGTGGTTCTAGGTTTGATATCGGATAACGGATGGGTGGATAGTTTTTTTTTCTTGACAGGTTATAAAGAGATTTCTAACATTTGATTTAAATAAAAAAATACTTTTAACTAGTGTCGTTTTCTATATTTTCATAATTTGAGGTAAACTACAGACTTAGATGATCTACTGGTTGTTTTTGAACTCAGAGCAGTGCCTGGGACTTGCGAATACAGGTGAAGGCTTCAGGGGCCCTTTTATCAAAATATCAAAACATTAACACCTTTCGCCTTCACCGCTCCACGCCAATAACAAATTTCCTTTGAGAAAGTTTTAAACATTTAAAAATATGACTGCCTATTTTCATAGAAACAATGGTCATGCTATGGTATATTACAGAGAAGTAAGACACACCTATATTATTATCTATCAATAAATATAGCAAGCTAACAGTTATGCAAATTATCTACTATTATTTAATTATCCCAAACCGATCGAACTGACATAAATGTACGATATCTTTATCTGTTTTTCTATATATTAGGTATGTATAAGATAATTTTGTAGAGAGAGAAAAATAATTATCAACAAAAGGTCTAAAAGCTTTTATTTTCATAATTTAAATATAGTTTAAGGTATTTTGGAGCCATTTTTCTGAATATATGTCATCAACTTACAAAGAAATGTAATAGAGCATGTATCGCTAAAGAGAACCTTCAGTCCAACTATAAGTAACATCATACACTAGCAGCAGCGTGAAGGCCATTCTTATAGAAATCAATGAATTCTCACAACAATCAGTATTCGGAGCAACAGATGTTTGTAGCGACATGCCAGCGCTGAGCAGACAAGTTGATCTTCAAGTCAGCCCCCGTCCCCCTTCCCTCGTACTGGCTGTTGGCCCCACGAGACCCCTGCCCCCCTCTAGTCCCCCCTGGCCCCCACGCCGCTCCCCTCGCATTCCACCGCGGCCCTGCGCGGGCGCCGCCTCGTGTCGTAAGCTCTCTAAGTTCTACCAACAAACAAACGTTACTCTCTTCTCGATCGTTCCTTATCTAGATTACCTGTCACTTGGAGCTTTTACCGAATAATTAATTAACTTATACCATTTATATAAATATAGTATGTTTAGTTAAGAAAATGTAAGGAAATATCAACGACCAAATATGGCGTCTACTATCGCAAGTTTATATGCAAACAAACGCACGAGGTAATACTTTCTGCTTAATGAATGTGCGGAACTTTAGCGCTTTGTCCTCGTCACGTCGCGTTGCCTAGCTCATTCAGTCTAGTTGTAACTTATGAAATTATAATATCTAAAGTCTAATTAAATTTCCATTTGGAATTTTTTATATTATTATTTTAATGCTAGTTGAACGATGCATATAATATTTTAAGGATGAATTAAATATATTTATAAAAACGTGTCGCCTCGTATTATGTATTTATTATTCAATCAAGTGATATTACCAGTGAAGCCAGTTGTAACCTAGGCACAAATGCCCTGACGATGTAGAGGCAAAACGCGGCGTTGAATTCCGCCACTCAATATGCAAGGACTCCAGAATTCGGCGGAAAATGGGGAACGGAGTGTCTTTACACTAAGTTCCCTCCACCTACCCTAACACCCGTAACACTAAAAATAATTTAGGGAAATAAATTCATCAAGACGTACTTCCTTCGTACCTGCCCGCCTTTACACAATATCTGTGAGATATCGAGAGACGTAACGGTCGCGGTCGCGGAGTTTATCTCGGCAACATGAATCAGTGGGCCACTTAGCGCATATCTCTATACGCGGTGCGAAGGTTAGGCCGATGACCGGCGCCCGCCGCCGGCCGCTGCTGACATCACTATTTAACTATTCTTTATTTTACCTTCTATAGTATACTATATCTACGTCAATATTCTATTATAAACTGTGTTATGATTATCTAAATCTAAGTTAGAGGCCAGTCGTGACGCAGGTGCGCGTGCGACTGTAAGCGTGAAAGGTTTTGGGTTCGATTCTCACTTGGGGGAACGAGTTATTGTATTAAAATTTTTTTACCTTGCTCTGGTAATGAGGCTAAAAGCGACGAGTTCTGCCAACCCTCCAAACGCGGCTTTACTCTCCTAAACTTAGTTTTATATTACATCCAAAAGATAATATGAAAAAATACACAAATGATGTCTTTTCTAATATAATATAAATTGTTTTACTTGTTAGGTCTATAAAATCGGTCTAGCTAGATCTAGTCGGCAATCTGCAATCCAGGTATTCTATGCAATACCTGTATATATAGAATGCCTGTAAAAATCTGCGTGAAATGCAAGAAAGTAAACAAGTCGCAACACGTTTATTACCTGCCTGCGCACACGACCTCCCCTTCCTTGATCTCGAGTAATACATAACGTTGGGTACACTCAATATACAATGCCTAAAGAATTTATCGGAATGTGGGGAACGGTGTGTCTTAACAGTAGGTTCCCAGATTCCCTCTGCCTACATTCATCTGTACGACATATGGCGTGAAGCTAAAAAGATATATAAATTAATTTAACAAAAATTAGCACTTCTCCTCACTACTACTAAATACACTCTGTCTTATCTAAACATGTTTTTCTTCTAAGTAATCACTAAAAATCACATCAAATATGAGAACCTATTACTCGTGTATATCGTAGAAAATTTTATAATTAAAGATTATTTAAAAAATACATAAAATATAAATTTTCTGTTTAAATGTAATTTCTCGACGTTTAACTTCCAAGTATTTTCAAAGTTTGTAATTTCGTAGAGCGCTCTAGGCAGTGCCCGACCGCCCGCCCACGCGGTGCGCGCTGTGCACTGTGGCGGCACTGACTCTATTTTGAATTTAACTTTTAAGTTTTAATAGTTATAGTATATATAAGAACGCCGAGCGGCCTGCCCAGTGCCATAAGGATGTGAGCGTAAACGAGACGGGAGCGGGTTCGATTCCCACTCGGGAGAATTAATTATTACTTATTAATATTTTCGTTTTAACACTAGGTTCCCTCTAGCTACCCTGCTGGGAGCGGGATACAGCGTGAAGCTGATATATTTACAACTAAAACTTCCAATATAGTTACTGCGCGTTAACATAACAAACAAAGAATAGATTCAAATGTTTATATAAAAATAATCTTGTTTGTATAAAAAATAAAACAAAGGCAGTGTATATGTGGAACTAGGCTAGAAGCGTTCGGCGATCACTAAAACATCGGCGGCGCGATCTTTGAAGCGTAAACATGAACAATGCGTCGAGCGCCCGAGCGGCGTGCGCGTGCGCATGACTCACACCGCGCGGTGACGTCACTCGACTTCCTAACAAAAACCGTTCAGGCAGGTTACTTACTGGCTATAAGTAACCAGTTAACAACTGTTTGTTATACTTAAAATTATATCGACTACGAAAGTAACAGAAAGCTCGAAAAGTTTTAGCCCAATTAACTTTTAGGAGTTACTATTATTGAGTAACCGCTCTAAAATCATTACAAACCACGGCGTTAAGCTCAATACACAATATGTTTATAATTTGCCAGTGCTTTGAGAACGGAATGTCTTAAAACTAAATTCACTCTGTATGCGGGACACAGCGAGCAAGCTAAAAATATTCAGTAGGTACTTATTGTAAAAAATAAAATAAATAAATAAAAAAGCCCTATATGAAGCCATATTATTTAATAATTTTCAATTTAGTTTCTGCTCTAATAATTTTACGATTGAACGTTAGCTTACTATAAAGCGAAGTTTCCCAGTTGCTTTTACTAAACGACAGTACTTATGAATAATCAAAGCTGGCTTCTCTAAGAGAGAGTAATAGATTAATATGTATGCACATAGTAGGTAGTTAGGTACCCCTGCAGCTGACGACTCTTACATAATACAACTCTAGGAATCTATATAATACTAGCGGACGCGCGCAGCTTCGCTTGCGTAGTTAAGGGTGAATTCTAATAACCCATGAAACATGTGTTCAATGAAACATTTTTAAGAGTTTCAAATTTTATAAAAAATCGGTGGCGATTTAAGAATTTTCCCATACAAACTTTCAACCCCTTATTTGCACCCTTAGGGGGTGAATTCTGGAAAACCATGAAACATATGTTCAATTATATACGTTTAAGAGTCTGAATTTCAAATTTTATAAAAATTGGTGACTATTTAACAAAAACCTATACAAACTTTCAACCCCTTAATTGCACCCTTAGGGAGAGAATTCTAGAAAACGATGAAACACGTGTTCAATTAAATACTTTTAAAAATCTAAATTTCAAATTTTATAAAAATCGGTGCCGATTTAATTTTTTTTCCATACAAACTTTGAACCCATATTTCACCCCTTTAGGGTTAAAATTTTTCAAAATCCCTTCTTAGTGGATGTCCAGATTACAAAAGCAAACTTTTGTCTAAATTTAACGTTTCTACCATCAGCGGTTACGGCTGTGCGTGCGTCTTACCTCAGTCAGTGAGGACAAGTCCTTTTATATATATAGATTATCTATGGAATGGAGACAGAGGGAATCTGGGAACCTAGTGTTGAGATACTCTATTCCCATTTCCCGCCGTATTCTAGAGGCACTGCGTGATGAATGAACGGAACTCAACGCCGCGCTTTTGCCTCGTTACCAGAGCAAGAAAATGAAATAAAAACATTAAATATCTCATTTCCTTGAGTAAGAATCGAACCCACAATCTGTCGCGTTATTAGTTGCACGACTCAACTAAATGGCGCAAATACTTAACTAAACTAAAATAATTTTCGTAGAGGCAAAATTAAAGACATTTTCAATATTTGAACACTATATTTATGGCTAGATTTTGCTTGGTTATTTTTATTTAAAAGTTAAATAAACAAAAAACCTTTACATTATTTATCAACATAAAAATAACATCTCTTCTAAGAAGAGTGCAGTTTACGACAGAAATCAACAAGACAGCCGACAGGTATAACAATAGCCTCGCTACCTGCTCACCTCACTGCTCGTGGCTGCCCGCAGTAACGTGCTCGCATTACAGTTAATCCCGCGAATATAAAGGTACCAGCTTTGAAAAGACTTCCTCTCCATACAATCTCAGACGAGAGTGCAGACGGACGAGACGCGCTCTCATTGTTGGAACTACGCAATCGTATTCACTTTACTCTTGAGCACTTATATTTTCATGAAGATGTATTTTGGATTCGTCTCAGTTTCGTCTTTGTCGAGTAGGCTTAATGGCTACCGTTGAATCAGTGTTGAATCAGTATATTTTTTTTTCAAGTAGCCTATTGTTCAGACACTTCATTCTCCACTTTTCGCCGTATTCTAGAGGCAATGGCCAAATATACGCTATTGTAATGTTTGATTCAATAATAGAATGTTGTATGAATTAAATATTCCACGTTGAGTAGCGGAACTCAACGACCGGCATTTGTCTTGTTGTCAGAGCGAAGAAATGAAAATCGAATCCACAACCGATGCGTTACAGTCTTGTGCCCCAGCGCCACAACGGCCTCTCAACACGCAATGCCTCGAAATAGTCGGAAACGGAGTGTCTTAACACTAGGTTCCCTCCGTCTACCCTGAGTGAAACTGATTTAATTTTCAATATTTTTTTTATGAATCAGTAGTCATGTAGAAAATTTACATTCACTCTAATTGACTTTAGTCAGTTACAAAATATAATAGTAGGTATGTTTTAATACTGAGAACTATATTTTTTATGATTTTTTTGTTTGTGTGTTTAGAGTGAACGCGGGGAACAAGGTGCACTGCGCGAGCGCCCTCGACTACTCCTTCACGTCCTACACATGAGGTACACATTATAATTTTCACATACTAGGTATATACATTATATATCTTTATACGTGTCGGTTAAATTTATATTTACATAAACTTGAAAAATCCTCAAAATATAAAAACATCTCTTTACAGTTGAAGAAGTTACCATTCTGCTATTCTGATATCTATTAGCTCCAGCATGGGCGTAGAACACTTACGCCCATAGTTTTATATAGTCCTCTAAATTATAGCGTCAATAATTAATATACTCTCTAAATACTACAAATATTTATAATATTTATGATCAATAACTATTTTTTGTTAAGTTTCATAATGACTTTATATAGTAAATACTTATCTTGCAGAAGACAAGAGTGGCTATGGAAAGCGCGCGCGCGCTGCTGGTGCTGGCAGTGCTGTGCGGCGTGCGCGGCGCCGGGCCCGGTCCGCCTGCCTCGGCCCAGGCGGGACTGCAGTTCGAACATACACTCTACAACGTGAGCATACCTGAAAACAGCCCGCCTCGAAGCTACGCCGTGCAGCCGCCTGCTGCCGACCCTCTGGGCCTACGATTACCGGCGCCCGACACTCGCATCCGTTACCGGATCAAACATGGCGATCGAGACAAATTTTTTAAAGCAGAAGAACGTGTGATTGGTGATTTTTGTTTCCTTTCTATAAGAACACGCACCGGCCATTCCGATGTGCTCAATAGAGAAAGAAAGGATAACTATAGACTAGAAATTAAAGCGACGGCGCAGCTTCCAAACGGACGTCAACTTGAGGCTGATACAGTAGTAGCAGTAGAGATCACGGACGAGAACGATCTTAGCCCACTATTTTATCCAACTGAATACGAAGCAGTTGTGCCAGAAGATGCACCATTACATTCAAGTATCGTGCGTGTGTCAGCCGAGGATGCTGATATAGGTATAAATGGAGAAATCTACTACAGCTTAGCGGAAGCGACCGATCGTTTTGCGGTACATCCTACTAGCGGGGTAGTCACAGTCACTCGTGCCTTATCAATAGCCGAGAGCTCTCGCTATGTTATTACTATATTGGCACATGATCGTGCTTCCCTGATTTCGAAAGGTGAAAGTGCACCAGCAGCTCGTGCCTCCGTAGTAGTCCGTGTAATTCAAGCAAACCTTCATGCTCCTGAGCTAAGAGTTAGACATTTACCTGAATTGATTGAGAACTCTACGGCAGAAATATATGCTATTGTTGAAGTTACAGATCGTGACTCAGGGGAAAATGGACACATTATTGGACTCGAAGTTGTTGATGGCGATCCCGATGGTCATTTTCGTGTAAGAAACTCAGTTCAATCAGGAGAGTATGATATAGTAGTACACGCTCTTCTTGACCGAGAAGGCGCACCGCACGGGTACAACCTTACATTACGTGCCATGGATGCAGGAAAACCTCCTCGTTCTTCCTATTTAACATTACCAGTTATGTTGACGGATACTAATGATAATACTCCAATATTTAGCCATGAAATTTACGAAGCAAGTATTTCTGAAACTGCACCACCAAACACTCCAGTAATACGTCTTAAAGTGAGTGATCGGGATGAGGGAAAGAATGCCAGGGTGTACATTGAAATAGTGGGTGGTAATGAAGGGGGAGAATTTATAGTTAATCCAGACACCGGAGTCCTTTACACCGCAGTGGCGTTGAACGCTGAAGAAAAGTCTTTATATACACTTACAGTATCTGCTATTGACCAGGGTAATGCGGGAACACGTAAACAATCCTCTGCAAAGGTAAAAATCGCTATAGTTGATGCTAATGATAATGATCCTGTATTTGAAAGAGAACAAATAGATGTAACATTGCCTGAAAACGGCCCAACTGGAGCAGTTGTAGCTCGAGTAGTAGCCCGTGATGCAGACTCCGGAGAGAACGCATATATATCATATAGTATTGCTAACCTACAGCCAGTTCCTTTTGATGTAGATCATTTTTCAGGAGCCGTGAGAACTACACGGCTGCTTGATTATGAAAGTATGCGTAGAGAATATGTATTACAAATACGTGCTAGTGATTGGGGGATCCCTTATCGACGTCAAGCAGAAATGCGACTTACTGTAAGACTTGAAGATGTTAATGATAATCGACCACAATTCGAACGTGTTGATTGCGTTGGGTACTTATCACGACGATTAATCATCGGATCGGAAATTGTTACACTCTCAGCTATTGATTTTGATGCTGGGGATGTAGTTTCATATCGTATAATAGGTGGAAATGAAGATAATTGCTTTTCTTTAGACTCTAGCACTGGTGTACTCGTGTTATCATGTGATCTTGGTGACGTACGGACAGAAACACGTGTTTTAAATGTTACAGCGACTGATGGTACACATTTTGCTGATGCTGCTTCGTTAACTTTACATCTTGTGAGCAGCACGGGCAGTGGTGGGGAATCAAATTCTTTAGAATGTCGGGATACTGCCATTGCTCGACGACTAACAGAGTTATTAGCTGCCGCAGAGCGAAGTAACGCTCCTATTGATTTTGCAGAGGATTTTCCTCTTGCGCCATCACGCTATGGTGAAAATCTGCACTATCCAGAGTTTGTAGATTTTCCTGTGGAAGTGAAAGTCAATGAGTCTGTAGCCTTAGGCACATCTTTAGTCCGTCTTCGTGCTCGAGATCGAGACCTCGGGTATAATGGTTTACTAGTATATGCAATTTCTGGTGGAGATGCCGATTCCGCTTTTCGGATCGATCCAGACACTGGAGAGCTTAAAGTAATTGGCTACTTAGATAGGGAACGAGAAAATGAATATTATTTAAATGTAACAGTTTACGATCTCGGACACCCACAACGCTCAGCATCGCGGCTTTTGCCAATTACAGTTCTTGATGTGAACGATAATGCACCGCAATTTGAAAAGACATTAGCAAGCTTTAGAGTAACAGAAAATGCAATTAACGGGACTGCGATTTTTCAAGCAAATGCAACTGACCGTGACAGCGGTGAATACGGTCATATCGTCTACAGTCTCACTGGTGGAGGACAAGGAGAGTTTTGTATAGACAAGAATTCTGGACTTGTATCAGTTTGTGCACCACTTGATCGTGAGCGTCGTGCACTTTACGAGCTCACAGTGCGTGCTACAGACGGCGGAGGACTAAGGACTGAAGCTTTAGTGCGTGTCGCAGTAGATGATGTAAACGATAATGCACCACGATTCGCATTACCAGCGTACAGCGCTCGCATCCGTGAAGACGTACCTCTTGGTACCCTAGTTGCCGTACTCGAAGCTTTCGATCCAGATTTAGGTACAGGTGGCATAGTAACTTATTCACTACCAGATCAATCAAATGATGATATTGTTTTTACTGTAGATAGTACTTCAGGAACTCTACGGACTGCTAAGCGACTGGATTTTGAGGAGAGACAGGTAATTATTTTACTTAACATTCATTCAACATGTTTATAATATTTAATATAATGTCTATAGCAACTTTCTACAATCTCTTTAGGTGTATGGTGTAACAGTGCGCGCCACTGATGGAGGCCAGCCGGCGCTCTTTGCCGAGGCGACGCTCATCGTAGAAGTAGTGGATGTGGACGAGAACGCGTACATGCCTGTGTTCGCGGAGCGCCAGGCATTCGCCGCCGCAGTACCGGAGGACGCGGCGCCCGGCACCGTCGTGCTGACGGCCGCCGCCACCGATGCAGACCCGCCCGGACGCGATTCTCGACTTGCTTACTACATCGTTGCTGGTTCAGGCTTGGCTTTCTTCTCCATAGATGATACAGGTACGTTGTACGTATATATGGCGTAACGGATGTTTCGGTGTCCTTTTTAATACAAATATCTGCGGATACGAAAACGAAAATTTCTTAAGAATGCAAATTCTATCCTATCCTATCCTATATCCTATAAAACAATAAAAATTCAACATCTGCTGAAGTAAAACATATCGCTGAACTCATGTGGAACTATCAGTACTTGTGGGTACTATTGCCACCTGAGATATATCCTATATATGAACATAATTATTATATTATGTAGGTGCTTCCTTATGTTAAATTAATTTAATAATATGTGCTTTGTTTACTAATAGGTGTAATACGAACACAGACACCTCTAGACCGCGAGACGACTCCGCATTACTGGCTCACGGTGTGTGCACAAGACCACGGATTGGTTCCACGCCATGCCTGCGTACAGGTACCCTACTGAAGTGGTTGTTATTCAAATATTATTTTAATTAAAAAATGCATTTATCATGTATTAAACATCAAGCGCTACCTGTCTAAACTATAAACCGGAAAATTGAAACAGGTATACATCGAAGTAGAAGACGTAAATGATATGGCACCGTGGCCGGAGCAGGCGGAATATGCGGCGGCGGTGCCGGAGCACTGCGCCGCCGGCACGCCTGTGGCGCGCGTGCGGGCTGTTGACGCCGACGCCGCGCCTGCGCCCCCGCATCTTCGCTACTCCATCGTGGCCGGCAACCCCGACGGGCTGTTCTCCATCGATGAGGACACCGGCGCTGTCACCACCACTGGCCGTGCGCTGGACCGCGAAGCGGCGGCCACGCACGCGCTCGAGGTGTCGGTGTGGGACGGTGCACTGGCTGGCGCAGCGCGCGTGCGTGTCACACTGCTGGACCTGAACGACCACGCGCCCGTCTTTACGCAGCGCTTCTACGATGTGCATGCGCCGCCCGTGGTCTCTGCGGGGGACGCGCAGGCTGATGAGGCCGCGCTCGCCGCTGACGAGAGCAGCGCGGAGGCGGAGAGCGAGGCGGAGGCGGAGGACGACGAGGAGGGCTCCGGCGCGCGCCTCGCCTGGGACGTGTGGGACGAGCCCGAGCCCGACGGCACCTATATTACAACAGTAAGTTTTACGTCGTAATTTTTTTATAACTTTACACCATATCACACATATGTATGCAGAGGGAACCTAGTACTAAGACACTCTGTTCCCCACTTACCTTCAAATTTTCGTGACTCGTGTTGAAATGACTGTCGAATGATTACCAACTTGCAGGTGATAGCTCTGGACAGCGACGCAGCTGAGAACGGCACGGTGCGGTACAGCTCGAGAGCCCGCGGCGCCGCCCGCGGTCTGCTGCGAGTGCACGCCCGCTCCGGCCGCCTATATGCCGCGCCTCGCCTCTCGCTCGCGCCACGTCTCTCTTACGACCTCACCGTGAGTTGTACAGTGTACTAAGTAAGCTTACCGCCCAAACGAAAATATTTTTTCAATTGTAGTTTTTTATTCCTGCAAATTTCCCACTACATCTTAAAATTCTTAAGACAACTTACATTTTGCTAAGAGAAACACATTAAAATTTACTCATATTGAAGAATTTGAATAAATCAGAGCGTCATCTATATAATTATGTACTTATATTTTTCTTTTAAAAATACGTCGTAAACCTCCTTTTGAGTGACGTTTAAAAATGATTCATCATTGTAATTGTTCCGGTTGCAATGGAGAAATAAACCGAACCCCACACATTTTGTGATCAATAATGTCTAAAAGAATCTTAACATTGTTGGCCTAAAGTTAAAACGAATTAGTAAGACTATAGAAGTCGTAGGTGCGAGCGTGCGACGGCGGTCCCAAGCCGCGCTGCGCGGTTGCTCGTGCGCGATTGCGCGTGGCGGAGGCGGGCGGAGCGGGGCGACCACGCGTACGCGCCGTGCCGCCACTCCAGGCCGCCGAGCTGGACGCGCCCGGCTTCCTGCTGGCGCTGCTGCAGGCCACCGACCCCGACGGCGACACGCTCTATTACGACATCGTAGGCAAGTTTAAACTTCTTTACACCAACTTAACACTTACTTAAAGTAGCTAATGTAAAATATATTCTCAATCAGATGGCGATCCCCGACATCAGTTCTATGTGGGGCGCGAGGACGGCAGCCTGGTGCTAGCACGACGATTGCTCTGGGAAGAGCAGGCACAGTACTCACTCAATATCTCTGTCACCGACGGTCTTAACACAGTCTATACCCTAGTATGTAATCTTGGTTTGCCGCTTTTAGGCATAAATATTGCAACATTCTAAAAAACTTCCTTAATTTTTTTAAGAATGCTTTAAAATAAATTTTATTTTAGAAACATATATTTTACCCTCTCTGCAGGTAAATATTACAGTGATCAATGATGCCAATGAGGGCGGTGTCTCCTTCACGCGCCGCGAGTACGTCGTGGAGGTGTCGGAGGCGGCGCGGGCGGGCGAAGCGCTCGTGACGCTGCACGCGACCGCCGGCGACGCCGTGCCCGCGCCGCGTTTGCTGTACGGGCTGGCGGCGGCGCGCGCGCCTCGTGACCTCGCGCTGTTCCGCCTGCACGAGCTCACAGGCGTACTCGAGCTTGCACGCCCACTCGACAGGTACGTGCCGCTAGGTCTCTCGTTTTGCGTCTATAATATAGTATAATTTATATATCGTAATAAGTGTTCTGATCACACAGAGAAATGGCCGCCATCCACGAGCTAACGGTGTGGGCGCGCGACCAGGCACCACGCGCCTCTGTGGCGTACGCGCGCGTTACCGTGCGCGTGCATGACGCAGACGAGCACGCGCCAGAGTGGGGGCGACGCTTGTGGGAGGCGCGACTAGCGCGTGGCGCAGCGCCGGGCGCATTAGTAGCGCCACTGCGCGCGGCCGACAGAGACGCTGGTGACAGCGCGCGCGTGCAGTACACGCTGGCAGGCGGCGACGCGGCGGGGCTCTTCACGGTGGACGCACTGGGTGACGTGCGGCTAGCACGCGCGCTGCCGGCCACAGGCCCGCGTGACTACACACTGCACGTGCGCGCCGCCAACCCGCCACCGAGCGCGCGTGCCTCAACGCTGCCGCTGCACGTGTTGGTAGTGGAGCCTGACGACGCACCGCCGAAATTCATCGAGGAGGAGATGGTGTGCGAGGTGTACGAGAACGAACCAGCGGGTACGGTGTTGGCAGCGCTGGAGGCGCGCAGCGCGTCGGCAGTGTGGTACTCGCTGGAAGGCGGCTCCGGACTGTTCGCGCTGAACCCCGCAGCCGGAGTACTGTCGCTTGCGGCGCCGCTCGACTACGAAGCCGGTGACTTTCATAACGTCACGGTCACTGCGCTCAACATGGTGCTTATCGATTGTCCTAGTTTTATTACTTGAAAAAATAATGAACTGAAAACTTTTTTTCACGATTTTTTTTCTTTACAGGGTGGCGGCAGCGCCCGTGCGCGTATATCTATACACGTTTTAGACCGCAACGAGTTTCCGCCTGTCTTACTTCGTCGAGAGTATCGCGGACGCATATCAGAGGTCGGTAAAGAATCTATTGTGGGCATACAGTGGCGTTATTGATATTTTGATTTTTTCGTCGCTCCACAGGCGGCGCTGGCGGGCGCGCTGGTGCTGGACGCGGAGGGTGAGGCTGGTGCTCCATTAGTGCTGGAGGTGGCGGATGGGGACTCGCCAGCCAACGCGCAGCGCGCCTTCGAAGTGCTGGAGCCGGCCGCGGCCGCGCTGTTCCGCGTCGACGCTACCACCGGCGCGCTGCAGCTCGCCGCGGCGCTCGACTATGAGCTCGCTACCTTACACCACTTCACCGTTAAGGTACTTACACCGCATAGGCAGAGAGAACTTAGTGTTAAGACACTCTCCCCTGTTCCCTACTTTCCGCCGATTTTTTCGAGGCATTGCGTGTTGAGTAATTTCACCGCGAAGGCTGCTAAGGCTAATCATTTTATTTCAAACTTTAAAAATCATATTATTTTTTATTTCGTATTACTAAAATGTGCAAACGTGTAACAGGTGGTGGATATGGGAAATCCGAAGTTGCCGTCCGACAGTGTAGCGAAAGTGACCGTAGAAGTGATCAACGTGAACGACTGCCCACCGATATTCGAACACGCGTCGTACGAGGCCACTGTGCTGATGCCCACCGCCGCCGACGTCAGCGTGTTGACGCTGCACGCGACTGACGCTGACTCGCGCGACGACGTCGCCCTCAAGTATGACGTGATGGAGGGAGACGCGCGCGGCGCCTTTGCGCTGTCGGCAGGAGGGGAACTGCGCGTGGCGCGCCCCGATGCACTCGGCACCTCGCACCGCCTGCGCGTGCGCGTGTCTGATGGCCTATACTCTGGCACGGCGCGCGTCGAGGTGCACGTACGGGAACCCGACAACTCTGGTCTTGCCTTCCAGAAAGCGGACTACTACGGGTCGGTCGTCGAAAATTCTACCAAACCTGCCACCGTCGCCGTTCTCAACGTCCTCGGGGCGGCACTGAATGAACACATTGAATTTCGAATTTTAAATCCTGTAGAAGGATTCGAGGTGCGCACGATTTGATTTGTATTATACAATGAAAATAGTAGTATGTAATAAACAAGTTCTATAAAAAACATAAAACGTTTACAGGTCGGAAAGACATCAGGCGCAGTGCGCAGTACGGGCCTAGCTCTGGACCGCGAGATGCGCGATTCCTACACACTCCTGCTGCAGGCGAGCAGCGCAGGTGGGGCGCGTGTCGCACACGCGCGCCTGCACGTGACGGTGACGGATGTGAACGACAACTGCCCCGTGTTCACGGAGCGCCCCTACGTGGCGGCGGTGATGGCCGGCGCGGAACCCGGCTCGCCCGTGCTACGCGTACATGCTGTCGACCTAGATGCGAACGACAATGGAGAGGTCCGACTAGCCATTTATTTTAAACCTAGTCTAATAAAGTAAATAAAATAACAGTAAAGATGACATCGCTATGACAAATGTTCTAATATTGAAATAATATTATTTATCAGGTTCGGTACGAGATGAAGCGGGGCCACGGTGAGCTATTCCGGGTGGATCGTCGAACCGGGCAAATCTCACTGAAGCAAACGGTCGATGCCCACAATCAGCTGTACAACTTAGTGATAGCGGCATTCGACGGCGGTGAGAATACGCTCGTAACTGATATGCCTTTTGGTCGGCTGAGACGAGGACGGTGCTAACTGAGCGCGTGCTGTCCGCAGGCACACCGGCGTGCGGCGCAGAGGCGTCGGTGGCGGTGCGCGTGTGGGGCGGTGGCGCGGCGCCGGCGTGGCGCTCGGCACACGAGGCGCGCGCTGTACGGGAGGATGCGGCGCCGGGCTCCACTCTGGGCGCGCCGCTGCAGGCGCACTCGCCGCTCGGCCGGCAGCTCATCTACACCCTGCAAGACGGCCCTGCGGACCTGTTTGAGATACACTTCGACACAGGTGAGTCCCACTCACCCTTCCCTCCCTCACCCCGTCCCTCTCGCGACGCCTTCAATGCCGTCCGTACTAACATATTGATTTTGTCCCGCAGCACCCGACAGAGGGAGCGGTCCGTGTAAGTATGCGAGTGGGATTTTATCGAATTCATAGAATTTTATGTATGCTTGGCGCACAAGTGCCGGAGGACATTCTAACGTTACAGACCAGTTAACTCCGAATGTATCCGTTAAGCACACATTTTCATGCCTTTTCAAAGAATATAAATAAGATGTTATGATGCATGTTGTATACCTCAGCCACGTTGTCACTAAGTTATAGATATGGCATTTTATTACAAGTAGGTATACTTGCTGATATCCACCATTTTGTACGCCGATTTATATTTTTGTATCGCTTTATCGTAACATTAGACTCGTCAGCTTGTGTCACTAACACTGGGCTCGTTTCGTTGTCGTATACGCACTCGCTGTATATTTGGCATCACTCATTGTCGTTTCCTCATAGCTTCTTGTCACCGAACCCGCTGTGCACAATCAGTTAACCGAACGAAACGACGCGAGCAAATGATTGAACAATTCCTGACGATATGTCAGCGGAGAGTGGCGCGCGACGTCTCGTTCGGTTGCGACGTGACGTGTAATGTGGCGCAGGCTCGCTGGTGGCGCGCGCGGCGCTGGACCACGAGGCGGCGCGAGAGCACGCGCTGACGGTGCGCGCCACAGACGGCGTGACGGGCGCCTACGCCGACCACGCGCTCACGCTAACCGTGCTCGACGTCAACGACTGCGCGCCCGAGTTCGAGCGCGACGAGTACCGCGCCAACGTGTCGGAGGCCGCCGTCGTCGGGGACGTCGTGCTGCAGATCCACGCTAGCGACGCCGACAGCGGTCAGTATCAACATGATGTGTGTCCATTTGCGATCATTTGATTATAACTAATTAAATGATCGCAATACTGAATTTCAGGGGCTAACGGCGAAGTGTCGTACTCGTTGTCGCAGTGGGGCCCGGCGGGGACGGCGGAGGAGGAGCCTGTGTTCGCGGTGGACGCATCGTCGGGCGCGGTGCGCGTGGCGGCGGCGCTGGACCGGGAGCGCTGCGCCGAGCACCACCTGCTGCTGACGGCGCGCGACGCCGGACGCCCGCAGCTCCTCACTACTGCACACCTCTTTATAACCGGTAATTGACAAAGTTCTTACATGCTGATTGTTTTATAACATAATTTAATAATACCTATTATGTAAAACATGAACGGAATATCTATATACCATTCTACATTCTATGTACTTACTTTCATGGCTATCTTGCTATAAAGATTATTAACTGCCTCGATCTCACCGTCGCAGTGGAAGACGTGAACGACAACGCGCCGGTGCTGGAGCGAGGCGTGGTGGCGGCGCTGGTGTCGGAGGAGGCGGCGCGCGGCACGGCGTTGGCGCGCGTGGCGGCGTGGGACGCGGACGCGCGCGACTCGGATGCGCTGCGCTACGCACTGGCGGGCGGCGGCGAGCGCGCGCTAGCCGTGCACGCGCGCTCCGGCGTGCTGTCGCTGCTGGATGCGCGCGCCGCCGCCGCGCACTCTCTCAACGTGTCCGTGTCAGACGGCGCGCACGTCGCCTTCGCGCGTGTCAAGCTGTCGCTGGCGCCCGCCAACCGCGCTCCGCCGCACTTCCCGCACGTTGTGCACGAGGCGCGCGCGCTCGAGAACCAGCCGCCGCCGCTACTTCTCACCACGGTCAGTACTTCCACTATAACAACCTGATATAATCGTTCCCGTTTTAAAATCTTTCCACGCGCTCAAGGAGGTCTTGTGTCATTGATACGACATTTCAAAGAGCAACAAATCTTTTTCCGTATATGCTCCATTACTTTATAGGAAACTTTTCAAATCAATCTAGGAGAGCCAATGTAGGTGTCGTTCACACTGCACCCCTCCCCCGCGTCGAATCACAAACGCTACAGTAATGTTCAGTGCGTAAATGTCATTCCGTACCCTCGGAATATACATTTTGTATGATACGAAGGTTTTTTGTGTGTTTAGATAATAAGTCACTTATGTTTGATACATCGTATCTGTGTATTTGTTTGTATCTTCCCGAGTCACGTGGCCCACCCACGTGTCTCATTGTTATTTTGTTTGTTCTTTTAAGTTGGAACACTATATCTTTTTAATCTTCTGTATTGAAGGCCTTGAACTTAACTGAAAGTCACGGTTAAAGTTAGTGTGATACAATATAACGCCGAATTCATATTAATATAATAGTTAAATATTATGCACGTGACTATACATGCGCAAGTTTGACTCGTGCCTGATTTCACAATAAACTGTTTGTTGTATTATACTATAGTGTGTCAAGCTTGTAACGACGTCATTTTAATAATGTGAGGCATCCGTTATTACAGGTAAAGGCGTACGACGACGATGCGGGGGAATACGGCACCATCACATACTCGATCCCATCCGCAAAACTGCGCGAGACGTTCGCCATCGACCCGCACAGTGGCGCGCTGACAGCGCGCGTGGCGCTGGACCGCGAGACGCGCGCTGAGTGGGAGGTGCCGGTGACGGCCAGCGACGGCGGCGGGCTGCTCCGCCACACGGCCGTGCGCGTGCGCGTGGCTGACCTCAACGACAACGCGCCCGTCTTCCCGCTGCGCGAGTACCGCGCCGCCGTACGTGCTGACCGCGCGCTGCACGCGCCCTTCCTCACGCTGACCGCTTCCGATGCCGACGCCGGCGACAACGCGCGCCTCTCCTACTCCATCTACGAGGGCGAGCTGCGCTCCGACGCCGCCGGCCTCTTTGAAGTCGACCCACTCACCGGCGCGCTCGCCTTTGCACGCAATGCCTCTGCTTTCGGTGAGTCGACCAAATCTGACTGAATGTGACTGTCTGTTGAGCTTCTTGCCGGCTCTTCTCAGCAGAACTGCCTTCCGAACCGGTGGTAGCTTTTTGCTTATATGTTCATTCGACGATTCAAAAGTGCTTGTAATAGTCTATTATATTTTGAATTTGACTATAACGAGAAATTACTTTAAAGTAAGTGCGCTTACCTTATTTGTGCGTGCGTGTAGCATCGCGCACTGTGCAGGTGTGGGTGCGCGCGCGCGACGGTGGCGGCCTGGCGGGTGAGGCGGGCGTGGCAGTGCACGTGCTGGGCGCGGGAGAGCGCGCGCCGCGCCTGGCGCCGCCGCCCCCCGATCTGTTCCTTCCCGAGGACGCGGCGCCGGGCACGCTGGTGGCGGAGCTGCGCGCGGTCGAGGGCGCGCTACCAGCTCTGCGTCTAGCGCCCGCCGCGCACGCGCGTGACCTATTCGCGCTGGACGCCGAAGGCCGCCTCGTGCTGGCCGCGCCGTTGGACCGCGAGACCGCGGCGGAGCACGTGATCGGCATCATCGCGGAGGGCGCCGGCAGCCTGGCGCCCGCCACCATGGTGGTGACGCGCCTGCACGTGCTGGACGTCAACGAGCACGCGCCCGTCTTTCACTCGCAGCCCTACGTCGTGCAACTTGCTGAGAACACGCCGCCGCACTCCAGCGTGCTACAATGTAAGACTCTCTTATTTATAAATCGTTTTTACTTGCCTCGTAAACTACTTATTTGTATATATATTGTAATAGTACCTACCTACACATCACTTAAACGCTATCCTATCTAAATGAATCTTAATAAAATCATGACTACAAACAGTACGATCAACAAGGTGCGGTTGTGAAGTTAGGTCTTCTGAACTTTTGCGCATTATTGTTGTTGTCAGGTGTTCAGCGTCATTACAAAAATAGCTGTGTTTTGTTTTAACATTTAAATATTGTTATTTGCCAAAAATATTAAACTAGCACGAAACAGAATAATTTTAAAAATATTTTTAATTATTCTCACATCTGTTAATCTTGTAATAATGTATAATAAACATTTGGTTCAGTGATGGCGGACGACCCGGACTCGGGTTCTAACGGCGAGGTGCGGTTCTCGCTGGCGGGGGCGGAGGAGGGCGAGGAGGTGCCCTTCGCCGTGGACGCACACAGCGGCTGGGTGACAACGACGGCGGCGCTGGACCGCGAGACGCGCGCTGAATACCGGCTGGCGCTGGTCGCCGCGGACGCGGGCGCGCGTCGGCGATCAGCACGCGGCTCGCTCGTGGTGCGGCTCGTGGACTACAACGACTGTGCACCGCGCTTCACGCGCGCGGCGTACGCGGCCGAGGTGCGCGAGGACGCGGCACCGGGCTCGGTGGTGGCGCGCCTGCAGGGGCGCGACGCGGACGGGGCCGGCGCGCCGCTGGCCTACTTCGTGGCGGCGGGTGATGCGCGCGCGCGCTTCCAGGTGCGCGCGTCGGGCGAGCTGTACGTTGCGCGCGCCCTCGACCGCGAGCGCGAGCCCGCCTACTCGCTTTCCGTCGCCGCCACCGACGGCAAGTTCACCGCCTACACCTCCGTGCACATCGCCGTCATCGACGTCAACGGTTAGTGTTCCAAATATTGCTCTAAGCTTTATCGAAATTGATTTCCAGTAAAATAGTCAAGTACACATACAAGCACACAGACAATCATTGTTTTGGGTTCCATTACACTTATAAATACCCAGAGTAATATTTTTTTAATTTATCTTCAAAGTACAGACACCGATCAGTTACGAATTTATTATAAGTATAGATAACACGCCTCGGGAATGAAATTCTCGCTTCAGTTAATTACTATGATACCAAAGGTATATAATACTTGCGCCGATTTTTCTTAGGTGAGGCAGTAACTTTAATAAACCGGTAGTAAATTAATGGACATTCGAAACATTTGGCTTGTTCTTCTTCTTATCTATCCTATCCTATCCTATCCTATATCTTATAAAACAAAGTCGCTTTTCGTGTCTGTCTGTTGTTTCTAACTCTTCTTCTTCTAAACCACCCAACGGATTTTGAT